>CM076573.1:55804234-56064062 GCA_034641835.2 Pinus albicaulis | reverse complement strand
GTTGACATATTAAATAGACTCTATGTTTGAAAATAATTATGGAAATATGTTGAAGCCCCTAAATTCCGTTGCAACAACATGGGGGATAACCACTCGGTCTGAACCTTAAAGCAACTCCTTTTCCGTTTGGTATAGTGGCTCCAACTAGGGATAATGGGACCAAATTCCCTGAAAATAGATTTGATAGGGTAATGGTGGGTTTTTATACAATGTTAAATGATGAATGAATTTAAACTAATGAAAATAATCTATCTAAATAAAAAAACACATGCATCTACTTAATCTATTTGTTTAACTTAATCTATAGCCCAGGAAGAATTACCATTGATGCAATCTACAAATTTTTCTTATAGAAAAAGGTAATAAATATCATTCAATTGTTGAAAAAGATGAGAATTATGTAAAATGATTATCTTGACTAAATAGTTAATAAAAAAAAATGTGAAATATATCGCATCTATCAATTTATTTATGTATATAATAAGGAACTACAACTGAAACACTGTAGAAAAGTGCATGAATGATAAATTGTAAGTCAGACTACATACATATCACAATATAAAAATAAATTACTGTAAACTCGTAATCAAGACTTAATCATAAGATAAAAGTACTAGATATGATAAGTTCTGCTCATGAAATCCACAATATTGATCCACTTCTCTTCAATTCAAATATACTTTAAGAGTACAAGCAGTGAAATTTCAGTAAAGCATATTCAATTTTCCAAAAAGTAGATCTCGTTCCATATATTTCATTAAAGGCATTCATAAAAGTACAGAAGTGCAATCTTTAACAAATTGTTCTTTGATAATTATGGACCCTTCTCTAAATGCATGAGAAGAGTTTAAATACTAAACTAAATAAGTCAAAAATATATTGTTACATAAAAACTTGGGGAGGTTTCAAACAACCTTCCTCATAATAAGTAAACTAAACTACAATCTAGAAATAAAAGATAACAAGATTGCTTATGTGGGTTGTTTTTCTTTCATCATTTGATCTCTGAGCTGGCAGATATCCATCATTGGCTTTAACTGTGTCGGCTGAGTGATTCTGGATCTGAATTTTCCTTTAAACGTGACATTTGAGAGTGTTGGCAACACTTTTCTAGTAGAATTAGTTAAATATTGCAGAGTGATGCACTGGTGATGTGGTTTTATCAAGAAGTTCCAGTAATTTTCTTGATCTAATTTGGTTATCTACTTGACAGATTCTACCTATGTTTCAATGATTTCTTCCCACTGTGTTTCCAATATTTTTACTTCTGGGATTGCTTCGGCTGTATATTATTTAATAAGCTTAGCATTCTGAAGTTGTCCATTGATAGACTCAATGATCTCATTTTCTAAGTTTGTTACCTTTGACAATGATTTCTCTGCTTGTTTCAATTGTATCTCCCAGTCTTTAAATAAAATATCTTTATGAAACTTGTCAACTTTCGAGAGATCAAAATTCTTCCCTTTGTATGATTCTTGCTATAAAATGAATTCAGAAATTTTCTTGTGAATATGTTCACATTCGAATCTTCTATTTGCCACTTGTTGAGTAAATATTTTACTTGTTTCACAATATGAATTCGTAGAAGTTATTTGTTGACAGAAAATATCTTGTTGTTGTTTCAAATTTGTATTCCATTCAAGTTCCTCTTTTATGAACTGTTATGTTTGAGATTGCCTTTTAAGCTTATCCATTATTGCCTCCATCTGTGTATCCTTCTCAGATATTTTTACTTGATGTTGCAACTTCAATATTTCAAATTCCTTTTGGAACTGTGCCATTTTCATCTTAAATTGTGTATTGGCATTATGCTTTTCTTGTTCTAGTTTTCTTTCTAGCTCTTGAAGTCTATGTTCTCTTTATCTGAGAAAAACTTGCACTTCTACTGCTTTATCCATTGTGGCATTTGCATATGCCCCTGCAAATTGTGACAGTTTGGTAAGATGTCCTGTTGGATTGACAAAAGTGTGTTTCCAGACAACATCTACTAATTCATTATTGAGGGTTGTCATTGTTTCATCAATAATTCTTCTTTTACTCCTATTTAGTATAGCTTTGTGACTTGGACTGTAGAAAACATCTAGTGGAGGTAGTTATTCAATATTCAAAATAATTTCTTCTGTTGGGTAGGCTAGGATGATCTCATGTGGAAGTGCCACTGTTGTTTCTACTAGTTTCTAAGTTTTCTTAGGAGTTTGAAAAATGATTGATCCTTCTGGATTAGGATTAAGTGGTATCTGCAATACTTGACTAAATATTTTACATTCTATGCCTAAATTCTCTACTTGAGATTTCACTGTCTTCTCAGGTGTAGTTTGAACTTGCTAAAGTTCTTTTGAAGATGCTTTTAATAATTCAGCTTCAACAGTTCCTCCCTCAATATGTATATAAATTCCTTTGATTACATCTTCAATTATCTTATCAGGGCTCTCATTTTTACTCTCAAATTCATTATTAGAATGATCTGAACTTTGAGCTTTTTGTTGTGAATGCTCTAAATCTTGAATTGATTTTTCCTGTGACTCATCTTCTGACATATCTTTTGCTTCATCATCTAAACTGATACTAGGAGTTGTCTCTCTGACATCTTCTATTAATAACAAGTCCAATGGGACTGTTTCTAACCTCTTATTTATGTATTCATGAAAAGCTTTAATTGCTGCTACACTAAACTTATTAGATGCCATTTTTAATACATCTATAAATTTCTCTGTTCCTTCAAATAAATCATCAAAATCATCCTTTCCGTGCATGAAAGGTCTAACTTTAAGAGCAGTGGTAACATTTTGGACCACATTATTAGGATCATATTGTCTCCCTAACATTAAAGATTCAAAGAAGTAATGTTTGGAATTTCCTTTGTTGTATGACCTACATCAAATAGAGCGAAGGTACCACACTATAATGGAAATGTAGGGAAAATGGCTTTCTTTGAATACATGAGTTGCTTGGTTATACCATTTACAAGTGTTTGATATGCAATTTCTATAGCCAAGAGTTTATATGGAACATAGTAGGGAAAAACATGAGGGGGAGAAGACTCTCATAAACTCTGATATAAGTAAAATTCTCTTCTTCGAACCATCTGGTCACAAGCATAATATCCGCACTGGCCTCTTTATAAATTCTAGGTGGTTTCTCATTAAAAATGGTTGGATGAATGGGCAACATGACTGCATGACAAATATTATAAAAATGGGAACGGAATTCAGACTCCCACAGGAATTTATGATAAATATGAATAGGGTTAGGGTATTGGTTGGTCCATTTCCAACCCATAGCAAGAAATTTGAGCAAGAACATATATCATCCATAATATACGCACTCATGTAAAAATGAGGGATTGTCCTAGTCGAAAAGACCCTATTTGTTATTTATTCTAGAATGGTTTTGGCCAAATTGTTGGATAAAATGTTTTCCCAATTCATAATAGTATAATTGACGATTGCGTCAATTAAAGGAACCCATTCAGTGGAAAATTTTGTGGTATCAGGTCTAGAAAACAATATAGACAGCATTGCTGCTACAAAACAATGAGGTGATGAAAATTGCACTATTGGGTTCATACCAAGTTTTTCCCGCTTTAATTTTCCTTGATCTTCCTTCCATTCTTGCACCACCTTCATTGGGTCTTGATTTTCCTTTGCAAAATTTTCTAGGAAAGCTTTATCATAAGCTTTCTATGGCATTGGAAAATTGTACATTGTACGCAAATCCTCAGGGGTGAATGAACCCATTTTTTCCTGTTTGGAATTCTTGAATGTCCTATCTACATTATTGAGATTGTTGATGACTCATCTTACCATATCAGTGTGTGGTAAGATCTTTGGCCTTGCAACTATCCTATGTAAGAATGAACATGCAACTTTGAAGTAGGAAGGTTCTGATGAATTAGCCGCATCCGTCGTTGCTAATTTCTTTAGTTCCCTTGGATTTTCTCCTTCAAACAAATTATACATGGTTTCCCATGTATGTTCCATTGTCCTTATTGCATGTACTATTTAAAAATAGTGGAGGCATGTCTGTAACTTTAGAAGTGGATGATTGGGGAACTTATTTTCCTTTCTTTGTCATTTCTATTGATATCTCTTTCTCGGATAGTTTCTTGAATTCAAGAAAGACAAGGAAATTCAGATTCGAGATGAAGAGTGAAGACGAATAGAGAAACAAAGTTAAATCACCATAAATAAAAAACCTGACGCTTTTATTTGAAACATTCTTGAGAAAGATATCGATCTTTTGGAGCCCTGTAATCATTGAATGTCGTTAATAACTCTTTTAAACGATTATCAAATATTTTTCGTATTTTACATCATATGTCCAATCATAATATTTAAATCATTAGATCTTATTAACGGACCAATTAATTACATATCATTTCAAGAGCTTTGGTAATAAATGTTATATCGCAGATTTTACAAGCATCCATTTTATGTGTCTTTGACCACGAGTGTATGCGAAATGCGATCTACACAAATCACATATCGCACATTATCAAGGTGGGCGTAACTTTCATTCAAGCTGATGCTGCAGTATGCGATATGCGCTAAAACTCGAAGCATTGAATTTTATCGAATTTCGTAGATCTGTTTCATTATTTTTTTATTGTTCTATTGGGTATGAACTCATCACAATTTCTTTTCGAATGATATCGCTATTTTCTTGTCTTCTAAGGAGGCGCGATGTGATTTTATAGTTATAAGGTTTTTTTCAGTTTTTTAACGAGAAATTTCATATAATTTCAAAAATATCTTAGCACTTATCGCAATTCGCAAGTTATATATGTGTTCTAACTTTGTTAACTTGTGAGTTTTGTGATTTGTGCTAAGCACAATGAAATCAAATCGAAAAAGATTCATGCATTTTATTCCTAAAGTTTTAAAACTTAACGCTAAGTGAAATAATGTTTCCTAAACTCTATTTGTTTTTTAAAGGGTCCCATTTATTATTCATAACCTTAATAGATATTCAAATAAATGGGGGGGGGTTGTTTTATAGCACAACACAATAGTATTTACTGTTAACTTTACAGTCATTTTATTTAACTTTATCCACCTGACCATAGATATAGCTTGATCTATAGTATGAATTTTGTACACATTTAACAAGGAATGTGCATTCGTTTAAAAATTGATTAAACATGTCATTCCTTGATATGCAGATTATACAAGGAGATATAAATTACTTCCCATGCATGTGAAAAATCCATCTTGTGCACAACTTGGGATGCATATCCCAACTTTTCAAGGCCACATATTAAGTAGGATATTATAGGCATTGCATGAGTAGAATCACATATTCAACAATAGAATCTACTACATCCCTAGAAGATAAATTCCCTATATAAGGCAGAATGTTTCCACAGCCATGTTGGGCATGTCCTACAATCAGAGCATTCCAACCAACTAAGTTTTTCTCTCACGTTTTATCAAATATGCATTGTGCATATTCTATATTCCCAAATTTGGCATGCATTCCCTAAAATGTAAAAGCTAAACCTCAACCATGTCTGGGGCAGTAAGTTCAATATATTTGTCCTTGTGATCACAAGCCACAAAGGAGCTTGTTCTTTTACCTCTAATGTGCCCCATGCACATTGTATGTAGATATTCAACCACATTTCTATATGTAGTCATATAGTTCTCCAAAATTTTAATCTTAGTGAAACCTATGAGCTTTCCTCTTGTTCTAATGCAGTAGGTTGAATATTTTTATCGTTGCAGGCCTCAACGGCTCCCAAGGCTCCTAGACTACTTGCATCCTTTGTCCTTCAAACATAAAAATAATTGAGTTTCATGTTGATGGGTAAAATTCATGGTGATAGTATCTTCAACTCATGTTCCCTTCTAAAACCAAATTGGAAACCTTATAATTTAGAGATGAAGCTAAAGTTGAAACAAAGTTTGTTTTTCAGTCCAAAAAGTATAACAAAGTAGACAAATCATTTAAGAAAATAATACTTATTGGTTCTTCTTTGATTTTATTTAGCGTACCATGGAGAATGTTATTATTGGTAAATTTTCTTATTATTTATTTTCCCTTATTATTATCAGGAGAGCACCTGTAGTTTCATGCATGCCCAAGCAATAATGTTGAATCTATTCCCTAGAAAGAAAATATTAGGTCTAAAGACTCCTTGCTAGAGGTGGGAAGTAATTCCAAAAGCACCACCCCTTTACTTATAAACATATTTGCTTTATCACATGAAATATGTGTCACGACATGTTCTGAAGAACATACCTAACCATGTTAGTTATATAAGTTGTTGCATTATTTTTAGAAACTTGAGAAGCATGTAAAAACAATTTTACCACCACTTCATAATTTTCCATTATCAGTTATGAGCCTTGTATATTAATAGTAGTTGACATATCAAATATAGTATTTACTATTAAATTTAATCCCACACAACCATTTTATTTCACTTTCTCCACCTGACCATAGATATAGATTGATCTACAGTATGAATTTTGTACACATTTAACAAGGAATGAAAATTTGTTTAAAATTTGATTAAACAGATCATTCCTTGATATGCATATTATACAAAGAGTTGTAAACTACTTCCCATGCCTATGCAAAATCCCTATTTTGTTGGCATTATGATGCATGTGTTGTCCTTGATGGAAACCCACATGTAAAGACCTAGTATATGGTTTCTAGATAAGCTCAAAGGTGACAATAGGATGGAACATAATGACAGAATGTTGGGGTAGAGGTTTTGTAGATCATAATCAAAAGATGGATAAATATACATAATTGAAGAACTATACGCGAGTTAGTAAAGGAAAATTCGTGTATACACGTGGGTACGAAGAAGAAAAGTCACGTATGTTCTAACATGCTAATTTTATAATACCAAGGGTATTTACCATGGTATTGGCCCAAAATTTTTAGCACGATATCGATTATTTGATACCATCGACAGTAGTGTGGTTTTGGCTCATGGTATTGGCTAAGGCTCAAGCTATATAAGGAGGTGAATATCATAGTGCTAAGTGTGCATGAGTATGCGAATTGAATGAATACTTCAATATAAAGTATATCTACATGGAATAGGCTATAATCAATAGATATATATGATAAATGATGCACTCATGAATACAATTATGGATCAGGATCTCTAGACCTGAAATGACTATGTATTTGCATGATCTATTTATGACTTGTTTAGATATGTGTGTTAGTGTCCCGTGATTTAGCAGATTGGTAGACCAAATGCATAGGGTAACATCAGACCAATATTTGGAGTCCTAGGGCCTAGCCTTCTTGGACTCAGAGAGGGCTCTCTCTATTGTTTGCAAAGGATGTGAACTTTTTTGCTTTAGATGGTTTATTTTAGGCTAGTTGTTAAGTGTAGGGTTTGTTGTTTGTTTTGGTTGGGTAAGATGAATAGGTAGAATAGGTGGAGTGAGAGGTCTTCAAATCATTGGGCTATGGAGTCAAAGAAAGTCATGGATATCTCAACAATGAAACAAGGTGCATAAAAAGGAAAATATAGCATAGTCAAATGGCTCCTTTAAGGTATGTGTGGAATAAAATGGACATTAAGTTTGTGAGCATAGTAGGTGTGTAAGGGCAATGAAGAATCCTTAAACAAATAATTTTAAAAAAGATGTCTCAAATACTAATCAACATAAGGGTATAATCATAAAATAGGGCAAACCAATAACTTTTAGATTATACTTAGGCAAATAAGCATTCAAGATGAACAATTCCAATGAAATATAGAAGGCGAGAAACTCATTTAACTTCTAGTGATTTCACCTTAAAGGTTTAGAAAACATTAAAGATAACAAATAACTTTAATCAATGAAGAGGGAACACCTAAAAATCAATGATCAAGCTACAAAGAACTTCAAGGCAAATTCTCAAGCATGGATAAAGGGCATGATAAAAACATGACCTCTTTGGCAAAAACCTAACAAGTAATACTTCAAAGAGAGATTCCAAAACAGAGTTTAAATAGCATCAAATAGGCAGGGCTAACCATAAAAAATATTTGAAAACTACTGTATTGAACCATTCATGGAATAAAAAAGCTTAGGGGGTTTAGAGAGCAATTAAGAATTATCTAAAATTTCCTAGCAGAGGAAAACATCAAGGAAATAGAAAGCAAGAAGGACTAAGGTGCCTCAAACAACATTTCTTAGCCTATACTTTTGTGTTCTACTACAAAATAGAAAGATGAAACATAATGATAAACATGAAAACAAGAACTAAATATACGTACATCACCATTAACCATGCTCAGGGATCTTGCAAGCTATCCTCCTTCATCACCAATCAAAGCAAGCCATTCAGAAACTCCACAACACCAATTTCTTCTCCAAAATCATAAAAACCATGTATTTCTCTCAAAGCTAATCAAATGCCAACATTTACAATGAAAGCCCTCATGCTCTATTTATCTAGCAAAGGAGGGAAAAAAACGTAGATAGGTTTGGAAAATGTCAAAACCACTCATAAATGTCATTAATGCCCAAGAGTCCATGCAAGGCCCAAGGCAATATCCCATGAAATAAATGCCAAAATAATTGTTAGCACCTAATTCTAGAGTGATTTTCCTCTAAAAACACTAAAATATGATTTTGAAATAAATGAGTGGGTTTTGTTGACTTTTGGCCAAAAACACACAGTGTTGTCCATAAGCGCAGCACCACCTTAGGAAGAAAATAGGTCTTGTTACAGCTACGTTTTTGGGACCTTCCCGATGTCAGAGTTTGCTCCATGATGGCTCGTTGGAAAGCTTATTGAGTCCTCTTTCCAAATATACCTTTGGTTTTTTGACTGAGCACCTGTAATCTATTCAAAACGTCAAATCCCCAATACTTCTCTAAGCGCAGCGCCCGGCCTGAAAAGGAGGCAGAATGGTGAAAAATGAGGTGTTTTGTGACCTTTTGAGGGGTCAAAAATGCTCCAATTGCTCTGAAATTTGGTGAGCATAGTGTGATAGTCATGCGAAATAAAAAAATGTAGAATTTTACCTCTGATGATTCCTGAGAGAAAATCGTAGCGCCAGTGGCGCTACGCTTATAGGCCTCCAAATTCACAAAAAACAAAAATTTGTCCAAATTTCTTCAAAATTGGTGGATGTTTCCTTCAAGGGGTTTGAGAGACTTGTAGAAATGATTGAGGCAAGATTTCAAGGTTTACTTGGTTTTTTCCTCTTTTTAGTGTTTTGAACTTCAATGAGGGCCTCTTTGAGTTTGGCACAAGAAAGTTTGTTTTTCTTGAGCTGAGGTGGATGGCATGGTTCCTTGCCTTTTGGAGGCAGTGAACACAAGCCATGGCCCTATTTTATATGTCAATGAAAGAGGTGTGACTATGGTCTTGTTGGTGTCTTTATCATGGCTGTGTTCCTTGTTGCTGTCATCAAACTCTTCATTTTTCCCTTCATTGCAGCTGCTTGCCTTTTCACTACTGTGATATTCAATCTGACTATCAACCCCTTCATCTCCTTCATTATTTTCATGACTGTCATTATCCTCATTATCACTATGGAGCTGACTATAGTCATGGATGTCATGACTGTCATGACTATTTTCTTCTTTGATGTCTTGTCCCTCACTGTCTTCTTTATCATCTGCCTCTTTGTCACTGTTTACCTCTTTGTCACTATGGTTTGTTTCATTGGTATCACTGCTGCCTTTAGTTTCTGCACTGTCTTCACTATCTTCATCTTTGTCATTGTCTTCTTCTTCATTCTCTACCTCTGTCCCTTCTTCATTTTATGTTTCTGCATTTCCATCATTTTCTACTTCTTCCTCATCTTCTTCATCTAATTTATTATTCATCTTTTCTTGACCCTTTTCATAAAATAATTTGAACTCCTTTGCAGGGCCTTGGAAGTATCTTGGAGGTGTCCCTTTTTCTTTTGAGGGAAATTTTCAGGCAAAGAGGCCTTTTTTGCCCTATGCGCAGCGCTGGGCAGAATTTTGGGCGAGTCGGGTGCCCTGGGCGAGTGCTACTCGCATGCAGGCCTGCCTAGATCTATTCACAGCACCAGGCCTGTCAGGTGTCTGTGGCCGTAGTGCCGGGAACACTGGGCCGGTTGGGTCCCTTGTGAGCGCAACGCCAAACTAGTTCTGGGTGGGTCGTGTCTTTGTCGGGAAAACTGGGTCTGCGCGTAGTGCCTTGCTGTAAGCGCAATGCCTCCTCCTGTGAGCACAACGCAATGTATTTTTACACTGTGGAAAATTGCCTATGCGCAGTGCCTGGTTCTATGAGCACAACGCCAGGCAGACTTAGCCAAATTTTCACTAAAATTCCCAAATTTCTCCTTTGGATGCTTTGATTGCCTCTTCAATGGTGTAATGAGCTGTTTGAAGTGTTAGATGACCTTGTATGGGCTTATAAAACTCTGATCTATCTTTGCAACTCATTTTCTAAGGTTTTTAGGCCTTTCACCTTATCATTGATATTTTACACTTTTTTCCTTGTAGGTTAGCTGGAGTTATGAAATTTTCTTCTTTTTTGATCCTGGAGACTTGACACCTTTATTTGGCGTAGCATCAACTTTGAAATCATCCCTAGCTTCAAACTTGGAGCTCAAACCTCCCTTTGATTATTTGACATGATAGAACTAATTTCGAATAAGTTTGGGATCTTTATCCAAAGTGACATCTTCATAATCTTCTGGCTTTGATCATGGTGTTTGGCTTATAATTTTACCTTCTCTGATACACTTTACACCTTTGCATTTGGAGGCAATGAGACATTTCGCCTTGGAAAAACTTGAATTTGACAAAGTGGTCTTCTTTGGAGATTTTCTGATCTTTTTTGGATAACCATGTGCTGATATTCTTGAGCTTGAAAGATATCTTATCTTGAACTGACTTGTGATTACCCAATTTTAGCTTGCTTGCAAGGTCTTGAAAATAGTGTGGAGGTGTTTTCCCTTGAGTTTTCGCACCTTTCTTAGATTTTGGAGGGTCTTTGGCATGAGCGCAGTGCCCTGAACATGTTTAGGTACTATCGGGTCACTGTTGGCATAAGAAAATCACCCTGAATTCATTCAGGTCCTGTCGGGTCACTACTGCCCTAAGCGCAGTGCCAATTTTCAGAGGGCGTTTGGAGGCCTTCCTGGTGTCATAATTGTGCTTGTGTTATCTCGTTGGAAATATTAACCTGTATACTTTCCAAATATACCATTTTTCCCCTGATTGGAGTTGATTTGACCTGTAAAAAGTTGATTCTCCCAAGACAGGTCAAAAAGTGTTGAATGATTGTGCAGAAATGTAAAGTGCTAGTGAAGACAACTTTTGGATGCCTTATTCAACCCCAAATTTAGCTCATGATAGCTCATTGGAAATATATTCAATTATATTTGTCATTTGACTCATCCAGCAAGTCATTTGGACACTCCAGCTATGAGAAAATATGATTTTCCTAAGGTCACTCCAGAAGTGCAGCAATTCTCCCATGACATCGATATTTTTGACATTGCTCCAAAACCATGATATCTATGTAAAATATGAAGGAGGGTTTTATTCTTGGACATGTGGTGGAAAAAAAATTCTCTCACTTTTAACAAATTAATCTTTTTTTGGTCATAAACATAGTTTGAAGAAAAATTGGCCCTATGAGTGACAAATAACTTGACTCTTTGAATGAATTATTGAAAAATGATGGAGGCATGATGTTCATGTGTTGGTATGGATTTATTCTTGTTGATATGATCTATCATTTGGATCCTTTTCTCCTATGCCTCTTTTCCATTGCAAACCCTAGCTTAGTTGGGAGAGGAAATTAGGGTTTGGTGTAGGAAAAACAAGGGATTTTAGGAATGCCTTGTAGAGGAAGGGGAATGAAGGGGTTAAGGGTTGTCTAAATTATTGGGGAAATTTTGGGGGACAGGGATAGATGTTAGAGATTAGGGGAAAGTGGAATTTCAATAATTTAGTTAGGGGAAAGGGTCCAAAATGGCAAAACATAGGCCTACTCTCGAAAAGTGTCAAATTGTAGTAATAGGCTAGGTTTTGTAGAAAAATGATGAGTTTGAGGGATAGGAGTAATGGGAAGTGCTTATGAAGGTATATTAAGGATAGGAAGAAGTGTAAGAGCATCAGGATACAAGCCTTTTCGATTATTTAACCATGGACATCATGAAACCAAGAAAAATGCCCTAAAAAACCCTAGATGGACAATGGAGTCATAAGCAAGGGACAAACAAAGTAATGAGATTATGGGTAGGAAAAAGAATGGAAATGAGAGGCACGAGCCATTTGGAGTCTGTAGGAGTTACAAGGTGATATTGAAATGGAAAAATGGTAGGATGGTGAAAAAAATGTCTCTAAGGATAATGAAGGCAGTGAGATTTCTAAAACTCACAATGTTCATGTAATTTTGTTTTTAGAAATCTAGAACCAATATTTAGTCATATACGGATAGTGAATATAACTGATGACTAAAAATGTGGTTTGGCGCATGTTTTTTTTAATTAAGGCTATGATCTGAGTAAGTTTGCAGTTCTGAAGTTTTGTGCAGTCCTAAATTATTTACAGATCTATACACGGGTTCGACTCAAGGAAGGTGCATATACACGTGAGTTTGATTTTGCAGAGACGCGTATGTATTCAGTAATATATTGAGATATATACATGAGTTGGTTACTGTATAAGTGCGTACATACATAGATATGCCTTATGGAAGGAGCGTATGCAAACGATGGTTTTGATGAAGAATGCTAAAGAAAATATCTGATCAGTTTTGTTGTGCTTCTATTCTCTATCAATGATGTCCTCATATAGACCTGGGTTTTTTGCGTATTGATCATGCCGCTAGTTGATTATGATTAAATATTGGTGATTGGTTGATTGAAAAATGATTGATGATGCTAACTATATGAGGGCTCTGTAAAACTAAAAAAACATATCAAATATATCTTATCAATTCTGAATCTGAGTCTGAATTCTAAACTTAATATATTGAGTTCTATACGCAGGTTTTTCCACCGAAAAGTGCGTATACACTCAGGTTGTCATAAGTAAAGTAGCATATACATTTTGTCTTATGAATGATTAGGGTTGGATTTGATTCACTATGTTGATGAAAAATTCTAGGTTTAGTTATGTGTTCTGGTTACAGTGATCTCACAGTTTATTTGAATTGGGTTGATGTTTACTTCAGTTGATCTACAAGTTGTGACGTGTTAAATTTGTTGGATATAGTGTGAAAATTTATGAAACGTGGTCCACAGTGGTGTTGAGGGTTGTAGCCTTCAGTGAGGAAGTCAAAGCTTCCTTCCAATAGAAGCTGGTGATCAAATCATGGGGTTGTAGCCCCCTTCCAGTGGTGGTTGGTAAACGAGATCAGGGGCTTGGAGCTCCCTTCTATTAGCAGCTGGAGAACGAGTGAAGGTTGTAGACTTCTGTAGGGGGGTGCCTGCATATTGGTATGAGTCTGCACCACTACAATATTGTAAGAATTTTTCTATATAATAAATATTGAAGACAAAGACGACAACAAAAATGGTTTTATACCACATTCAGTTTCAACCTCAAATCCTAGTGTTCATGTGTCTTGCTTATGTGTGATGATTTATTTTGTTCTTAGTGAACATGTGTGTTGCTTACAAAATGTCTGATGAATCATTAATGCAATGGTCTAAGTAAAGTTATGAATATTTATCTAAATTATAAGCTGACAGGTCATATGTTTGTTTTCTGAATGAAATTCGCGTACATACGCTGGTTGGATTAGGTACAGTAGCGTATATAATTCAGTAAAGAAACGAAAAAGATTGTGGGAGTTTTAAATACTGATTCACACCCCCCACCCCTCTCAGTATTTTTCTCAAAATATTTTACACAATTTGGGATGCATATCACAACTTTTTCAAGGCCATACTAAGCGGGTTATTGTAAGCATTACATGAGCATAATCATAGATTCAATAACACAATATAATACATCTCTAAAATTTGAAAGCCCTATATAAGCCAGAATGTTTCCATGACCATGTTTGGTATGTCCTGCAATCAGAGCATTCCAACCAACTAAGTTTTTCTCTCACATTTTATTAAATATGAATTGTGCATCTTCTATATTCCAAAATTTGGCATACATGCCCGAAAATGAAAAATTTGAACCACAACCATGTTTGGGGCAATCAATTCAAGATCTTTATCCTTGTGATCATGAGCCACAAAGGAACTTGTTCTTTTACCTCTAACATGCCCCACACACATTGTATGTAGATATTCAACCGCATTTCTCTATGTTTCCATATAGTTATCCAAAATGTTAAGATTACTAAAACCCTGGGAGCTATCCTCGTGTTCCAACGCATTAGGTTGAATATTTTTATCGTTGCAAGCCTCAACACCAAAGCTCCCAACACTCCTAGACTACTTGCATCCTATGCCCTTCAAACATCAGATAATTGAGCTTCATGTCGATTGGTAAATTTCATGGTGATAGTATATTCAACTCCCTCTCCCTTCAAAAACCAAATTGGGAACCTTATAATTTATAGTTGAAGCTAAAATTGAAACAAAGTTTGTTGTTCGATCCAAAAAATTTACTAGAGTATAATAATAATTTAAGAAAAAAATACTTATTGGTTCTTCTTTGATGATACTTATTGTACCATGGAGGATGTTATTATTGGGAAATTTTATGGTTAGACCTTTTAATTTATTATTATTAGGGGAGAGAAATTGTAGTTTCTTTCATTCCCAAGAAATAATGTTGAATCTATTCCCTAGAAATAAAATATTGGGTCTAGAGACTCCTTGATATAGGTGGGAAGTAATTCCAAAAGCACCACCCTTTTACTTATAAAAATATTTTCCTTATTATATGTAATACATGACGCAACATGTTATGAAGCACATACCTAACCGTGCCATCTATATCCATTGTTGTATTAGTTCTAGAAACTTGAGACCTGAAATGACTATGTAATGCATGATCTTTTTATGGGTTGATTAGATCTGAGGTTTGATGTTTGTTTATTATCTTGAATGTCGTGATCTGGGTATGTCTGAAGTTTTGGTGCGTAGCACTGTTATAAGTTGAAAGTTTCAGATTTGTACGCAATTTTGACATAGGAAAAGCGTGTACACACACAGGTTCTTTTATGCATAGTAGCGCATGGTTTCTAAAGTATGTCTATATTGGTACGCAAGTTTGATTCTGGATAAGAGTGTATACACACGACTTTTCTTCATAAAAGGTGCATACATAAAGGAAGGGTTTCTTCTGAAAATATGTGTGATTAATCTTATCAGTGTTGTTGTATTTATATTGTCTGTCAATGAGGTCTTCGTGTTGATCTGGGTTTAGTAGCACTGTCTAAAGTTGAATTGATTGAATGGTTGGAGAATATCCATGTTGCAACTACTATATGGGTTTCAGAGATTTGTAATCAGATAGAATAATTCAATATGTATGTGAGAAATTCTATGTTTTGATTCTGATTAATAATTTTTAGAACTTGGTAGGTTGATATCTATACGTAGGCTGTTGTTCATAAAAGCACGTATACATGCGGGTTTTCTTAAGTGGTAGCGTATATATATATATATATATATATACTTTTATGGATGATCAAGGTTGATGTTGATTTAGTATGTTGATGTAGTATTTTTGGTTCAGTTATTGATTGGTACAATGATTGATTGGTTCAGTGGTTATTTTTAGTGATTGGTTTGGTACAGTGATAAGTTCAGTTTTTGATGTTGAGTTTAAATGATGAAAAGTAGCCTACAATTTATGATGTATTGAAGCAGGTGGATCCAGTGTGAAATTGATGAAATGTGGTCCAGAGATGGTGTTAAGGGTTGGATCCTTCAATGAGGAAGTCAAAGCTTCCTGCCAGTAGTAGTTGGTGATTAGATCATATGGTTGAAGCTTCGTTCTAGTCGGTGTTGGTAAAATCGAATCAGGGTGTTGGAGCTCCCTTCTAGTTGGAGTTGGAGAATGAGTGAGGGTTGTAGCCTTCTGTAGGCGAGTTCCTGTGTGCTGGTATGAGTCTGCGCTAGTACAATATTGTAAGAAGTTTTCTATGTAATAAATATTGAAGACAGAGATGACAATAGCATTGGTTTTCTCCCAAATTGGGTTTCCACCTTAAATCCTGGTGTTCATGTGTGTTTATTATAAGTGATGGTTTATTCTATTCTTACTGTACATGTTTAATTATTATTCAATGAGGCACTGGTTTAAGTCAAGTAATTGAAGATTTATACGATTATAATTTTTATCGGTATACACTAGTTTCCTTAATAATAGTCGCGTACATACGCTAGTTTGCTTCAATCAATTCATGTACATAGTTCAGAAAAGAAAAGCAAAATTTTGTGTGATTTTTAAATACTGATTCACTGCCCCTTCTTAGTATTTTTCGCAATAAATATGCATGCAATTGTATGTATCCTACACCTCTTAATGTTTATGTACACTTTCTTGTCTTCTAATTTTTCTAAGAATTGATTTTGCATGAAAGCACCTTTTATATCCTTCCATGAGGCTTCCAAGGATTTAACAATAAATCATTATGTGTCTAAAAGAATAGGGATAGTTTTCTTAATAATTTCCACTGCATCCTTGGTACTAGATTCTAAAGTTTACTTTGGAATGGCTTGTTGAGTGGTAAGAGGCATTGTCTTGGCGAATGATGAGAGACAAATGTGTTCTATATTTGTAACACCTACAAGTGGAAAATATCTCATGGAAAACAACAATTATCTTTAATAAATACCCTAGATGTCACATGTAAATTATTCAAAAGACATTGATTAAGGGCATAATTAGGCAATTTGGAAGCACAAACCTATCAATGGTGAGGCAGGGTGACTTAAATAGGTATTGAAAGTGTGCACTCCACCAAGAAAAAGAATAGGGCATACATTGGGAAAACAATGAACATAGAAGGCTTGAATGAGGCTTAATATTGTGTCATGCGCTCATGGAGAGAGAGAGAGAGAGAGACTGCTTGGGAATAGGGAACAATTATAGAGAACAAGGAGAGGAACATTGTTTCTTGGGACTGTGCAGTGCACGAGGGAGAGCCAGTGAGGGCACAGGGCGCAGTAAAAGTGGGATGAGGGTGCTCACTGTGGCTTGAAGGTGTGTTGTGTACTCTTGGAAGAGAATATTTCTTATTTGGCACAAATTGTGAACACGGGGGATCTTTTTTTTCCAAAATGGAACTCTAGACAAAAGCCAGCTCAAAAAAATGTTAAGTTAAGATCATCATAAAGTCAAGAACATATTAGGAATGAAAGAGAATAGTTTCAATTTCTTATAGGATTTGTTGCAATCACGACTAGGAGATGAAAGGTAATGGAATGAAAAGAGTCGATAGAAACGCCACTTAAGATAATAAGACAACACCTGTAGGAGGAAGTGCATATGAAAACAACACTTCGTATGTGAAAATGAGTTTTGTTTTCAATAAGGAAAAAAAAGTGCCACTAAAAATGATAAAAACAAAAAGAAGCGACATGTTTCAAGACTTACTAAGAATTAATGCACTTGATACTAATGTTGAAGAAAATCTCCTTGTGGGGAGAAAATGTTCTTAGCCCAGAGTGAATAGTGATTGTGAGAATGAAGGGTGAGTTGGGATACTTATAAAATAATTCACATGCAAAGACAATTAATGCATGATCACCACTTGTCGATTTATGAGTTAGTTGCATTAAGTGGAATGTGCTTAACATGCAAGGAAAGAAGGGTGCATGTGTTGAAACAATATGGCGCACTTACTTAAGAGGAGTGTGCTCTCATTGTGAGAAAGAAGTGTGGAAACAAGGAGTGTGCTCTCCTTGTGGGTAAGAAGTGTGCTTTGACTAGGAGAATGAAGAGCACTCTACTGAGAGATTGAGGTGCGCTTAGGCTTAAGAGGGTGCAGTTTACTTCGACAATACTTGTATGGCCAAAAAGTTTAGGAAGTTTGTTTTCTCTAGTAGAAAATTTTCACTTTATTTCCTTTGTGTGACATGCATGTTAAGTGAAGAAAATTCAACACTAAATCAAAGAAAAGCTAGTGCTTTTCCTATCTTTAGAAAGAAGATGTTAGTCATCAGTATTTTTCACTTGTTAGTGATGACTAGTTCCGACAGCCAAGTTTTCTAGCAGCTGATCCAAAAATTTGTCATATTTTCCAGCTGGGAAAACACCCATAAAACTTTTTCGCCCTCCTACTTTTCAGTCTGCCCATGACAAGATGAAACCTCATTGTCAATCCTACCTAGCCTCAGCCATACTAGTCTGCCCACCAGCTCCAAAGAGATAATCCAATTTGTTCAAAAAGTCTCCCCTAAGTTAGGAAGTGGCGTTTTAAGGCATTTCACCTTTGGCAAACTATCCAAGAGCAAAAAAACCTCCATCTTCTATATACCAGTCATAAAAAACCTCCCACTCTGCTAATAAAGTTAGTCACAGCCCTAAGTCGCGCCACTTATACACCCTCAAGTCTCAGCAATACATAGACCAAAATCTCAAGCTGATCTTAGGGGTTTTACAGTGTTTAATGGATCTTTCAAGGAAATGAAACATATCAGAATCTCGGAAGACAATTATTGACTCCACATGAGAAGACAGCTGCTTCTCAATGTGATCTTGAGCCTGAGATGCAGCACAGAGCCAAGAGTTTCTCATCAAGCTCTTGCGACCTCATTCAAAGCCTAAAAGGATAGTTAAAGGAAAAACAACACTGTCAAGAGTTTGATGATATGAAATGGCTAAGAACCTCCTTCATCTATAAGCAGAGGGTTTGAAAGCGCTTCCTTCATCTATAAGCAGAGGGCGATGGCCAAAATCTGACTTCAAGAGTTGCAAACTGACTGTAAGGCATGTTTGTTCTTAATAAGCAGTAACACATTGACTAGGGTTTTCTAGAGCAAAGTAATGATTGCAGGCAGAGGTAAAAGTAGTAGTGTTTGTCAAATTTTGTTTGCTTGCCATCATATATAAGAGGAACCCTTGTCAAGCATGTTTATCAAACACCTTCAGACATTTCGCCAAGTAAAGAGCCTCCTTCATTCATAAGCAGAGGGCCAGGGCATTAATTGATTTCAAGGTCTGATTGATCAAAGATGAGTGGTAAAGAGACCAAAAGGAAAGCAGGGGTACCACTGCAATCCAATGGGTCAAGCTCATCTCTTAGCAAGGTTCATGTCAAAGGACAGTCTGCAGCTCCAACAAAACAAAATTTGAAGAGTGGTGATAAGATGAGTCATTACACAAGTGAAAAGACATAATAGTGATTATGTTTCAAAGGACACTGACCCCCTTACTCATAAGAGGATGGTTTTCAGATCACTTTCATAAGTTAACAAAGAAAATCTGAGCTAATTTCCCCAAGAGGTGCTGCAGCTAGTAAACAGGTTCATAAAGTACAAAAGGACTTTTGGCATACTTTCAGATTCTGAAGAGGATTTCAAAGCAGATATAGACCTGTTCATTATTAAAGGGCCAGAGATACCATATCAATACATTTTGAGTAAAGAGAGGAGGGGTAAGGAAAATTCTCTTTTCAAATGGACAAAGGTGGAAGGGCCTGAGAAAATGCAACTGCACTTTTCATCCACAGTCAGAAATGAGCTTAATAGACACCTGGCAATCAAGTCATCTTCACAGTAGGGCTTTATCATCTTTGAAGCATCCATAGCAGACAATATTAGTTTAAAGTCCCTCTAAAGCAGCAGATATAAATACCTTTCAAATATGAAAGCACAGTGAGCAAAGTATAGCTTTTCGAATTTGTTATGAAGTAAAAAGGTTAATACCTATTTAAGCTCTTTCAAATACATGCACATTCTTTGCCAAATTAGTTAAAAAACATGGGTTGTCAAAAGCCAACAAGGTGATTGTTTCAACGAGCAAAAAGTTAAAAAAAACCCCTTGCAAGTCACAATCGAAGGTATTGTGGTTTTTTCGTTTTTAAAGGGACGAAAGACTGTTGTAAAATAAATGTGCAAACTCCTCAAAGAACGAGCAAAGGATCCCTCTTGTTTCCCTTGAGACCAGAGAAGAAGGTTTGAACGAAAAATAGAGTTTTCAAGAGTCGAAGTTTGCGCGACGTGACTGTAAGTATGCGCGGCGCGCTCAGGCGTGAATTTTGCACTGCGACACAAGGCTGCGCGGTGCACCTGTGACTTTGGTCACAAAAGGCCCGACAGTGACCAACGACCCATTCTGCGTGGCTTTCTCCTCAGTAAAAGTGCCGCGCACAATTGTAATGTTTCTAACGCCTCCAAACCACATGTGAAAACTACTCAAGCTCCTCAAGAAGCCTTTCATCGAGTTTTAGAGGTATTTCTATAGGCCTCCCTCGGTTTTTCAAAATTGCTAGGTGATGTGAAAGGGTCGAAAACCACCATTTGAATTATATGTAAAAATGAGATTTTTCTTTGATAATAAGGCTAGAAGTAAAACATCAAAAGGTGGAATTTTCATTAGTATGAATAGCCATTAGAAATACCCTCAAAACTGTGATGAAACAAAGTCAAAATCTGTCAAGCTATGTGCATTCTTGAAAACAGAAAAGAAAGATAAGGTGCTTTAGGGTGAGGACAGTGGGTCACTTGTCTAAATGATCATTAGATAAACACTTGTGACCTTCCAAAAATGTCCTCTGTGCATTAAAGGGAAAAAAAGCAGTGTTGTGCCTTTCAGTCCCATAAGGCAGAATTAGTAAGAAGGCTACCATTTACAGTTGGAGGGTGTGTGGGTCAAACTAGTGTGAGAAGCAGTGAAGCAAAGAGAGGGTAGTTTTTTGTTTGAAAGGGATTTTATATTGTTGAGTGCTACAGGCCTTTGTTACCACATTATAAACATTTCAAACTCTGCCACTTTATCTCATTCACATAGTAACTTTTGACTGTGTAAGATACATTTTTTTTGGTTGACTGTCTTCATGTTGTTGGATCTGCTGGTAAAGTGCCTACAAGGAAAAAGAAGGTCTTGAACTAAAAGACTGTGTTTTGCATTCCTCTAAAAAGCAAGGGTGTCTTATATCCTCAAAACATCAAAGAGCAGGGTACCCTTACCACAAAACACAGAAAAAGATCACTATTGACTGTGTATCCTGATTGACTGTCTTTTTGTTTTTCAAGTTTATTTGTTGAGTTGTATAACCAGAAGAAAGACAGCATTTTGAAAGAACAGGGGTCTCATATTGAAAGAGGTCTTTTCACAATACATTTGGGAACATTGTTGCTCAATCAAACAGTGAGTTGATAGGCTGAGACAGAATTTGGTTTGAAGAAGGCATTTCAAAAACTTTGAAGCATTTTGTTGTTGCAGGAGCGCATCCAAGTCAATATGCCTCCTAGGCAAGATAGCAGAAGTGGGTTGCACAAGAGGTATGAGCCAATTTCTACCAAGGAAGTCAATGCACACCCATCTATCCTTTTCAATTTTCATGAGGTGGGTTGTTTGGATTTCTGCCAAAGGGTACAAGAAGTCAAAAGTTTCTCGCCCTTAACACATTTGTGCACCTTAAGGTTCAAAGACAAACATTTTCAAGTGGCGGGCCTTGATTTCAAGTTCTCCCCGAGATCCATATCCAAGGCGACTAAAATCCCATACATTGGCAAGAAATGGTTCAAGCAAGCCTATTTAGACTTGGATGACTACAAACCCTTCCTCAAGCCCGAGCACAAAGAAGCATGCACTACTATTTTCCCTTTCTCTCATCTTCTAGCCAGCTATGCTCCTCTTATGAAGATCATAATGAAGTATTTCACTTGTGAAAAGATATTTTCCCGAGTTTATGCATACCACATCTGACTATTGATGCACTTCACAAGAACCAAGCAGCTCAACCTTCCTTTCTTCTTGTGCAAGAGCATTGAGAAAATGGCCTCCTTAGTCCAGAAGAAGCCTCCATCACAACAAATAGCTTCTCTATTCCATCATTCTCTTATTAAAATCATCATCTTTCACCAGCTAGAGAATAAAGAGGTTTCTTGGGATGTTTTCATCAGTCACTCGGATTTCTCCACTGTCCCTCCAGTCCATACATCCCCCACATTGCCTACTCATCACCCCTCGCCTTCCTCTAGTAGACCTACTCCTAGAATGCTCAGATTCACCACAGAACAATCAAAAGAGCATGGAGGAGGAGAGGGAAGTGAACAGCAAGAAGAGGAAGGGCATGAGCATGAAGAAAGGGATGAAGAGAAGCAAACTAAAGATGAGGAGCAGCAGCATGACATTGTTGAAGGTCAGCAGTAGGAGCAAGAAGAAAAGAGTGCTGAACAGCAGCGACTCACTGATGATAAACAACAAGAACAAGAGGAAGGGCAACATCATGATCTTGATGATCAAGGCCAATAGGTTGAACCACAAAATGAACATGAAATTGAAGCACAACATCAACTAGATATTGAGGATCAAGGGCAGCAGTTTGAGCAGCTTGATATTGAGGGTTAGGAGCAGCAATTTGAACAGCTTGACATTGAGGAGCAGGGGCAGACTGAAGAATATACACAACAGCCTCTTCATGACACTCAGCAGCCTCTTCATGATGCACCACAGCCTCAAGAAGAAAAAAAAAATCAAGAAGGTGAAAAGCAAGATGATAAAGGCAAAGGAATCATGCCTTCCTCTCCTGAAAAGGCCAAGCCCAAGACAGCAAGAAAACAGGTGCCCAAGGTTGTCACTCCAATTGTGACAAGAACTCTCCATGGCAAAAGAAAGTTGCCAAAGAAGCCTATCACTGACTTGCCTAGGAGGAAGAGCGCAAGACTAGCCTTCAAAGGCAAAGGAAAAAGCAAGGTAGGAGAAGGTCATGAGCATGGAGGCGCATTAGATGCCATCCCAATTCAAAGTGACGACAGTGATAACGAGGCCCGGATTCTAGAAAACCTTCTAATCCATAGAGAGGGCCAAATTGATGCATTGGAAAATGACCTTCATCGGGCAAGGAACTTCAATCAATTCTTGGAGATCCAAAACAGCCAAATGAGTGCCCATATGGCTGTCTATGAGACACGAGCAATCAAGTACAAGAAAGAGGCTGCCAAAGCCCAAGCAAGGATAGATGAGCTCATAGGCAATTTTGACGAAGATGAATAAGAAGACCAGCCTAGGCAGAGAAGGCTTAGAACCATAGGGCTTAAAAGAGCCCTTGAAAAGCAAAAAGAAGAAGAGCAAGCCCTTCTCCAATCCACTCCCCTCACTGCACTGCTTGAGCAAGAGATTGAAAATAATAAGGAGGCATGGCTAGAAAGAGCCAATGAAAATTTGGAGAGGAAACTTGAAAAGGAAAACATGGATTTAGAGCTGCAAAGGAGGATGACAAAGCATTATCAAAAACTCAATCAGTTTGCCCGTCGCAAATTAAAGGCTGCCTAAGAGAAACTAAAGGAGGCTAAAGGGAAGCGCCCGGCACGGAAAGGGAAGAAGGACACATCAGGACTTGAAATTTTTGGCTTCTGTTTCGGAGCATGTTGATAGAGACCCTTGAGGGTCATACACACCGATTTTGGGCACATTTTGACATATTTTGGTTTTTTGGCATTTTTGAGTTTTTTGTCAAAACTCATGAAATTTGCCATTTCATTTTGGTGATTCGTCAAAGGAGGAAAATGGTATCATTGGATGCCATAATTTTAGGAGCATACCATCAGCGATTTTCAAGACATTTGGAGATCATTTTCTTCCCCGAAATGGCGAAAAGGGCTCGCTTTTTGCACACTTTGCCCGGTCTATCAGCAGACTGTAATTTTCTGGTTTTTTACACATAGGTGTAGCTTTTGAAGACTTCTAGGCATCATATTGGAAAATTTTCAGTTTTTCTGGAAAGTAGACACTCATAGCTTTCCAACGAGCTATCATGAGCCTCGTTTCGACATCGGGAAGGCTGCCAAATGTTTCCGGAAAGTTAGGGGACCTTTTGCTGATGTAAATTTGAAATATTTTTGTAATTTTTGAACCTCTAAAATCTGTTTTTTCCAAATGTGCGTTTAGCTATTTTTGCACATGAAAAATCATGAAAAGTCAATTATTTTTCCTTTTTTAGCATTTTCTAGATATTTTATGAGATATTTTTGTGCCTTGGGCTTTGCAAAGCCTCAAGGACAAGATTAGATAATTTGATTAGGCCAATAGGATGGAAAGTTGAACCATGAAGTTTTCCTCACTTAAGCCTATATATTCCAAAGGCTTTCATTGTAAAACAAGGCTGAACTTGAAAAGAGAAGTAATATATGGTCATATAAGCTTTGGAAGAAATAATTGTCTTATGCTTTTGGATTTCCTCTTGGATGCTCTTGGATGAATGAAGAAGGATTGTTGTTGGATTCTATGACTTGGTAGAATGGTATAGTGTCTCTTGCTTTGTTGTTGTCTTCTAGTTTTCATTCATGAATACATGTTTCTTGCTTGCTATATATCAGTAGAGAACAAATTTGAGATATGCCCATGGAGGCACCTCAAATTTCCTGTTTCTTCATAGCTTCTTTGTTTTCTTCTTCCTAAGTAACCTTAAAGAATTCTTGAGTGCTCTTTAATATTTAGGATATTGTTGCTTGTTTCATTCATGGTTTTATACATGCTAATTATGACTTACGGTACGCCCTGCTTACCTATGGCTAGCTATAGTTCTATCCATTAAATTTCTCTTTGACTGATTATATTATCATTTTGTTTGAACCAAGGAGGCCTAGTTTCAATCTAGCCCTTTGCCTAAAACTATGCAAATCTTGTTGTTCAAAGTGCCCAATAACTTGAAGTACTGTGTTTAGGAGTTCCGGCATAGTAATTTGAGTTGTTTGTCTTCCTTAAGTGTTTTCCCCAAAGTCTGATAGCCATTTCCCAAAGTTAGAGGGTCTTATACTTCTATGCATGGCTTGAATGTTTATTTCTATATATTGATTAGCTTATAGTTACATTTTGCATGATTAATGGTTTTCCCTACCATGTTTATGTTATCTATTGAACTAGTTATGCTTGAAACTCTTTGTTGTTCACAAAATTGATGTCCATTTACTCCATTTTGCCCAAAGATCCTTTCTACCTTGAATCAAATTGGCCCTTCAACAGCCTTGTATCACCGTCTGATAGCTTTCTTGACCTTTTCGACCCCATAGCCCAGTTGATCTGACATATTTTTACCTATATTATATCTTTGATCAGTTTCATCCTTCACAACCTAAAAAACCAAAACCAAAACCATACTTCATAACTAGCCTAAAAACATAATACAATAAGCAAACACACAGATATCCCTTACACATATAGAGAGAGCCCTCTCTGAGTCCAGGAAGGCTAGGTCCTTGGGCTCCAAAGCTTGGTTTGATGTTACACTATCATTTGGCTTGCCAATCAGCCAAATCACGGGAACCTAACAGAAGACAAAATCGCTTCCAAATATAAGAAGACAACACCTAGGAAAATTTGAACTAGGAGGGGAAGTGACACTTAGGAATGTTGCAAGGACGGTATACAATTAGAAAAACATGTAAAAATAACAATAAAACACAAGATAGCTTGAAACGATAGTTCAAGTAGGCTCCAAAATTAACTAAGGAAAAAAAATTGGAGGGTCGTTGTCATAGTGACAATAGAAATATACTCTCATACCCTTTCCTTCTATGACATAAATATATACCAAGTTATTATTTAATCCAAGAACGTATATCACATCATGAAGAAGAACAGATTCACTAGAGTCCAAATGGAATTTGCAAAACCCTACCCCTTCATAGGATGAATTGTGTTATCGATAAGAATTATTTTCAAATTTGTCTCCCTCTCTACTAGGTTGGAGAGTAATTCCTTATACCCATAGAAATGGTTATAAGCCCCACTATCTACCAACCAACTATTATACAAATATAGAGGGGAATAACTAGAAAGAGCATAAATAAGTATGTATTGAGATTGACTATAAGCTGCGTTATTTTCATAAATGGATTTTCTTGACCTCTTTTGAGGATGATGACCTTATTTGTAACGATCCAGAGTATCTATTCTTCTTCTATCATCTCCTCTTCTTCGATCATAACCTCTTCTTCTATTGTTAAACATTTTGTTGTTGAAACCACGATTTTTTTCGTAATTGGACCTTGGAGCATCTCTTCTTCGAGCAGTCTCAAGCACAATGACCATGCTTGTGGTAATCGAAGCATTCAATATCCCTTAATATTCTGTTAGAATCCTTTTATTCAAGGGGAGGATTTATTGAACCAAATTCCCTTCCTCTTCCTTTCATACTCTTGTCTTGAGCAACGACTTCAGAGGGCTCTCCTTATTCATGCTTTTGAATCCTACCTTCGAAAATGATCCTAGATTTCTCTTGAGTTCATTTACCAACAAGCTCATCAAATGTCGAAATAAAATTATTGTTGCTTGGGGTACTAATGAAGGTTTCCAAAATAAGATAAATACCTTGAATATTCACTACCACCAGCTCCTTGTGAGATATTTGTTCACCAACAGCTTTCAATTGATCTCTTAGGCGGGATAATCACATGATATAGGATTGCACGGATTCCCCTTTGTTCATCTTCATTTATTTGAGTTGATTTTTCAAGGATAGGATGTGGTTTAGTTTTTTGACTTCATACATTCCAAGCAAATTTTCATAAATATACTTAGACTTCTTCAAGCTACCAACATAAACAAGTAAGTGGTCTTGCAAGCCATCAATGAAAATTTTCTTATCTTTGAGTTCACCTTTCTTGTACTTGGATTTGATAGCAACAGAAGCATTAACTAGAGGCTCAAGTAACATTCCTTGTGCATATTCCAAGACATCATTTTTATCCAATATTACTTCCATCCTGATCTTCCAAGAAACAAATTTTGACGAGTCACCCAGTTTCTTATAATCCTTGAAGTAAGAGGTAGACATCTTGACCATATCAAATAGGCTCCTTCGGCTTCTTTCAAAGATTATTTATATTATCTCTTTGGTATTGTCTTCACCCTAGATCTGGTACCATGTTAATTTTCCATTTTTCTATGTTGTAACAATCACTTTAGCCCCATTTTTTTCTTCACTTAGCAATATTTCAAAATAATTTAATATTCTAATGGTTAATAGAAATTTTAGATAGAACGTTAAATGCAATATATAGTTGAAGACAATCATGAGTAATAACAAGAGACACTGAGATTTGTCAAAGACTAGGGAAAACCCACAAAGGGGAAAACCCTTTTAAATTATTATTCTTATTATATTGACATAAAATGTTCATTAAAGAGAGAGTACAATGTTCTAATTCACCTATAAAAATTCAAATACTATCCAGCAAAACCAACCAAAAAATATCTAAGAGATGAGCTGAATAGACAAATCTAATCAATGTCAAACTCTCCAAGCTTGCAGTCAACGATCAAAGTCTATGGTCAACAGTAAAAAATATCTTAGGTCACAGCCGCAGGGAGCTAGTGATCATCAGCCCGGTTGTATCTCTCTCCAGCCATAGGGAGCACCCTATCAACCAAGTGGATGTAGATGAAATTTCTTTGAACCAACCTTGTGGCTCTAGATTAATTTCTTCCTCTCGCATGTGTGAGCTCAGACCCTACAATTTTTGAGCCTCTACGAACCAATCTCAGACCTATACGAACCAACCCAAAGAAGAGAGAGAGAGAGAAGAAGATGATTGATGTGATGTCCAAATGATTTTGATTTTTCTTGTATTTATATGCTTCCAGGGGTGCCCAATTTCTCTTTAAAGTCGACCTATACTTTTGTGCACATGTGGGTTTTCACCTTAAAAGTAAATTTTTCCTTACCCAACTTAAATTATTCCAAGGGATAGGAGGGGTTTTTCTTGATGAGGAAGGTTTTCCAAAAGGGGGAAATTTTTCCTAAGCTTCCAAATTAGCAGTGCTCCTTCTGCTTTGATCCAATTGATTTCCATTTCTTTTGGCCTATTCTCTTCAGGAATTATGCATGTACACAAGCCTCATCCATTGATCAAGGCCTGAAAAAAATAACTTAATTAAAAAAATTTGTAGACACCCCCTATACTTGAGGAGTACATTTGGGTTATTTGGGGAGATACCCAACATTATGGCCATCTTTATAAATTCTATCATGTACTCCTATACACTTTGCCCCTACATCTACCTAAAGTAGTGCCACTAGGTCAACTGGTCCTCTACATACCTGATAGGATAAAATTATGACTTTATGAGGGTTTTAAAGTCATCCCACTTAATCACTGGAGAATATCCCTCCAACCTTAAGGTATATGTGTGTCTTTGCCTCCAAGTCAATGCATGGCCCTCTAATGTTAGTGACGCAAATGAAATATTTTGTTCCTCCTCTATATGATGAACACTGAAATAAACTTATAATTATTGTAACCAATGATTTAGCTTAAGATAATTTATCTCACCTTGATATGACTCAATATCATGTACTCCTATACACTCTGCCCCTTCTTCTACCTAAAGTAGTGCCACTAGATCAACTAGTCCTCTACATACTTGATAGGGTAAAATTATGAGTTTATGAGGGTTTTAAAGTCCTCCCACTTAATCACTGGAGAATCTCCCTCCAACCTTAAGTTATATGTGTGTCTTTGCCTCCAAGTCAATGCATGACCCTCTAATGTTAGTCACGCAAATGAAATATTTTGTTCTTCCTCTATATGATGAACACTGAAATAAACTTATAATTATTGAAACCAATGATTTATCTTAAGAGCATTTATCTCACCTTGATATGACTTAATATCAACCTTCACTTAAATTTTGAATCGGGACTATGAATGGTTCATGACACTAGAACTGGTTTGATATTTTTCAGGTTATTTCTTTAGATCCTTCTTTGTTTCTTCTTGATATCTTGGTCTCCCCTCCTATCAGAACTTTCCTCTAGACCCCCAATCCTCTCCAAATATCCCAAAATTATTATTTAGGGCTGCCATGAGGAGGTTCACATTATTATTTATATCTTCAATTTATGCTTCCAACTGAGAAAGCCTCTCCTCTACAAGATTGAGAGGTTTATTCACATATTTATCACCTATGATTGGGGTTTTATGACTTTTTTCTTAGTTGTTATAGATACCCTACAAATATCCCCAGTATATATAAATAAACCTACTTTGATACCAATATGATATGTAAAATGTCGTGGATATTTCACTAGACAATTCATCACAACAAATCTAATAAAATTATACTTGAAAATATGAAATCACATTATGAGGGTTTATTTCTCTTTAAATATGTATATATATATAGATATATATATATATATATATATATATATATATATATATATATATATATATATATATATATATATATATATATATATATATATATATATATATATATATATATATATATATATATATATATATATATATATATATATATATATATATATATTTTTTATGCATGCAAGGTATAAATATGCAAAAAATAGACAACATTGAAATACAAACTGACAAACCACAAATGACTCAAGATATAACTTGGGAAGCCCTTTTGGGAGGAAACTCTACAGGAAGGTGATTTTTCTTGATTCTCTTTATCTAGATATAAAATGGTTTCAAGTGAAAAAATTATCTCTATGTTCTCTCTCCATCTCCCTCTCAAGTACTCTACACATATATGGAACAAAATGGGCTTGAAAACAAGGGAACACATTTTCCTCCTACTAGCTCGGTTATATCATAGCCTGATATCCTACTAATGGTTGAGTTTGTCTCCAATTAACTCTTCTAGAGTCCTCTTCTTCGTTATCATGTGGCTATCCCATTTTCCATGAGTAATGGGTTTTGATCTTCCATCCTCTCGATTTATGGTGGTCAAAATAGGAAGGTCAACTTCCAAGTGGTATAAATTTTGCATACACACTCTGATTGAGGTGATTGTAATGCCATTGGAAATATATTTTTGTGTAAAATAGGAAAAAAATGTGTTGTGATAAAGAAATCAATTTTTACCCCAAAAAATTCCCATTTGATTCCTCAAATTACTCTCGGAACATTTCGAACCCCAATTTTCCAATCTGGGTCTCACCAATAAAAATGGTTCTAGGAGTTGATTCCTCAACTTTTTCCACTCTAAAAGCATCTATATGGATGGAAAATAATGCAATGATCCAATTTGGATCATTTTTATACTCATGATATAATATATTCATGACTATTGGGAGTAATATGACCACACAGAATCATGAGGATCTAGTGACATTTCTATTATCAGAGTAAATGAGACGAATGAACATGGAAGGATTGACAAATGATGCACTGTTAGTAAGAGTTTGATTGGGAGACAAAGGAAAATTAAAATTCTCTAAAGGAAAATATATGTCTCCTCGTAAGTTAGAATGAAGGTGTTGTAAATGTAATGAAGTATGGAATTATAAAAGAGTGTGCAAGTCAAATATTAGTTAACGGAGTAAGGGATATGATGAGAAATCGATTGAAGTGAGAATTTTTTTGGAAAATTAGGAGACAAGTATTTAGCTTTGACAAGTACACAATTATATCATAAGGCATGGTTAATTGACTCACGAGAATCCTATCATATGATACCATATAGGGAGTGGTTCTATGAATATGAATAATATGCTGGAGGATATGTCTACCTAGGAGATAATTAGACAACTAGGATAGTCAGTCAAGTTTGAGTTTGACTAGTGTTATAACATTAAAAGTAGAACGTTGCAAAGGGTACTACATATTTTTGGTTTAGTTAGAGACCTTGTGTGTTTCAAACAAATGGGCGATGCAAGTGTGCATACCATATTTGAGAAAGTGATGCAGGAGAATTAGGCTCAGAAAATCCTTTTTATTTGAGTAGACATAGGGGTCTTGTGTTTTCAAAAGAATATTGGTTTCTTATGTAATTATTAATGTTTTTGAGTGACATTTAGAATAGTAATTAATTAAATATTGAGAGGAATTTTGTAAATGTTCTCAAATTATTGGAGAACATGAGAGAATTAGGATAGTTGAGATTTCATAGGGATTGAGAGATTTAGGAATTAATTGTAAATATTAAGTTAGAATTAGTTTCATGATTTTATGGGATTAGAGAGGATCCTTAGGGATTAAGGATAGATTTTGGGACTTAGAGGATTTGGAGGATTTTGTTGAGATGATGGAGGATCTGAACCTAAATTGGTTCAGAAACTTTTGTATAAACTATAAAGCCCCAAATACAGCAGAGGGTAGAGCGAGAGATTCAGGTTTTAGGAAAATAGGGGTTTGTTGTTGTAAGCCCACGGGAAAATTTAGAAAAATGGCCACTGATTAGAATATCAGGCCTAAAGAAGAGAAGACAGAACATGAGGTGTTCTGGATTTATGTAAATATTGTTTATGAATGAACAGAGTATTGAATATGGGTGGTCTGCATTGATTGAATTATTGATATGAGAATTAGTGTTCTGCATAATATGTTTAGGAAGAATCTGGTGTGACATTCATGTGGAATCTGTGTGAAATTCGACTTCGAAGGTCGATTTCAACTAAGATGGTATCATTGAAATAGAGCACATGAAGCCAGGACTTTATTTCAAGCTACAGACTTAAGCATGTGGACAAATAGTGATTGATTATTAATTTGTGGAACCATTGAGTGGGTTATGGCTACCAGGGTTATGTAATTGAATGGAACCAAAAGAGAAGGAATAGTGAAGAAGATATGACTTTCTGTGGAGAGTGCACAAGAGTAAAGTGGAACCATGAATCGAGATGGCATGAAACCAGAAGCAGACGGAACAGTGAAGGTGGTTTCAAAAACCAGCAATGTTTTTTTCGCATAGCTTTAGAGTGGCAAGTGGTAATTGCTGGAGAGAACACGATAGAGTTTAGAAATCAACACGTGGTATCTTAAAACCACTCATTTCGCATGAGTTTGAAATATTAAAGGTTGTGAATCTTTGTTATGTGATAGTTGTCGAATTGGGAGATGTGATGCAATGACCGTTCGATGGATGGATGGGTATGGAGAGATCACCAACATATGTTTCTTTGGTAAAGTGTGGGCCATAGGGTTTATCGCACATCGCATTCGGCGGAAAGAGCTTTGGTAATGTGATGCGAAATTGCGATATTCGAAGTTGCGATAATGCAATCGCATATTGCAGTCGGGTAATAAAGTTTGAAATTGCGATATGATGAGGACCGTTGGATTGAGAATGGGATTGATGACAGTCGTTTAAGCGGGATGCGACATCAGCAAAAGTGTTGGATGAAGGAAGCATTGTGTTGGAACGCGATGAAGCGCGAGCCGTCAGATTTGATGAATGATGGGTGGTGAATAGGCGACTTTATTAAAGTGTGGTCAATATATGATTTAATGGTATATTTTGTGGACCAAAGGTCAAAGGTATGTCGTGATGAAGCGATAAATGTAAGATCAAGGAGTTGAAGATCTACGGTTGAAATCAAAGGGGAAAATTTATTTTGAGGAAGGCAGAAAAGTAAGGTTGGGCCGAAAGTTTAAGTTTATATATGTCGACATTATATTTAAATTTACAAAAATAAATATGAGATATGGTTTATAACCATAGGTTTCAAAGAAAAGAGGGAAAAATTCTGCATATGAAGTTATTATTATTGGGTTTTATAACCACGAGTTCAAAAGTGAGGAAATCTTCTTTTGAAGATTAAATAGAAAGCTTTCGTGCCAGATTATTGGATTATATGCATGTGGGTTTGCATTTTTAAATTTTATATGCATATTATGGGTGCACAGCCTTTGGTTGTGTCAGAAGGATTCATGTAAATTGTTCATGGTTCAATGGATTTGATGAGAGGTGTTTGAATTAGGACATTATACAAGCTATCGAACCATAATGACCCAAGTGGATGTAGTAATGTAGTCATTCCTAAAATCAATGGGTCACTTTCTTATTAAGTCAACAAAATTGTGTTGTGGTATGAATGATAAAACACATTGGAGAGAAAGGAGATTGAGTTATGCAAAGCCAATTTATGGTTGAAGGTTCACCCAATAACGCTCTAGAAGTAAATTTATATGAAAATTTTATATATGGGAAACAGAATAATGTTACATTTCCATATAGAATTTGAAGAGAAACTAAAATTATGGAGCTAGTTCATAGTAATATATTTTGGTTGATAGTAGTACAATCGTTAGGTGACTCTATATATTATGTTTCCTTCATTGATGATTTCTCTAATATGATAGTATTCCTGGGAAAAATCTGAATTTTTTGAGATATTTTCATATTTCAAATATCTTGTGGAGAACCAGACAGATATGAAGATAAAGGTGCTAAGAACTGAAAATGGAAGTGAATTTTAAGGTCAATAATTTGAGTATTTCTACCAATAACATGGGATAGTATTCCAAATGACTACCCCACAAACTCCTCAATAGAATGAAGTTGCTAAAAGAATGAATAGAAAATTTATGGACAAGGAAACAAACATGTTCATAAATGTGGGATCAACACAAGATTTTTGGAAAGAGGCGATGAACACAACATGTTACCTAGTGAATAGATTTGAATCATCAAAATATGTCAAAAAAAATCCATATGAAGTCTATTTTGGTAAAAATACATCTCTTAGTGTCTGTAGCTATGAGGATTTTTTCCATACCCTAGTGGCGAAGAGTAAAAAGCTAGATAATAAGGCAGTCAAGTGTATTTTCATTGGCTACAAGGATGAAAATAAAGGATATAAGTTGTGGAATCTGTTGAAAATAAATATAGTTGATAGTGGAGGTGTGATATTCAAGGAATTTAGGTATACTTCAAGGACGAAAAAGAATCTATAAAAGGAGAAAGAAGAACAAAAGTTTGTTGGCCCAAAAGTCACACTAAGAGGGGGGGTGAATCAGTGTGAGACAATTTTCACAATTTAACAATATTAATTAATCATTCATTCATTTAGAAATGATTATAAATGTAATTTTTCATAATATATCATCACATAAGTAGTATAAACAAAAGAAACACAATAAAGCATCACATCACAAGAAGACATTTTTTTAGGTGGAAACCCAAATGGGAGAAAACCACCAACTCCACTTCTATTCAGTTTTCAATTCTTCTACATCAATTTGCATGATTTAACCTGCAAAAGTCAACTATCCCCAAAATATGCAAGTTTTCACTTGTAGTAGGATATAATGTTATTAAGGCACCAACCTCGAAGATGCAAGCAGTTTCTCATTGTAAGCTACAACTTGATTGAGGCTCCAACCTCGAGATTGAGTAGGATCCAACCTTATTGATGCTCCAACATCATTTCTATACTTCCTTGTGGACCTCTATTTCATCACATTTCAAACTGAATCCATGATCATAATATATATATCACTCAATTTTTATACAAGTAATTTTCAAACACAACCTACACACTCTACCACAGCCATAAACATTTCCATTGTATCAATCATTTCTCTTCAACTCAACCTGAAACCATTGTATTGTCAAAAAAATTGCAATCTAGTCACTTAAACACCTTCCATGCACCATTTTACTTCATGTATCAAAAAATACATGTAGCATGATCATAACTTTTTCCAACCACATAAAAGAGCTTCTAGTCATCAAACATGAGTCAAAACATTGTCAAAACCCTCTAAATTAATTTTTCTTTGAGTCCTAATTGCTCAACTTCTTCCAGATTTCAATTTAGATCAATAATGACTTCAATAACCAAAAATAATAATAAACTATAAATAGTTAAATGATTAATAGGCTACCCCTTTTCAGGCACCATAAAATGGACCCGTCAGATTCTAGCGCCAGTCACCATAACCTACTAACTGTTCGAAAAAATTCCTAAATATAATAAAAATATATTACCAACTTGGACCATTGTAGGTCGAACTCTCAACCACTGAAACACAATCTTAAAAACTTACTAAACATGCTCCAAGGTGTGGCTTGTTATGTGTCCCATCTAAATTGTATTTGTTAATAATATATGGTGAGGGACCTGAAAAGGGCATCGAGCCCTACCTAATATTCTCCACAGGAGTTCATATGGCTGAGGGATTATCCAATCATCGACATCCCTGTTAATTATATGTTTCCACATACGCATAATTTTTCAACAGGTGAGGATATGAGCCTCCAATGTGTCCACTCTGAATGGAGTACAATTCATTGCCTTGATTGGCGATATAATTGTATACTCTGTCAAATATGACCATGAACCTTGCCACGCAAGGCCTGCCTCCACCAAATTTAAAACGAAATTACAACCACCAAAACTCGAACCTATCCACAGAGATTGAAACATAGTTTTCTATCGCTGCCATAACTAGAACCATAATAAAGAAATGATGCATATGATGCGAGCCAAAACTAGAAATTCACTTCAGAATCATGTGAACAAAACTAATAACTCATTACACTATGACCATGATCATATAGCATACCTTTGAATAGGATTTTAATAGGATTGAAACCATGTGTTAATTCATTTGAATTCATATATTTGTCACGACTAGGAAGTGTGTATATATATATAGTGGAGGTCACACCATTTGGGAGCCAAGAAATAATTAAGGACCTCTCCATATAACCTAGATCTGACCTACCATGTGACCATTTGACCTTTCCAAAATCCATAAGACTTGAAGCTTTATAACCATATGCCCTCGCCACATGAAAATGACCCATGGGTCATTGGCATCCATGTGCTCAAATTATCATGAAATCACACACACCGCGTGGCACTAATTGAGTAAGCCATGTGTCATTATGATTCATGCTTGTTGGACCACTGAAAATGTCATTTTTTCTTTCCATGTGGTAGTTTCCAGTGGATTCATGTCAGTATGATGATGTCATAATAATCAATTCCATTGCCCAATTAAATCATGTCACATGTCATCCTGTAGTTGGATATTTAACCTTGGCTCATATTTACCCTCATTCAGTCGTTGACCTCTTGAGAAAATGGTTGATCGATTTTGTACTTGCATGTTGTTTAGTGTCATTAACCAGTATACTACTTATATGATTATGGCTATTGATTTTTTGAGTCAATGGCGGACTTGCTCTAGAATTGCATGACATTTAACAAGTTAAATTTTTGGGTTTTGTCCCTATAGTTTGGCCTTTTAATTGTTGCCCAAAATAATATTTATTTTTAACACCTTGTAACTTCTCATTTGGGAGAAGTTTTTCTTAGCAGAATATACAAGTGGAAAGGTATTGACGAGCACTATGAAACCATGTTATTGTAAAATATTTTGAGCATATTAACTTAGTAAAAAACTCAAATAACTTCAAGTATACATATCCTGATGCAGTGAGACCTTGCAAAAGATCAAGTTATCATACTACTTTACAAAGATTTTCATTTCTTCTTTGATTATCACAGGTCTTGTTTTTGTTGTCCATACATCCATTTTAACATAAATGACATATTCTTGTCATAACTGACAACATGTTGACAAACATACTTATATGAAAAATATCCCCCTTTGTTATTGATGGCAACATCTCTAGAAATTGATGGTCACTGGATGTCAAAGAAAATAAAAACCTCTCCCTTCTACAAATATAAGTGTGATGCTTGCAACCTCTCATGCAATGTCAATGTTTGAAATATCTCCGACTTTTAAATCAATGGAAATGGGTTACGTATATATGTAGAATGCTATCATGTAAATTGTAACAACCCTGGTGAAAATTACATGTAATAAAAGTTAATAAAGGAAAAATTATAACCAAGGTCATGGGACATGTATACCAAGATGAATGTTTGGAAAAACATCCTAGTGTGGGTGTTCATATGGTTTATTATGGCTATGGAAGTTGACAAAGGAAATGGCTAAGGCTTTGGAAAGACAAAGTGGAATTTATTGGCATTTATCTATGAAAATAATGGAAAATAGGATAAAAGGGAGGTGAAAGGTCACGGGTTGCATGTGAGGAGGAAAATGAAGGAAAATAATGGAAAATGAAGAAAATATAGGCCTCATTAATAAAAAGGATACTAAGGATCAGTTCATGTCTTTTGATCAGTGCAGTGTTGGAGCTCTCATTCCATTCTCTCCCTCTCTGTCATACTCTTAGACACTTAGAACTTCTTGCAACACTCTTGTAGAGTGTGGAATACTTGGAGATTTGGAGCAATAAGGCAAAGGAAGAGTAGGAAAGTGCAAGAGGACAACAGGATCAGTAGCTACAATGGGTTTTTTTTTGCAGGTATCGATTTGCATGTGTGTTTTCCTCACTAGTTTTGGAATGCATGGCATATGCATGTGGTTTCTTGGTCATGATTTTTCATTAGCATGGAGGATTTCCTAGATTGACAGTGCATTTGACTAGCCTTTCCATTTCCTGGATAGCCATTTTGTTATGGATTAATTTCATTTTTTTTTAGTTGGTTCCCATGTGCCTTTGGTTGTGGGTTGAGTTATTAGTTCCTGGAACCCTTGGTTGGACAAATGCTCCAGAATCCCTGTAACAACTTGCGTTGAGTTACTATTCCTAGAAGCCTTGGTTGGACAAATGCTCTGGAAGCCCTTAGTGGGTTAAGTTACTAGTCCTGGAAGCCCTGGTTTGACAAACACTATGGAATCTTGGTGGTATTTTTGGGTTGAGTTACAAGTCCTAGAAGACCTCGTTGGAACAAATGCTCTGGGGCCATTGACAACTTGGGTAGAGACCAATCTGGTGATGGTTGTGATGTTTAACCATGAGGTGGAATCACTAGTTGAGGTTTGAGGTGGATTGGCCTCTGGAAACCCTGGTTTGGTTTTGATTGATGAGTTTTATAATATCTCACATTCATGCTTAGAATATGGCATGGGGGTGACTAGCTAAAGAGAGTTTTGGCTCAGCCATGTCTATGGTCAGGTGGAACGTGGAAGTCCCAGACTTGGTTGCATTTTTCTTATGCAAATAAGAGCTCTTTCCTCTTGTATTGATGGGTAAATATGCTTGTTACTATGTGGATTATATGGTTGTTATGTGTTTGTCATTTATGTTGTTTATATGCTGGATATGAATGTGTTTTATGACATTGATGATGTATGAATCTCATCATTTTTTGATTTTTAAATGAATGAACAATGTATCTATGCCCAAATAGATGATAATGCACTTAATGTGGTGAGGAAAAATTGATTATTAGTGATTCTTAGATAAGTATGAGACCCTTGTGTTCAAATATGTTATTTAAACTTATAGGTTACATATTTGTGACATTTTTTTAGAAATTCTTGTCATGGCTAGTAGGGGTATAGTCAGTCCTTGTTCAAGTGTTTGATTTTACATCATTATTTCATTGTTATCTATCAGTTTTGAAAGTGTCATGGTGTTTTGGGTAGCGACCTGGGCTCTTGGCCCGAAAATGTGGCACAAAAATCGAGGTCATTGGCTTAGAACTACTGGGAAATGTCCTCAGTTGCATGCATTCCCATGTTGTGTGTGAAACTAGAGGGTTCCTATCACTCTCTTTCCCATTTCAAGCATGTGACTGGGGTTTTAATGTTTGAAAATTTCACCTTGATGCAGTGGATAGCCTCTTAGAAGGTTGTGATGGCTCCTAGGTGTTTTGTAGCATGTCCCGAATGTATGTATTGTTGTGTGATGTTGCGAGATGTCAGTTCTATGAAATTTTCAAGTCTGAAAATTATTACTGCAATGATTGGTTTATTTCTCCTGCTTATGAGATAATTTATTTACAAATGCTTGAGTAAATTATGAAATAAACACATTTTCATATACTTCACTCTAATCAAAAGCACAAGAACAAAAAATTACATAAGTAGCACAATCGAAACAACCATATGAACACAATTATTTTTGGACAATTGTCCCTGGAAAAACCCAATGTGGGAAAACCGATGCAGTAGATGAGGGTTTTGTATTTATCTTCAGTAATGGAAATTTCATTTACAAGAGTCCTAATTATCAAAGTAAAATTAGCATACACCTAGCTAAATTATCTGGAACCTTCAGAAGAATTTCAGACCCTCAAGGTGACCTCTTACACCTCTGCATCATCTAGCATGAGAGCTCTGTGCAGTCTCTCTCTAGATTGCGTAACTCTGCGTGGAGGGGTTCTTGCTGTCGATAATCTCACCCTTCCCTTCATCCTCCGGACATTTTCTTCTTCGTTAACTGAATCCTCCCTCCTCCTTATACTTCTGCAAACCCACCTCTACAAACTCACCCACTGAAATTTAATTTTCTTGCTTCAGAATTGATTTCCTTTGGGTACTGAGAATGTCCCTGGCTTGATTTCAAAATGACCCTCAAGCCCCTTCTTACAGTCTTCTAGTTTATGAATCAACGACCAAGATTATATCTTTAATGAATGGCTCAGATTAAAATATGAATTTATCTTTGTTTTCAAGAAGGTTCACACTCTCCTTTATTAATACCCTTTAATTATTCAATTTCCCTAAGTTTAGACTTAGGCTCTACACAAAAATAATTAATTATTTTAATAAAGCCATATCCGAGTGGAATTTCCACAAACGATTTCTGGGTTCTCTGTATAACTGTTGTCCAAGCCTTTGTACCAAATATTAAACTTGGAGCACTTCATGATGCTATAAAAATCAACACTCCCTCTTAGCGAGGAAAGTGTTCAAGCAAGATACCATTGCACATCTCTGACTCTATAACATCTGCTACGTTTTTTCCCTATGTACTGTTTCTTGTGACACTATCTCTTCCACTGCCTCATTTGTACTGCAGTTCCCTCTATTTTTGTAGACCACCCTTCCCTCTAATGGAAAGAGTTCTCAACAATCCCCATATTCTCTCTGAAGTAAGTGAAATTAATCTTACTCAGATCCTTCGTGAGGATATCTTCCATCTGTTCCCCTGTAGGAGTGTATCGCAACTGTACTTCTCCCCTTTGGACATAGTCCCCGATGAAGTGGCACCGAATTTCAATGTGTTTCGACTGGTCATGAAACACAATATTTTCAGAGAGCTTAATGCAAATCTAATTATCAAACATAATCCCAATCAGTTCTATCCTCTTCTTAAGTAGGTTCAAGAGTAACTTGTGAAGCCATATCGCCTCGCACAAAGTTTTGCTTGCTTCCATCTACTCTGCCTTGGCTAAAATTACTGCTACGGACTTCGGTTTCTTGTTGCACCAGGAGGTCATAACTGATCCTAGACTGAAATAGTACCCACTAGTACCTTTTCAATCCTCTGTGCTTCCAGACCAATCTACATCTGTAAACCCACTCAATTGGACTTAATTTTCCTTTGTGTACATCAAACTATACTTGAAAGTCCCCTTTGGATATGTAAGAACATGTTTGGTTGTTGCCCAGTGAACCCTCCTTAGTTCCACCATGAACTGACTGAGGCTATTCACTGCATAACAAATCTCTGGTCTAGTACTGACCAGATACATAAATGATCTGATGAGTTGCCTATACAAGGTGGGATCAGCCTCATCACCTTCTGTTGTGTCTATATTCTTCCAGTTAGTAATCATTAGCGTGGCCATGGATCTATAGTCTTCCATCTGAAATATCTTCTGGATTTCCGTCATGTATCTTCCTTGCCCCAAGAAGATTTCCCCCTTCTGCTACCAGACTTCTAATCCAAGAAAATAGTGCATCTGCCCTAGGTCCTTCATGTGGAATTTTGTAGCCAAATTCTCCTTCATTCCTTGATGAGCTTGGATGATCTACTGAGGAATATATCATCCATATATATTACCAAAATTAACTGCTCAGCCCCTACTCTTAAGTATTAGAGGTTGGGGTCTGCGTCACTCTTGACGAACCCCATCTTTTGCAAGTAGATATCAATTCACCCATACCATGACTCAGGCGCTTGTTTTAAACCATATAAGGTATTCTTAACCCTGCAAACATGAGTCTTCTACTCATGTGTCTCGAAGCCCTCTGGTTGTTCTATGTACACTTCCTCCTCTATCACCCCATTCAAGAACGTTGTCTTGACATCCATCTGGTGAATTTCCCATCCCATCTGCATTGCTAGAGAGATGATAGATCTGATAGATGTGTAGCGAGCTACACGGGTGAAGGTTTCCTCATAATCAATGCCTTCCTTTTGTGCATACCCCTTAGCTACAAATATGACCTTGAACTTCTCTATGCTTCCATCTGCATCGTACTTGATCTTGTAGATCCACCTGGATCCTACAACTGATATGTCCTGTGATCTAGGGACTACTTCAGAGACATCATTTTTCGTGATGGAGCTATACTCCTCCACCATGGAATCCACCCACACTTGATGCTGAGTTGCGTTCCAAAAGCTGGAAGGTTATCCAACCTGAGATACCAGTGACTGGTATCTATTTGGTTTCTTTCATATCATCTTCCCATCTCTAAGGGCTCCAACAAATTATTTTTCATCCTTTAGAATTTTTTGAAGTTATCTTCTAGATCTCCCATCAGTGGTGGGAGGTCTCACCTGCTCTCCTTCATGTTCTTCTTCGGAGGAACTCTCCTCAAAATCCTTGTGCCTTGGAGAGGCAGTTGACCCAAACTTTGTAGATCGTTGAGGCTATACTAGTGAATCCTCCTCAATATTTGTATATGTAGCCATTTCTTGGGATTTCCTGAAGGCTCTCTCCTCCATGTATTTCACATCCCTTATTACCATGATTTTCCTGCTCTCTAGAATATAGATGCGATATTCTTTCGCATTTTCACTATAGCCCAAAAGAAAACCATTTTCTGCAGCTTGATCCAACTTCTTCCTATTTTCATGTAGAACATGGTAGTACACCATGTTGCCAAATATCCTGATGTGCCTCACCTCTGGCTTACTGCCTATGAACACACTCTCGAGAGTCACCCTCCCAAATGCTCTATGGGGAAATTTTTTCTACACATATACCGTTGTATTGCAGGCCTCTGCCCATAAGAATTTGGACATATCTTGGTCGTACAACATTTCCCTTGAAGCTTCTATTATGGTCCAGTTCTTCCTTTTTGCAACTCCATTTTTCTCTAGATTGTATGGAGCTATTTGTTTTCTCTTGATTCCTTCCCTTACACAGAAATTGGTGAAGTCCTTATCGATATTTTCTCCACCGTTATCTAGTCGTATCTTCTTCATCTACTTTCCCGTTTATTTTTCAACCAAGGCTTTGAATTCTTTGAAACGATCAAAGACTTAATCTTTAGTTTTCAAAAAATAGATCCAAGTCTTCTTGGAATGATCATAAATGAACGTATAAAAATACTTTTCACCACTGAGAGCGGTTTTGGACATTGGACTGCAAATATTTGAGTGTATTAACTCCAATACACCCTTGGCCCTACTGCTGCTTCTTGGGAATGCTACCTTAGCATACTTCCCTAGTATGCACCCCCTACAGACTTCATATTTCCTCGTGCTAAGTTGAGGAACCCATTTTATAGTATTCTAGAGAATCCTCAAGGCTCCATGATGTATATGCCCCATCCTTCTATGCCATAGTTCATTCATATATTTATTGTTCGTACTGCCAATCAGGGCCACCGAGGATTCAAGCTGGATTTTATATAGCTTGTGACTCCTTACTCCAATTCGTGCCTTTTTTCTCCAACTAGGGTGTTTTACATACTCCTTATCTCTAATAAAGTATACGTCATAGCCCTTGTTCTGAAGTTGATTCACTGAGAGTAAATTCATCCCCAACCTTGGTACATGTAGAACATTCATGGTCGGAATCTTGTTTCCATATTATGTCTGAAATGTTATGGTACCTCTTCAAATGGGGGTAAATTTTGCCTTGTTTCCCATATTTATATAGAAATTTGTTTATTCTCATTGGTAGCTTGAAAAACATTCTCGAACCCCCTTCATGTGAGAAGATGCTCCACTGTCAATATACTAAACACTTGGAGGAGTTGTGCTCGACATGCAAGCAAGATCCTCCTCTAGTCTGGATGCCAGCACTTTCATGTTGTGTTCCCTCTGCATTTTTGCATGCTCTGGAGGACTGTGTGAGTCCCTCTGACTGCGTGAACCCTTTCGGATATTGGATCTCTATTCCATTGAAGATCCTCCCTTTCTGTCTTTAACCATTTGCTTTGATACCATGTGAAATTTTCAATTCTGAAAATTATTACTCCAATGATTGGTCTACTTATCCTACTTAAGAGATAAGTTATTTATAGATGCTTCAGTTAATTCTAAAATAAACACATTTGTAGTACTTCACTCTAATAAAAAGCCTAATAAAATGAAATTACACAAGTAGAACAATAGAAACAACCATATAAACAAAATTATTTTTGGACAATTGTCCCCGGAAAAACCTAATGTGGGAAAATTGGTGCAGCAGATGAGGGTTTTGTATTTATCTTCAGTAATGGAAAGCTCATTTACAAGAGTTTTGATGAGAAAGGAAAAATTAGCATACACATGGCTGAATTTTTTGGAACCTTCAGAATAATTTCAGACCCTCGAGGTGACCTCCTACATCCTCTGCGTCATCCAGCGTGAGAGCTATGCGCAGTCTCTCCCTAGACTGCGTAACTCTGTGTGGAGGGGTTCTTGTTTCCAATCAGCTCACCCTTCCCTCCATCCTCCAGACTTATGCTTCTCCGTTAACTGAATTCTCCCTCCTCCTTATACTTCTGCAAACCTGCCTCTACAAACTCACCCACTGAAATCGAATTCTCTTGCTTCATAATTTATTTCCTTCAGGTTTTGAGAATGTCTGACTTGATTTCAAACTGTTACAAGCCTTTCTTATAGTCTTCTCGTTGATAGATGTTATTTAATAATATGCTCGTTATATATAGGCTGCTGAGATTTGCAGTAGATTGATCTTCGTTTTCTGAAAGGTTCACACTCTTACTTTTATTATGACTACACAGTTGTTAATTTCCCCTAAGTTTGCTTTGGGTCTACATTAAAATAATTAATTATTTTAATAAAGCCATATCCGAGTGAAATTTCAACAAACGAGTTCTGGGTTATCTGGATAATTGTTGTCCAAGCCTCTCCATCAAATATAAGACTTGGAACACTTCCCAATGCAATAAAAATAAACATGTTCCACTTCCTTAAGGTGACTTAGGAGGTTGAATCAGATCATAGTGGTGAGCCCTATTATTTCACCAAGAGTGCTGCAACTCCCAGGGGCTACCCTACTTTACTTTACCAACCTGGGGTTCATACAAAATTTGAGGTGATAGATGCATTTTTTTCATTTCATCCTCTTCTACTTTATGAAAGGGTGCTACTTGTAGGGGTTCTTAGTGAATTATGTCACACATCAATGAAACTAAACTAAATTGCAGAAAGGAAATGATGGGACTAACTTAATATGTAGGAAGGAAATGACTGTAAGAAACTAAAGTAAATTGCTGAAAAGAAATGACAGGAAGGAAAATAATTTAATTTTTATAAAACAAATAACAAAAAGGAAACTAATCCTAAACCACACTTAACTTGGCTAAGCACATCCTACTCTACTTGTCATTCTTCTATCCACTATGATTTTATCCATGCATCTATTCATGATCTAACTAAACTGTAAAAGGTGTTGATTTTCAGCTTGGAGAGAAGAAAAGGGCTAAAGAGGTCAATGCAGGGCTTAATGCATGAAACAAGGCTTAGAAATGAAAAGAGCAGGGTCAAAACCTTATTAGAACTTTATAATAGAACAAAAAGGCTTTGGAGCAGAATAAATTGAAAAGTACGATGGCGGAGTGCGATGGAGGAAAACGTTACGATGTGCGACATCACAATCACAATATTACAATATTAAAGGGATAGTGGTAGTGTTATTCAGGAATGGGAGCAAAGTGCGAAATATGATGAGGTAAACCCTGTGAAGTGCGAAGCGCAAAGTGCGATGGGGTAGAAGCGGCAACGTGCGAAATGAGATATCGTAATCGGCATAAAGAGCAGTAAGTATTAAAAGAAAAAGGATAAGTATTACAGAGTGTGATGGGGAAGAGCGGCAAAGTGCAATAACAATATTTCAATTGATAGAAGAAAGTAGTAAGTGTTAATGAAAAAGGGAAAAGGTTCGATGAGCGATTTTCAATGTGGCGAATGGAGGTGAGGCCGATATCGCAATTGCAATATCGTAGAGTTGGAGCGGTAAGTCTTAAGGGAAAGGGAAAATGTTGTGATTGTGATATGCGATATCTCAATGTTGTAATCAGTAAAGATGAGTGGTAGGTGTTGAAAGGGAAGAGAAAATTTTGTGAAGTGCGATTGCGATGTATGGAGATGTGACTGTGGTTGAGAAAAAAAGGAAATGCGATGCGATTTTTGGTAAGTCTCGAAAGAGAAAGGGGAAAGGTGCGAAGTGTTATTGCGATGTACAGTGGTGGGAGAACCGAGGAGAAAAAGCAGAGGTCGAGTTTCAAAGGTTTTTCACATGTTCTCCGTTAAAAAGGGTGCGGTAGCTGTGACCGATAAAAACAAAGGAATAGCGTGGTTGAATGGTTTAAGGATTTTTATGAATAAAAAGGCGGGTGCAACATTTAAACAAGAGGAAAAGGAGGGGAATGGAGGCATAAAAAATCAGTGTTCAGCCGTAACGACAACGATGGAAATTGAAGCAGAAAGGTGCCACAGAGCTTCTCTAGGGTGTTAACATTAACTCCTGCAAAAAAACCTGTGGATTCATACACGGGAAAACAGAAAAGAATGTGTGATAAAATCGTGAACATAAAGCAGTTTTTGAGTCTGTGGGAAATTTTACCCTCCTCAAGTTCTATTGACAGAGATGAAAAGGGAAGTCTAGATCTACAACTTTTATAGTTTTATCCTCTATTCTATTACTCATAAGCAGATGAAAAACTATAACAGCAAACTAAAAGCAAAGACGAAGCAACAATGAAACTATCATAAGCAGATCTAACTAAATGGTAGAAGCAAAACTAGCTAAATGATAGGAAAAAAATAATGAAAACAACAGAGAAGCTAAGGCACATGTTTTGGGCCCTAACCCATGAGCCCAACTCTCTGGAAATAGATCAATAAAATGGCATCTCTCTACTCATTTCATAAAAAAGAATAGTCTGTTACATTCTTAAAAGTTTTAACAGAGCCTAATGGATTTACAACAGGAATTCGAATCTAATGGAATGGAATGGAAGCGGGATGGAATGGAAGTCGACCAGAATGGGATTGAAGAATCAATTCTCATTAGCCCTTGATCGGATTTATTTATACTAAAGGGTAGTTACCAAAAACTCCCTATAAAATATGTAAGGAGTCCACTTGACTCTAAGTAAACCATAGATTGAGTGCACTTCGTCTTCAGTTGCTTGGCTGCCTCTGGAATTCGAATTGTTGGAGGGGATCTCATGAGGATCCTTCGACTCATTTCTCCCAGATTTCTTGCCAATTTCCTGATATTGTGCTCATTTATTCTTCAATATTGATCTTCTAGTGGTAGGGAGAAAGTCCCTAAATCATCTCCTTCTCCAAATCTATATAATCTACCAATTATTCTCACAATATTCTACAAAAGTAACCAATATTAGGCAAAAATATGCAACTACCTTTAATCCTTCTTAAGAAAATATTGAAGCATAAGAAAACATTATTAAGTGCAGAAGGAGAGATTTTAATATATCTTTTCATGTACGTAAGGAAGGTAGATGGGCTTAAGAAATGTTAGATGGGCCTTATTTTATGTCTAATTTAGAGGTCCATCATCATCCCCCTACTGAAATTGTTGCTCATCCTCTAAGAAACCTATTCATCCTCCCTGCCTTATGGTTCTTCCTGCATGTTGGCTTATTTTGTTTTCTATTTATTTTCCCATGCGCTGCTCCTCCTGTTGATCTTCCTGCTATTCTTCTTGCATTTCTTCTCGTAGGTGCTTCATGGAGGTCCTCAGATGCCTTAAGAAATTCTGTTTTTCATGCCAAGGGGTGGTTGATCCACCTTTTATTTGATTTTTTTCCTTTCTTTTATTTTTATTTCTTTTTTCCTTTTTTTATTACATGCAAAGTAAACTCACAATTCTTTTTTTTGTGAACTAAGTTCACCCTTAGTTACCCCTTGGCACTCCTTGTCTTCTATTACAATGAATTGCTTACTGCCCACTTTCTCAAGTCCTTTTATTTTTTCTTGTTCCTTTTCTTGGTGGAAAAAGTGAGGCTAGTTGCTAGATAAGGCTGAGGTTGCTCTGCTACTGATTTTGGCTATATAAAAAATATTTCCTTCTCACACTTTTTAATGCTCTATTAAGATAAAATAGATTTGAAGAAAGGGTTAGATGATTGCATACCTGAGCCTTACCATTGATTTGTTTTTGCATGTGATATTGAAGCTATTGATATGGTTGTTGAAGTTGTTCTAAGCTGCATATGATAATCTGCTTGAGGTCCTTTTGGAGCTTCTGAGCACAGGAGGAGGAAGTCCAAGTTTGACTACCTTTGACTAAAGTGTTGACCAAATTTTATTTTTGTGTCAACTTGCTATTTTTTTCTTGCAAAGGTTGGAGAGCACCTAAATTCATTAGAGAGAGATACATGGAGAAATACATTTATTTTTTTATTTTTTTTAAGGCCTACTATCTGCCTCAATGAGGTTTTCAACTAGAAGGTCTGCCTATGTGCTTCAAAGGAGGTTTTCACCTAGGATATTTTATTTTCCTCTTTTTTCTTCAACCCAATGATCACCTCATGGAGGTTTTCAATTAGTGAGCCAATCTCAGATGCCTCAAAAGCGGTTTTCACCTGAGATTTTATTCCTTTTCCTTTTTTCTTTTCTTTTTTTTCAGTTTCCTACTCTACTTGAAAAAAAAAAAAAACACATTTTTCAAGTATAGGAATACTTCCAATGGAGCCATGTGCACATCAAGATGACAGATAAAATCAGGTGCACACTTGGAATACATGTTCTAACGTATACCTAAATATAAGAGATGAATTTCTTTGACTGGGATTGTATCAGGTATTGTTGGAGGAGTGTGTTGCTGCAACTTAATGACTATTTGGAACCATATGTCAATATAGTTTTGATACCCCTGGTTCACTTGCTGAGTTGGATCACCTTGGATGTCGTCTTCTATTATGGTAGTCAAATCTTCCTCTCTTTGTTGTTTGTTCTCTTGAACACATGGAGGAAATGCTGGTAAACATGAGGGAACTCTCTCAACATCTGATTCTGATATCTGCTCTTCTTGAAGTGTAGCACTTGATTCTTTGATATCTGAATTCGAATCTCTTTCTTCTTGAGGTTGTACTTCAATGACATTAAGAAGGTCTCTTCCTTGAAACACCTTTCTTGAACTAATATGCAGACCATTTAGATCAAGATGATATGTCGAGTAGTGTTGTACCTCATCATTGTAACTGGGATGAGATACTTCATGGTGTGGGTTTGGAAATGGTGGTATGGGTAGTTGAGTGGGGGTGGATATATGAGATGGATGTGGTTGAGGTTGTGGTTGTGGTGTAGGTGGATGGTAGGGATAGCATGGAGTTGGGTATGGAGGATATGGAGGGAAATAGTGAGGATATTGTGTATTTTCCCAATTAGAACCTTTCCAACCATGTTTCCAAGATTGGTTTTGGGGTTGAGATGGCCAAGGTTGCCAAGGATGGAGTGTGTCCCAATTAGTTTGATATGGATGTGAATAAGCTTGAAATTGTGACGTGGGTCCTTGCATCATATCAACTTGACTAGGATGTCAGGGTATCCTTGGAGCTACATGACATAGCTTCTTTGGTGATTTCCTTGCTCCATTATCCTCTTGGTAAACTTCTTTAAACCTAGGGAATGATGAACAACAACTAGTAGCATATGACTCTGCATGGATAACAAAAATATCAACATCTTATTTTTGTTGATTTTTCGTTCTTAACATTTATACATGTTCACTTAGATTACTAAGAATTTTTGTTTTAAAGTTATCAAGAAAATTTCCATGTTCATCTTGCCTTACCAATGTTGATGCTGGATTACTTAATCTCTCCCTTCCCCTTGACAAGCGCTTGCATGTTTCAAAAATTTCTTCAAATGAGAATTGATATACATCTCCTTTTCTCATGAGATTAAGGAGATCAATCCACTCATCCCTAATTGTTGTAAGTAAGAGGGTTTTTAGTGTGTCTGATCCTATATGATGCAAATTTTCCCTCTTAACATTATACATGAACCTCTCTATTAGATCCTTAAGGCTCTCATCTTCTTGTTGGTTCATTCTAAAATTTTCTTCTCTAAGGTTAGGGTCTTTATATTTTCCTAGAAATATCTTTTGCATATCAATCCATGATCTTATTGAATTAGTACCTAGACTCATGAACCATTTAAGAGATCTATCCTTAAATGTTGCAGGAAACAATATCAGTTTTTGAGTGTGTGATAAGTATCCATAAGACCTACAAAGTATCTCAAATTCAAAGAGAAATGTTTTCGGATCCTCTATCCTCATACCATGGAAGTTGGGAAGGAAATATGGAGGGATGTTCTTCATAGGTACACTGATGTCCATATCTTGAATGGGAAACCCAATAAGATCTTCTTCATTGTCATCATATCCATCCATCTTTTCTTCCTTCTAAAGTGTATGTTTATGTGGTTCTTACTCCACCACGTGGTCAAGTGGGGGGGTTGGTGTTGGAGAAAAAATTTTCTGAGTATCCCTACTCCCATGAGGAATGAAAATATTATTTTTTTGTATTTTTCAATATTTTGGAAACAACATGAAAAGGAAAGCAGAAAATAATCCTAGAATAGAATCAAAGCTTCTACTAGACACCTCCCCGATAACAACGCCAACAAGTTTTGAGCCCTGGTATTGCACCAAGAGTGTTGCAACTCCTAGGGGCTGCCCTACTTTACTTTATAAACTAGGGGTTCGTACAAAATTTGAGGTGACAGTGATATATACACAATAGATGCATTATGTTTATGTCATCATCTTCTGCTTTACGAAAGGGTGCTACTTCTAGGGGTTCTCAGTGAATTATGTCACACTTCAATGAAACTAAACTAAATATCAGAAAGGAAATGATAGAAATGGAACTAATTTAATGTGCAAGAAGGAAATGACTGTAAGAAACTAAAGTAAATTGCTGAAAAGAAATGATAGGAAGGAAACTAATTTAATCTGCAGAAATGAAACTAATCCTAAACCACACTTAACTTGGCTAAGCACATCCTACTCTACCTATCATGCTTCTATCCACTATGCTTCTATCCATGCATCTATTCATGATCTAACTAAACTTTAAAAGGTGTTGATTTGAAGCTTGGAGGGAAGAACAGGGCTAAAGAGGTCAATGGAGGGCCTAATGCATGAAACAAGGCTTAGAAGTGGAAATAGCAGGGTTAAAACCTTATTAGAACTTTATTATAGTGCAAAAAGGATTTGGAGTGGAATAAATTGAAAAGTACAATGGCAGAGATGCGATGGAGGAAAACGTTACAATGTTGATATTGAAATCGCAATATTGCAAGATTAAAGGGATAACAGAAGTGTTATTCGGGACCAGGAGCGAAGTGTGAAATGCGATGAGGTAAACCCTATGAAGTGTGAAGTGTGAGGTGTGACGAGGTGGAAGTGGCAACGTGCAAAATGCGATATCGCAATGGGCGGAAAGAGTGGTAAGTATTAAAAGAAAAAGGATAAGTCTTGTAGAGTGTGATGGGGAAGAGAGGCGAAGTGTGATAAAAATATCACAATCGGCATAAGAAAGTGGTAAGTGTTAATGAAAAAGGGAAAATGTTCAATAAGCGATTTACGATGTGGTGAATGAAGGTGGGGTTGATATCGTAATTGCAATATCGCGGAGTTGGAGCGGTAAGTCTTAAGGGAAAGGGAAAACGATGCGATTTCGATATGTGATATCACAATATCACAATCAGTAAAGATGAGTGGTAGGTGTTGAAAGGGAAGGGAAAATTATGTGAAGTGTGATTGCAATGTACGGAGATATGATTGTGGTCGAGCGAAAATGCAAATGAGATGCAATTTGCGGTAAGTCTCGAAAGAGAAAGGGGAAAGGTGTGAAGTGTGATTGCGATGTACTATGGTAGGAGAACCGAGGAGCAAAGGCATAGGTTGAGTTTCAAAGTTTTTTCAAGCGTTCTGCATTAAAAAGGGTGCAGAATCTGTGACCGATAAAAACAAAGGAATAAGGCAGCTGAATGGTTGAAGTATTTTTATGAATAAAAAGGCAGGTGCAGCATTTAAACAAGAGGAAAAGGAGGGGAATGGAGGCGTAAAAATTTAGTGTTTAGCTATAAAGATGACAATGGAAATTGAAGCGGAAAGGTGCCATAGAGTTGCTCTAGTGTAATATTCCCAAAATTTAGACTTCATCTAAATGGAATATTATAGTTGATTTTATCTTGAGATAAATAAATAAATGGGTAGGGCCGCCCGTTGACAAAAAGAATAAAATTCCTCATGTGAAGAGAGGAAGAATAAGAAGCTGGAAGGAGCACATTTAGGTGTGAACCCTTGAGATATCATGTTGATTCAGTCATCTTTCACCAATTCAACATATGCTATCTAGATTCATTGCATCTCCTTGATGAACAACACAGATTTGGTGGAGGACAACTTGCATGAGCTTGGAGGCAAATGTGGATGGGACCCAATGAGGAGAGGTTCACTTGCTATATATGGAGAGGGTGGAATCCTTTGCTATTCATGTTATGATATACTATTATTTTTCCTACTTAGAATTTTGGCTTCCTCTTGCTGTTTAGCAGGGTTGCAGTGTTGTTTAGCACAGGGTGTTCCCGAGCGAGAATCCCACCTCTTCCCTTAAGAGGCCTCTTGGGAGAGTGACTGACACTGATTTTCCCTGTCCGGGAGAAACGAGGCCAAACGGGGAAATGTCGGTCACGGTGTTATTTCTATAGCATTCTAATGCTGTGTTGCAGGGTGTTGCAGTGGAAGATTGATAATTCCACTCCCAGGTCTGTTTCTCAGTAGAAGGTGCCTTCTTTCTCTTGAGATATCAGCAAAGGAGATTTCTGAGCTCATTTCACATCTTGGAAGCAGGCCAAAGCACCTCTGCACTCCTACAGCGTAGTCCTTTGCAGGAATTGCGTCATTTTCTAGAGATTTGTTGCAGCAAGGTTTTTACCCTTGTTTTGGAGCTAGTTTCCTAGGGAAAGGGCCAACCCTTCTCCCAGAAAGCTAGAGGAAGGGATATTTATATCTCTTTGTATTATTCAGCCACATTCATATCATTTTGTAGTGATACTACATTATTTCTAAGCTGAATAAATCAGATCTACTCTTTTTTGTACATGTATCTCAAGAAACCCTTGCCGGGTTATCTCTATAATGCAATAAGGAGGCCAGATCTCTGTTTTCTTAGCATATTGTACCATAAATATCTAGATATATTTTTTTCTATTGAAATTTTGTAGAAACCTTCATGATATAACGTTGTACATGCTTCAGTATTTTTTGCATAATCAGAGTCATGGGATTTGGGTGTTTTTAAGGCATTGTAAGGCCGGGAGACCTGTTTAACATACCAAAAGGGATTTCTTTCTGATCCCATTTTTTATGTGAGGTCCTAAATCTATATGCTAAGGGACCAAACTGTTATTTCCCTTTTCTATCATGCAGTCACCTGGGAATAACGTTTTTGGGGTCCATTTTGCTTCTTTTCCCCACTAGGAGATAGTGTATAAAGGCATAATTTTGCTGATATGTCCATAATCTAATGGAAGTGTGTCCAAGACACATTTTATGAGATAATTTTCTATAGTACTTCATTTGTGCTCATGTATTTCTATAGCTCCAACTCTAGAATATATTAAGATATTCTTAGTGTTGTAGAATTCTCCTATTTTGGGATATTACAGTGGTATCAGAGCTTCTTTCTTGGCACATCCTGTGGATTTCATCCAGCATGACATCAACAGAAGAGGAGATGTACAGAAAAGAGAAGACTCCATTATGTGGAGTAAAGAAGGAAGATAGGCTTACAAAGCTACTTCCAAGATCTATACAGAGCTTTCAAGAAGATTTGAAGAAAATAAGGATGGAGATGGAATCTTCTGGAGAGTTTGGATCTAGAGCTAGATATATATTTTCACATGATGAGTGTGAGCATGCAGCTACACTCCATGATGTACATCGCAGTCAAATGCCCAGATCTATCATGAGATGGATAAGAGGAGGGGGGATGCCTAAGAGGAAAAATATTAGTGATTTTTTGCAGGATTATGAATCTCAAACTGAGAAGTTTAGAGATCATACCACTTTCCAAGATTTTTGCAAGATCCAGGTGAAGAGAAGCAAGCAACAGAATATGGATAGGTTCCTTCTATCTACCTTTGATGTTTCACCTACATGTTTAGCCAGGGCTTGGGTGGAAGAGCTAGACTCCTTTTTGTAGCAACATCAAATTTCTGAAAGTGAAGCCATCAGAGTAGCATCACTGCATTTTGGAGGTAAGGCTTATGCATGGTGGATTTTCAAATATTGTTCTTTGAAAAATGCAAATGCTTCCTCTTATGCAAGATTCATTAAAACATTAATGGGAAAGTTTGATGGAAAACTTCCTAAGACACATGTATTGGGGCAAGAGAAAATTAAGGAAACAAAACCCTTGCATGTAATGGAGGAAACTATAGACCTCACTCCACTTCAGAAAACCATGGGATAGGCTGACATATTACATCATACATTGTTGGAAGCAAGACGTCTATCTCACATTCCTAAACAAGAGGGCATGGGGATCTGTTTTTCACAAGTGGACCCAATCATTAGAGGGTTGCCCATAAGCTTTGAAGAAGATGAGGGAAACAACGATGTCACATCTAGAGAACATATAGTACCTCATGTAGTGGAAAGATGAGCACATGCTCCAACATGAGGGATTCTTGTATTCTTGCAAGAAGTTCCCCAAGATCTCATACATGAGGTCAAAGCACAATTAGTGAGCAGCATGATTGTGAAGCATTGTAGATGGAAGGAGAAGTTAGGAAGGGAGAGCAGCATCACTTGATGAGAGGCACACACCCTTATCTATTTCATAGAGCTAATGAAAGTAAGAGGCGGACTGATCTACATTGTAAGGACAAGGGCGATGTTGCCCAACCATATGTGCAGTCTACTCATGACATTGATGTCTCACTACATGGAGGCATTCCACCTGGGAGGCCACCAGATCTGGAGTTGTTGAAATACATCTTGTCTTTGGATTCACCACTCTTTGATTTTGGAGAGGTGAAGAGTTTGGAGGAGAAATTTGGCATGGGGGATGTCAAAGTAGCAGGAAGTAGCACGAGGAGAGCCTCATATGCCAGATCACCAGCGCTGTCTCTTGGCAAGATTGATCCATATTGGAGATCTAAACTCTTGGTAGAGTACTCCAAGGATATTGATGCTTGCATGATTCTTGATGACCCTGATGGAGATGACAGATATATGGTGGATGATATGGTCATCTATTCTTATGGCAAAGTCTTCTTGACTAGAGCTTCTAAGCTTAAGGAGAAGCTACTACATGCAACACATGAGGACTTATTTTCCATGCATTTTGATGCATATCTTTCCTTGGCAGAGGAGTTCATTTGGGAGGGCATCCAGCATGACATATTTCATCATATGGAGAGATGCATAGCCCGGATGATGATAGGGAGGAGGTCACAGCCACTTCCCTACTCTTTGGAGGTGAGGGAAAATTTATGGTTGAGCCATTTCAGCTCAAGATCTCAAGAACATGATGGAGGATGTACAACTTAACTTTATATTTTGTACTTATTTTCTTTATATGAGTAGCATATTGTACCAAGGAGGATTATCCCTCCTTGCATATTGCATAATGATGTACTTGAAGCCATTTGTAGCATTGAGATTGGCTATCTCATGGGTGGTTTGTGGGGGAAGCCACATGATTTTTGGTGTGCACCATTGACACCACTTTGTACTTTCATGTTGCTATCTTGTAAAAGTATTGTGGCAGCAAACAAATGGCTGGAAAAGCACTTGTTCTTGTTTGATTTGATGTAGGCGAAGGATGCACTGCGTTGGTTCCATGTGTGGAACTATGATTCACTTTCCGGTTTTCATGTGACAGCTTGTTTCAAATTGTTTTTGCTTCCATGTATTGCTGATATTTCTATGTTCATGGGAAGCTTTGTTTGGAGAGTGGAATTTGAGTTGGAGATGCCCATTGGGAGTATGATTCTCCCTACTATTCCTATTGTATGTTTCAAGAGGAGCAATGGGCAAACCATGATTGCCACATCACAACTCTTTTCTTCACATGGAGTGAGCCATTTGAAGAACTTGAGTGCTTGGAGAAGGAACTTCATGGGTGAATTATTTGGTGGGGTAGCTTGTGCCATTCTTGGAGGCCATATTGTTTCATCCCAAAGACATAAAAATCCGCACACTTATCATAAATGGAGATAAAAACATGCGAAGGAAGGAAAAATAATCTCTCCATGCAGCCCCACTACATTGCACAAACATGGGGTTGATGATTGTTTTGATGAGCTACCTAGAATGCCTCATTTCATTTGGATGATAGCATGGGTGATGGAATCACTCATTGAGAATATGATTCCCCATGCGGTTCATCACTCCTACCTTGAGGAGGCCACTGGACAACAAGGAGATTTCCACTTGCACCTTCCACTTTATCATGTCTTACACACTTGGGAGGAACCCTTGGAGGACAAATTTGTTGCTGAGATATGGTGGGGATTTATTGATGAGGAGGCCAAAAGAAGAGGGAGGGAGAAATTTTGGTCTACCTTTGCAGTTGCTTGAGGAAAAGAAAAATTTTGGAGGGGGAGGACTGTAATATTCCCAAAATTTAGACTTCATCTAAATGGAATATTATAGTTGATTTTATCTTGAGATAAATAAATAAATGGGTAGAGAGGCCCATTGGCAGAAAGAATAACATTCCTCATGTGAAGAGAGGAAGAATAAGAAGCTGGAAGGAGCACATTTACGTGTGAACAAGGGAGATATCATGTTGATTCATTCATCTTTGACCAAGTCAACATATGCTGTCTAGATTCATTGCATCTTCTTGATGAACAACACAGATTTGGTGGAGGACAAATTGCATGAGCTTGGAGGAAAATGTTATGGGACCCAATGAGGAGAGGTTCACTTGCTATATATGGAGAGGGTGGAAGCCTTTGCTATTCATGTTATGATATGCTATTATTTGGTCTGCTTAGACTTTTGGCTTCCTCTTGTTGTTTAGCAGGGTTGCAGTGTTGTTTAGCACAGGGTGTTCCCGAGAGGGAATCCCACCTCTTCCATTGAGAGGCCTCTTGGGAGAGTATTGCAATGATTTTTTCCACATCCAGGCTTGAGGCCAAGCAGAAATATTTATTCGTAGTGTTATTTCTATAGCATTTTAATACTATGTTGTAGGGTGTTGCAATGGAAGATTGATCATTCCACTCCCGGGTCTGTTTCTCAGTAGAAGGTGCCTTCCTTCTCTTGAGAGATCAGAAAAGGAGGTTTATGAGCTCATTTCACATCTTGGTAGTAGGAAAAATCACCTCTGCACTCCTACAGCACAGTCCCTTGCAGGAACTACATCATTTTCTAGAGAGTTGTTGCAGCAGGGTTTTTACCCTTGTTTTGGAGCTAGTTTCCTAGGGAAAGGGCCAACCCTTCTCCTGGAAATATAGAGGAAGGGGTATTTATCCCTATTTGTATTATTCATCCAAATTCATATAATTTTTTAGTGAGACTGCGTTATTTCTAAGTTGAATAAATCAGATCTGCTCTTTTTTGTACATGTATCGCAAGAAACCCTTTCTGGGTTATCTCTATAATGCAATAAGGAGGCCAGATCTCTGTTTTCTTAGCATATTGTGCCATCAATATCCAGATCTATGTTTTTATATTAATGTTGCAGAAACCCTCATGAGAAAATGATGTACATGCTTCAGTCTTTTCTGCATAATCTGAGTCATGGGATTTAGGTGTTTTTAAGGCATTGTAAGGCCGGGAGACTTGTTTAACATATCAAAAGGGATTTATTTATGATCCCCTTTTGTATGTGAGGTCCTCAATCTATATTCTAGAAGGGAACAAACCGTTATTTCTCTTTTCTATCATGCAGTCACTTGGGAATAACGTTTTTGGGGTCCATTTTGTTGCTTTTCGCCACTAGGAGATAGTGTATAAAGGCATACTTTTGCTAATATGTCCATAATCTAATTGAAGTGTGTATAAGACATATTTTATGAAATAATTTGATGCAATACTTCATTTTTTATCATGTATTGTTGTAACTAGAGGTCAAATCATAATCAGTGAGCAACAAGATTGTGAAGCATTGCAAGGCACACACCCTTCTCTATTTCAGAGAGCTAATGCAAGGAAGAGAAAGACTAATCTGCGTTTTAAGGACAAGGGTGATGTTGCCCGACCATATGAGCAGTCTACTCATGACATTGATGTCTCACTGCATGGAGGCATTCCACCTAGGAGGCCACCAGATCTGGAGTTGATGAAAGACATCTTGTCTTTGGATTCAACACTCTTGGATTTTGGAGATGTGAAGAGTTTGGAGGAAAAATTTGGCATGGGTGATGTCAAAGTAGCAGGCAACAACATGAGGAGAGCCTCACATGCCAGATCACTAGCATTGTCCCTTGGAAGGATTGATCCATATTGGAGATATTGGAAGATCTAACTCTCTGTAGGGAAGTACTCCAAGTATCTTGAGTGCCATGAGTTGCTTGTTGTTACGATGGAGACTAAAGAAAGTACATGGTGGATGGGATGGTCATTATTTATTGCCTTCACAGTCTTCTTGTAGCTAGAAGCTTAAGCTCAGGCATTTACTTTACATGTAACACATGAGACTTCTTTCCATGCATTTTTGATGCATATCTTTCCCCTTGGTAGAAGGAGTTCATTTGGGAGGGCATCCCAACATGACCTGCTTCGCCCTTATGGAAGATGCATGGCTGGGATGATGATAGAGGGAAGTCCACAAGCCGCTTCCCTCTCTTTGGGAGAATCCAATCACATGCATAACCATTGAAAGGGTACAACTGCAGTTTTCTTAGCTAGTTCTGTGCCTGATACCGCAAAACTTGTACCACCTTTTCAGGGATATACTCTAGGTCATTTCCCAAAACTTGATGAGACTTTCCAGAAAAATGAATTACATAAAGGCAAAGCTTCTAACACAAAAATTAATCCAAGACTTTGCCTAACCAATCCTAACCATGACAAGAATTCATCAAGCACATCATGAACATGTAATGTACAGGTCAAATATACACATATGAACAAAGGGGTCTCATACTTATCTAAGAATCCTCAAGAAGGTATGATTCCCTCTCATAATATCTACAATATCATATATTAGTTCATGCATTCATTGTTAATTCATTTACTAATTAAAACATGATGAGATCCATAACTCAAGTATGTCATAAACCATGCTTATAACCAGTAGAATAACAATGATAAAATAGCCATTAAAATCACATAATAATAAGCACATTTACACATAGTACAAAAGAGGAAGGACTTTTGCGTACCACTTGGCCATATATTGGGTTGAACCAAATATTTTTTTTAGCCAATCACCCCTCTGCTATATTCCAAGCATGAATGTAGTACTTTCAAAAAAACAACCAGGGCTTCCTCAGGCTTTACCACAATCCACCAAAGGATTACTAGGCCCAAGCCTTCATATATACAACCAAGCTTTACCGCAATCCCACCAAGAGATTCCTAGGACCAAACAAGAAACATACATTACTAGGCTTTACCGCAATCCCACCATATACCGGTCCAGGTATCACTAGGCCTATATAAGCACGGATATCTCTGGATCTCTCCTCTGAAACTGTGAGGAATTTGTCTCTATCCAATCTCTATACTTTACCGTATATCCCACCATTCACCAGTCAATGATTCCTAAGCCAAACGAGACTCCACCCTCTAGGATTTACCGTATATATTGGCATTCATCAATTGAGGATGATTAGGCTTAATGAGGGTATACACCTATAGGATTTACTGTATATCTCGTTGAGGATTCCTAGGCCCAACGAGGTATACACAATCCGGCTTTATCGAAATCCCACCTTCACTGATCCATGGATTCCTAGGCCTTGTGTTCTTCTCCTAAGACCACCACACTCAGTTTGAAACCATCTAACAATCCATCTCAACCAAGTAAAAGAGAACCCAAGGTTGAAAAGGTTGAAAATCACTATCCCACTTGGAAAAACCCATGCTAATGACAACAAGAGAACCAAATATACACATGCATGTACCATGCATGCCAAAACTAGCAAGGAAATCATACATGAAACTCAATACATAAAATTAATCTCGTTGTAGTTTGATCCCGCTTTTCCTTACTTGATCTTTGATTTTCTTTGCCTTCTTTGTCCTTCCTTTGATTTTCTTGATCCAATGCTAGAATGCTGCAAGAAAAATCTAAGTGTGCAAGAGTAAGAGAGAGTAGAGAGAATAGAGAGAGAGCTCACAAATGAACTGGCAAAAGCTACCAATTGATCCTCATAAACCTTTTTATTATTGAGGTCTCTAATTTCTTCATTTTCCATTATTTTTCTTCATCTTCCTCCTCACATGCAACCTATGCCCTTTCACCTTCCTTTTCTCCTATTTTCCATTATTTTCATAAATAAATTCCAAAGAATGTATCTTTCCTTTTTAATGTATTTTCCATTGCCTTTGCCAATTTCCCTTAGCCATAATATCCAAATGAACACGTTCCAGGATGTTTTTCCATACATTCAGCTTGGAATATGTGTCTTGTGACCTTGGTCTTATTTTTCCTTTATTAACTTTATTACATGATTTTTAATTCGGGGTTGTTACAAACCCATCCCCCTTAAGGGAACACCATCCTCAGTGTTCAATGACACCTAAAACCAGTGAAACCTCTGAAAACCAAAACATACTACCCATTGAGCTTTATAAATTAGCTTGATGTAGTATTTACAATGACCACTACTGAAAACGGGACAAACATATTGTTTACTTGAGATTTATAACACAACTCATTACGTTATTTATAATAAAACCCACATTTTTTCAACCAACAAATAACCATATTGTCTATGGAACTTTATAAATCCAATTTCACACAGTATTTACAATAATATACATATACACATGTGTTTCAACTAGCAAATAAAAGGATATGATTCATGTATCTGCAACAAGTGAATCCAGAGGCTCACACCTCCAACCTCAAAGTAATACGTGGATTCACCTCCTTCTTAGGAAATCTATAATCCACTACCAAATTCAAATTTGCATCTAATGTCTAGCACTACAATCTTGTGCCACTTGTCCTCTCAGTGAATAGTTTTTGGCTCATTTTTCTAGGGTACACTCCCAATGTGCATTTGATTCCATATAGAAATTATAATGACCAAAAAAAATCCATCCCCCGCCCTTTCCTTCTCTGCTACACAGTCCCTTGGGAAATCCGGTAACCCCCTCTTGTGCAGTCACACACCTTCCAAATTTAGTAGGCATCCCCTTCTCTGCTACATAGTCCCTCAAGTGACCCCTCCCTTGGAAATATCCTAGCATCGAAAGGTCCAACAACCAAGGCATATACCTACCTCAAAACCATCATACCAATCATAGAATTCTCATGGCAATCAATGGACTCTGTTGGGTACCAGTGTCCCACAATGGACCTGCTCTTAAAGTGCTTACCAACATATTGTTGCATGTTCCAACTCCTTTTTTTTGTTGCAACTAATTTTTGCAGACAGTTACAACCACCCAAACGGGCATTTCATGCTTTCCTATACCAAACACATAAATTCCATTAAATTCAAAATAAATTGAAATAAATCAAATCATACCTCATCGGTGACCTGTCAATAAGGTACACTTGCAATTATGTTCACTTCCTGACACAAAAAATCAAACTAGATCTTTGATCAATCATCATGCATAAACATATCACATTCGGTTAGCTCAAAATGCATCCATCATAATAAAAATCATAGATCACATGTAACCATTATAAACAAGAATCATAGATCACATGCAATCATCATAAACCGGAATCATAGATCACATGCATAATTAAAATTGAAAGAAAATATTTATACTTATCCTTTAATCAGTCCTTTCTATATGCACATCGAATCTGTTGCCACACCCAGTGCCTTCTATTCAGCCATATACACATACACATAGTGTGCATCACACACATACAACCACACAAGACATACAACACCATACAATACATGCACCTACACCGAACATACAACACATACACCTACACTCGGCATATAATAAAACACATACACCTGCACCCGATGATGACACAACACAATACATACACTTACATCTGATGTAAAACACAACAAAATACATACACCTACACCCAGTGTACAACACAATACATTTACATACACATAGTACAACACAACGAATACACATGTCACGATACCACGACTATGCAATGCACGTACACAGTACCACACGTACACAAACAACATGTAAAACATGCACATAATATCACATGTGCATAACACAACATGTACGACATGCACACAATACCATATGTACAACAATACCACATGTAAAACATGCACACAGGAGCACCTGTACACAACACCACCTACACAATATTTACACAACACCACATGTACATAGCACCACATGCATAATGTGTACACAACACCACATGTACACAGCACCACCTACACAGCGTGTACACAACACAACATGTACATAGCACCAAATGCAGGGCATGTACACATCACCATGTTCACACAACACCCCATGTATAACATGTACACAACACCACATGCACACAACACCATCTATACACAACATTGCATAAAAAACATGTACACAACACCATATATACACAATATTACATAAACAATATGTACACAACACCATATATACACAATATTACATAAACAATATGTACACAACACCATATATACACAGCATTGCATAAACAGCATGTACACAACACCATCTATATATAACACTTCATAAACAACATGTACAATATATACAAAAATAGTACTACACATCAAGAGACAAAACTGTCTCTACCAAGAAAACTTTTATCTCATGTCTTTCCACTATTCATGTTTTTCCCATCTCGCCGCAAATTACACTACTTTCTTTTCACTAATGTATCCCTCAACATTACCAGCCATAGCATAAACATAGACATAGTATAATCACATAATATCAATTCAAATCCACATGATATTGACCTCATAGATCTATCGGGGCAACTCTTCCCACTAGATTCTTCGTAGCCAAGAACCTATTTACGTCATTCACCTGCATAAGCAATCCTTCCTCCACAAGAATGACCTTTAACAACCTTATCAAACAACGACATATACATGTAAGAAATAGCAAAAAAATCATAATTCTTGACGACCCTGTCAGACAATGACATACATACATACATGGATACATATAAACATCAACATAAAACAATCATGATCCATGATGACCCTGTCAGACAACAACATACGTACATACATATATACATATCTAGACATCAACATAATTGTAATATTTCTAAATTAGCATGTAGCTAATTGGAATATAATTTTTTCTCTTGTCATTTCGTTAGTTGAATAAATGGGTAGGGAGACCCATAAATCTATTTAGTAGGAATAAAAATCACTCTTAATGTGAAAAGGGATCATTTTCATAGCTAGATAAAGCACCCTCATGTGTGAACAGGGGCTAATGCATGTGGACAAGGTCAAGTTTGACCAAATCAACAGTGATGTTATGGAGGGAGTGGATCATCAATGAGAGACAGCACAGTGTGAATGGGAGGAAGTCTCCATGATAGTAGAAACCCTAATGAGTGGGACCCAAGGTGAGAAGGCTCAGATTGTTTATAAGGAGAGCAAGGCATCCATAGAGGGGCATGTTATTGATTATTTATTTTGTGGTATGTATGACTTATTGCACTCTCTAGCTGTTTAGCTGAGATTGTTGTGTTGTTTAGCACCGGGTGTTCCCGAGCAGGGATCCCACCTCTTCCCTTGAGGTATCCTCTAGGAAGAGTATTGTACTATCATTTCCACACTCTGGCATTCTGGCCAAGCTTCAGTCTTCAGTTACAATGCAGTATCTGTTCATATTTGTGTTGTGTTGCAGGGTGTTGCAGTGGAGGGTTGAGAAACCAACTTTTTGAGTTATTTTTCAGGGGAGGAAGCATTCTTCTCATTGGGAGATCAACAAGGGAGTTTATTGAGCTTTCTTTCACATATTGGAACTATGCCAACCTATTCCCATCATCTACAGTGCAGATTCCCTCTTTGACTGCGTTATTTTAGTGAGCATTTGCAGTGTAGGTTTCAGTGCTTGATTTGGAGGGTGAGCTATTCAGTGTTGGGATCAACCTTCCACTTGAAGGATCTGTTGGAGGATATCTATTCATTCAGATATCATTTTCAGCCATCTCCATCTAGTTATTCAGTTGTAGCTGCTATTCAGCCCTAGGGCTGCATTCCTGCATTTTGTACTTTTTGGTATTTCCATAAACCCTTCCTGGGTTATCTTGGAATTCTGTTTGGGAGCATAGATCTCTAGCCCCAACAAATCTTGAACTATATAATAGAAAATATACATTTTTATATCATTTATATAGCATTTCATGTGCTAAAACTGTGTTTTCATGGCTCATGGCACTTGTATGGTAGTATTTCTCGTGTATTAGCCTATTTTCCTCATGGAGGCTTGTTTTCTATTGCTTGAGTAACTTGATCCTCAATATATTGTGCCTATTATTTGCTGATATGTTTAATAAGATAGTTGTACATTTGGCTCATCCAATAGTGTATTGATTTTTCACTGTTATTTCCAGTTTTATGTAAAATATTGTTGCTTCCCCATTTGGGAATATTACAGTGGTATCGGAGCATAATCTTGGCTCGGCCTATGGATCTCAGCCATTATTCTATCAGGAGAATAAGAAGAAGGAGAAAGCGATCAGAATGATGGAAAAAATGAGTTTAATCTCATCTCTTTCAGATCTAAGAGGGGCATCACCAAGGAGGTCAAGCAAAGAGAAGTGGAGAAAAATAGTGAAACCACACTAAGGTTTCAAGATGAGGAAGGTCCATGTACTTCCTATCAGCAAAAGAAAGATTTGGTATTGCATAGAGCTCCAAAGAAACATACTATGCCCTTTTCCTTTGAAGAAGAAGACAAGAGGCAAGGAGATGGAGGACACTTAGATCATGAGATTTTAAGTGATTATCTTGCAGAATATAAGTCTCAACCTAGAGCTTTCAAGGAGAATCTAACTCTCCCACAGTTCATTCAGCTCAAAGAATAAAGAAGACCTTGCAGCAATATATTTCTATTATCTACATTTGATGGGTCATCTACATGCACAGCAAGAGCTTGGGGAATTAAGTTGGATGCATTCTTCCTACTACATCCAGTGGTATAAAGAGAAGCTGTTGTGATTGCAGTGTTGAACCTTGAGGGTGAAGCAAACATTTGGTGGTTCAGCCATTTGAGTCATACAAGAGTGACTGCATATGCAGATTTTACTCAAAGTTTTATCAAGAAGTTTGAAAAGAAGAAATCAGAGGAGAAGAAACTTCCACAACCACTTGTTGCAGGAGCACTTGCATCAGGAGAAATAACACTTGCACCTTTGAAAAGTGGTCTTCATATCTTGACATTTAGAGTCCCATGCACTATTCTAGAGATGCATGAGGAGGAGGGGACTTATACCAGCGTTGATGCAGCCATAGAGGAGCAGCCATCATCATCATTAGTTGGGAAAGTCATCACACCGAAGGAAGGAACCCTTGTAGCAGTACAAGATGTTCCCAAGTTTTACCAAGGTATTCACATATTTCCATTTCCTATCATTTCAGCACATCCTATGAAGGGTTATGGAAACATGCTATCAGGGAAAATGCATGACCTAGGGTCAAAGCACATTGCTGATTTGGAGCAGCATATTATCACTGCGTTGAGGATCCTTGATTTTTTCAAGGAGGAGATATACAGTCATCCTAGTTATTCATTTTTGAGATGCACACAACTCTTGGGATTGGAGTGTATATTTTTGAAGGATAGGATGAGTATTGTCCTAAAAAATGCAATGCAGAACTATGTGTTCAGCATTGAGCATGATCTTAAGATAGCAGATGAACCATCATGGATATCAACAGTGTTTTCATTGAGCATCAGTGATGAGTTGGGGGCCCAACCATTATTGGAGCATTCCAATGACCATTCTACATGTGTAGCAGGGGATAGGCAGATGGTTGATGAAATACATCTTATCTTCCATTGTTATGTTGGATCTTTCTTGATGAGCACTTCACTGCTCCATGAGAAGTTTTTGCCTACATCTTATTTGGATCCTTATGGGGTCAACTTGGTCATTGATGAGTGGTCTTCATTTGGAGATCTCCAAGAGATTACATTTCAACATCCCATGAAATGTAAAGATAGAAATCTGATTTGGGAGGATGGTATTCTTCGTTGGAGAAATACCAATTTTTAGCATGATGATAGACATTCACCATTGGTTGGATGGATGATGTTGATGAGCAAGAGGCTAGAGAGCCACTTACAGATCTATGACACAGGGCAGCAGGAGGCAAGGCTGAGTTGACTACTCTTGAAAGAGTTTGGCCATCATGTGACATATCATTTGTCAAAAGGTATGTTATGGTTTGAGGAATTGCATGGCACCCATATGTTATGGAAGCAGAATATTTGGTTTTATGGGGCATTCTACAAGTCAATCATCATGATGTTACTCCATGACTTGTATGATAATGGTGTAATGAGGCAACAAGAGTTTATGTTTCTTTGGAAACTCTTGGGAGAGTATGGGATTATTTTCTCCCATACTTTGCATGATGTTGCAGGAATAGGTGATGGTGCCATCATGGTGCAAAGGGGATACTCCTTAGCCTTGGAGGATCAGGAGGTACTTCCACTTTGGAAGGAATCTCCCACATATAGCAGCATTATGGTAGATGACTTTGACATTTGGCATGTCAAAGAATGGAGCTATGAGATGATAGGAGCCTTGTTACAAAGACCAGCAATGTTGTCTTTTGGGAGCTTGGGTTTTTTGATGGAGTGTTCCCAGGATCACTTCACATATAATGCACTTGATGGACAAGTAGGAGATGAGAGTGATGGAGTAGTGGATGGAGACATCTATTACCATGATATGATCTTCTTGACTTGGATCTCCAAGCATAAGGAGAAGGTTTTGCATGCAACACATAGTTCATTCCTTTTCATGGAGATATGTCATACCACTATGGGGGGCTCATTCATGGATCTTATTATCAGCCTACTCTCAGTACATGGTAAGTGTTTTGTTTTTTCACTTATCTATTATCTAACACAATATTTGCATTAGTTTGCCATTTATATTTAGTGCATTTCTCCATAAGAGGGCAAGCCTCTATTTGGGCTTCATGGTCATTTTGGGACCAACATCAATAATGGGGATAGCCATATCTTGTATGGATTTGGGCAAGTGTTGTATTATTCTTTGTATGCTCAGTTGATAAACATTTCCATCTACTATTTACTAATGGATGAGATGACATGCACAACTAGCAACTTGTTGGGAGACAGCTTGCCATATTATGTTTTGAAACAACAGTTAGAAAAATTGCGTTGTGACCACTTGGGAAACTGTTGGTACCTTCCAGCACCACATGAAACCTTCAGTACTTTTCTCATTTGGATCCCATATGATGATAATTTCATATTCATTTTATATGGGATGATCTTGGCAAGAACCAAAGAGTGGGTCTTTGAGGATCCAATTGCCTTTTTGCTTCATGAAGGCAACATTATTGCAGCCCAAATTCAGCAGCAGCTCTACACTTATCATAAGTGGAGAGAGAGACAGTGTGGGATGGAAAATTTGATCCATCATGTTCAGCTATGCAGCCCACCTACTTTGCATGAGCTTAAGGTGGATGAGATCTTTCATGAGTTTCCATGTTGGAGGGTGACTCATTTTGTATGGATGATATCTTGGGGATGGAGGCTTCACATGGGAATGATAGTTCCCGATATATTTCAAATTTCATGCCTCAAGAAGGCCTCTATACATAACATTGTTTCCTCCATGGGTATTTTACTTCTTCATGATGATAGTTATTTGGGATGGTCACCAAAAGCTAACTTGCATACTTGGGAGGAGCAACTTGGAGATTTATTCATGAGACAACATCTTATTCCTTGGAGGATTTTATCATATGAGGATGCTACAAGAGGAGGAGAGGAGGCTCTTCAGTTCTATCCTTGCAGTTTCTTGAGGACAAGCAACATTTGGTAGGGGAGGATTGTAATACTACTAAATTAGCATGCAGCTAATTGGAATATTAATTTTTCTCTTGTCATTTAGTTAGTTGAATAAATGGGTAGGGAGACCCATAAATATCTTTAGTAGGAATAAAAATCCCTCTTAATGTGAAAAGGGATCATTTTCATAGCTAGATAAAGCACCCTCATGTGTGAACAGGGGCTAATGCATGAGGACAAGGTCAAGTTTGACCAAATCAACAGTGTTGGTATGGAGGGAGTGGATCATCAATGAGAGACAGCGCAATGTGAATTGGAGGAAGTCTCCATGATAGTAGAAACTCTAATGAGTGGGACCCAAGGTGAGAAAGCTCACATTGTTTATAAGGAGGGCAAGGTATGATTTTGTGGTATGTATGACTTCTTGCACTCTATAGCTATTTAACTGAGATTGTTGTGTTTTTTAGCACCGTGTGTTCCCAAGAAGGGATCCCACCTCTTCCCTTGAGGTAGCCTCTATGAAGAGTATTGTACTATCATTTCCACACTCTGACATTCTGGCCAGGCTTTAGTCTTCAGTTACAACGCATTATATGTTCATATTTGTGTTTTGTTGTAGGGTGTTGCAGTGGAGGGTTAAGAAACCCACTTTCTGAGCTAGTTTTTCAGGGGAGGAAGCATTCTTCTCATTGGGAGATCAGAAAGGGAGGTTCTTGAGATTTCTTTCACATCTTGGCACTAGGCCAACATATTCCCATCATCTACAGCGTAGGTTCCCTCTTTGACTGTGTTATTTTAGTGAGCATTTGCAGTGGAGGTTTCAGTGCTTGATTTGGAGGGTGAGATCTTCAGTGTTGGGATCAGCTTTCCACTTGAAGGATCTGTTGGAGGAGATCTATTCATTCAGATATCATTTTCAGCCATCTCCATCCAGTTATTTAGTTGCAGCTGTTATTCAGCACTAGGGCTACATTCTAGCATTTTATACTTTTGGGTATTTCCAGAAACCCTTCCTGGGTTGTCTTGGAAATTTGTTTGGGAATATAGATCTCTAGCCCTGTTGAGATTCCACAAGATAATGATCCTAGTGAAAATAAAGCACCTTCACTAGGTGGGGCCCGCAGGATATTTTTAGGTGTATGTCTATTTTCAAAATGGTGAGCATATTCTAAAATTAGTAGGAGACTAATTCTAGATGGTTGAGAAAATTATATCTTTAGATGAGTTTCTATTTTTAGATCATGGGCGAAGTCTATTTATAGATCGAAAATATAAAAACAGAATGTATGTCGATTATTATTAGCCCTTAATGATAATTAGACAATAAATAATAACTTATTCTCTTGAAGCACTTGATTTCAGTTAACTGATGTGGCAAACTAGTTAGCTGAAGGAATTACACATTCCAAGGTTGGTTGGTGACTCATGCATGATGGATTTTGTTGTAGTTGATTGTGGCAGATTTGTAATGGAGTTGGAAGAGTAGTTATGTGAGTTGTTATTTAGTTTAACTCAGTTAAGTGAGTTAAACTTAATTGTGCTAGTTGTAACTAATGATACACTAGTGAGAGATGAGTGAATTAATTATTTAATTAATTCACAAGCAGTGTCTTACTTTCAACTGAAGAAATACAATAGCTTGCATGTCAGATCCAGTGGAGACCCAGTGGAGAGATAGGTGAAAGGGTGTGTTTGACTATCAGTTGTGACTATAGTGATGCATTCAATGCATCTACACACACATTAGAGTTTCCAAAGAGGATTTCACAGTCAAGGCAAGGCAATATTGAATTCATTCAGGGATCTCCTTCAGCAGGGATTGCGTAGTGGAGGCAGGCTGTCAGGAGGTAGTAAATTGGTGCATGTGTGAACCAATTTTGTATGACAGTGTGAGACAATTGTATATTGTACTGAGAGCTCTAAGAGATGAGCTTTGTATGAGATTTTTTCATGATTCCATGATATACATAATATATGATAGTTGGGGTTTTTAGCTTTAAGATTTCCTAGTAAAACATCTTGTTATGTGCGACTGATTTTTCTTCATGTGTTTGCAATTGGCGATTTAATTTCCACAAAGAATTGAGTAGAAGGAATATGTATTTAATAGTGGATTTATTTGTTAGATCAGGGGAGTCCGGAAATACATTATTGTGTTTATAAATTTCTACATGGTATCAAACAGTGTTAATCACTGAAGATTTCAATATTGAAGCAGTGTTGAGTTTTGTTAGTGGAACAATTCGAATTTGCTGCAAGAATTTCTTGGTGTGACAGTTGCGTAAACATTTAAATGGCTTTCAATGGGTTGCGGTTGGAGTATGCAATCAAGGGAAACTCAAAATACATAGCCTAGAAGGACAGGATGGAAGTGGTCCTTGAAGATAATGGCTTGAAGGAGTTCAACGATAAGGATGTTCCTAAGCCCACTTTGACGGATGTTGCATTACTTGATGCCTGGAAAAAGAAAGTAGCAAAGACGAGAAGGATTATATTGGAAGGTGTGAAATACCATATTGTGTCAATACTTCATGGGAAATCCACTCCATTTGCAATGTGGAAGGCTTTGACAGATATTTTCCAAAGCATCAACGACCATAGGAAATTGACGCTGAAAGATAAACTCAGAAAAATCAAAATGGAGAAGGGCAACAGTATTCGAAATTATCTCACGAAGTTTGTCCAATGTAGGGATGAGTTGGGGAGTGTGGGAATTACAGTTGCTAATGATGACTTGGTGAGCTTGGCTCTCCTTGGACTTCCGAAGAGTTGGCACAGTTATTAAGACTCTGTGAATGGACGAGAAAAATTGTCAGATTGGGAGCGACTTTGGTCGAATCTAGTGCAGGGGGAGATAAGGCGGAATACCAGGGATGGCTCTTCATCAAAGCATGATGATAAAGAGGATTTTTCTTTAGCTTCCAAAGAAAGGAAAGGGAAGGGGAATAAATCCCATCCAAAATCCGAGGCTAAAGGCAAGAAGCTAGATTTTTCCAAGGTGAAGTGTTTTCACCGTCACAAACATGGGCATCTCGCCACTAACTGCCCATAAAAAAAGAAGAACATGAAGGCTTCTGGAGCTGCAGCTGGTGAGGCCCTTGCCTCACAATTTGAACTTGATTTCTCCTTGATCGCATGCTTGGTTTCAAGCACAATGGGATCGGTGTGGTATCTTGATAGTGGTGCTTCCTTCCACATGACATGAGATAAGGATATTTTCAGCGACTTGGAGGATAAAGATCTGCAAATGCATATAGAGATGGGTGATGATGGAAAATACAATGTGACCAGAATTTATACCATTACCTTTGTGAGGGATTCAGGTAAACCATTTCTATTGAAAGATGTTATGTATGTTCCAGGTCTAAAGAAAAACTTGGTCTTAGTCGCAATGTTGGAGGACAGAGATTATGATGTTGTTTCCAGCGATGGAAAAGCTTTCCTGTGACATAAAACAACAGGTCAAACCAAGAGGATATGGATTCGAGTCAAGAATCTCTATAAGCTGGAGGTAGATGGATGTGCTGCAATGGTGGGAAAAGAAGAAGAAGTGGTGAGCCGAGATGAGGGTGAATTATGGCATAGGAGATTGGGCCATCTTCACCATGGCGCCCTGAAGATTTTTTGCAAGGGATGTACTATAAGTAATTTTGTGAAGACCACCTTTCATGAAAAGGAGAACCCCGCTTCGGTGATCCTGGAGAGAGTTCACACAAACGTGTGTGGGCCATTCTCGGTTGCTTAAATAGAAAAACACAAGTATTATGTTATTTTTTTTTATGAATATTCTCGTAGATTCCTTATTCATGCAGAAGAAACATCAAACATTCTCAAAATTCTTTGAGTTTAAAGCATTGGTGGAGAAGGAATTGGGGAAGCAAGTGAAGGCTCTACAAAGCGATAATGGTGGTGAATATATCTCAAATGAATTCAAAGACTTCTGTAGCAAAGAACGAATTTGAAGAGAACTCATAGCACCTCATAACCCACAGCAGAATAGGGTCGTAGAGAGGAAGAACAGAACGATCGTGGGTGTTGCATGAGCTATGCTTGAGAGAGCGCTACACTTGCATGCAGAGGAGGAACTACTTGTTCCCAAAGATGAGCCTCTAGATGTGGATCAGCCACAAGAAGAGGATCATGGAATGGAGGAGTCCACTCACATAGAGCCAAACATCATAACTAGCAGAAGGTGTACCATAGAAGCTGAGAGGTTGAAGCTTGATGTCGTACAGAATGTAGGAGCCCCTACTTCACATCGCAGACAGAGACAGTCTCCTGACCCATTCACTGGATACATGGATCTCATGAGAAAATGTATTGTGATAGAGCCATCTTATTTTTAGGAAGCAGTGCAGGAGCCCACATGGGTAGATGTAATGGTGGAGGAGTATGACTTCATTATCAGAAACAGTGCTTGGGAAATTTTTCCAAGGCTAGTTGATAAATCAATGGTAGGTTCAATATGGATCTACAAGGTAAAGCAAGCTGCTGATGGGAGTGTTGAGAAGTATAAGGAAATATTTGTTGCCTGGGGCTTCTCACAGATCGAGGGGATTGATTATGAAGAAACCTTTGCACCTGTCGCACGGTATTCTTCCATAAGGACCATCCTTGTTCTCTCAGATGGGTTGGAAAATTCATCGTATGATGTGAATATTGTGTTCCTTAATGGGATCATTGAGGAAGAAGTGTACATTGAGTTAAAATTTCGAAGTGATTTGAGATCTTTGCTAGCCGAGTCGCATGTGCGTGTACTCAAAAGAGCATTGTATGGGCTGAAGCAAGCACCGTGCTTGGTATGGCTCAAGCACCTTGGACGATGTCAGCTTTGGATCGACTTGGCTTCACCATGAGTGAGGCGAATGCAACCCATACTGCATTGTGGTGGAGGGCAAGCTTTTAATCATTATTCTTTATGTTGATGATTTAATAACACCGGTGATGAGAAGATGATACACTCATGCAAGGAGGACCTCAGAAGGAGTTCGAGATGAAGGATATGGGCCCTATTCATTATTTCCTTGGATTGGGAATATGGCAGCGAGAAGGTGAACTTTTTTGTCTCAAGGAAAAGCGCAAGGGAGTGTTGTAGTAAGTTTCACACTGGTGACTAACATTACATGGATACTCCTCTTCCAGAAATCTGGAGGAAAGAGAATGCTACATCGCAGAGGTAGTGGATGCCACGTTTATCGATTTGTGGTTCGCTCATATATTTAGTTAATACAAGACCTGGACATAAGTTATGCGATGAAAACCACTTTAGTCAAGCAATGGTTAAGCCTACCAAGCTCTTGGAAGGCAGGGCATCTCCCGAGATATCCAGGGCAATATCTCGAGTATGGCTTATGGTACATACGTACGGATGAGGTGAAATTTGCATGGCTTCTGGATGATATTGGGTGTGGGCAGAACAGAAAGATCACATTAGGAGGGGTTTTCAGCATCGGATCTACAATTATTTCTTGGTACAACAGGAAACAAAGATCTGTGGCACTCAATTCAACAGAAGCGGAAAACATGGCAGCAATTCAAGCTGCATGTGAGGCTATCTGGATGAGGAAGATCCTGGTCAGTTTTTTGGTTCTTATTTAGATCATACAGTGATTCATTGTGATAATCAAAGTTGCATTAAACTCTCAATTAATCCTCTGTTTCATGATAGATCTAAGCATCTAGATATACGGTATCATCATATCAGAGATTGTGTGCAGTGGAAGATCATGTTGCTTCAGTACATTCCTACAGAAGATTAGGATGCAGATATCTTGACGAAGGTGCTCACCAGGAGAAAATTCGAATACCATAGAGACAAGATTGGGGTGAAGGATAATCCCTTTCTTGTTGAGAGGGAGTGTTGAGATCCAACAAGATGATGATCCTAGTGAAAACTAATCACCTTCACTAGGTGGGGCCCACAGGCTATTTTTAGGTATATGTCTATTTTTAGAATAGTGAGCATATTCTAAAATTAGCAGGAGACTAATTCTAGATGGTTGAAAAACTTATGTCTTTAGATGAGTTTCTATTTTTAGATCATGGGCTAAGTCTATTTATAGATCGCAAATCTAAAAATAGAATGCATGTCGATTATTATTAGCCCTTAATGATAATCAGACAATAAATAATAACTTATTCTCTTGAAGCACTTGATTTCGATTAACTGATGTGGAAAACCAGTTAGCTGAAGGAATTACACATTCCAAGGTTGGTTGGTGACTCTTGCATGATGGACTTCGTTGTAACTGATTGTGGCAGAGTTGTAACAGAGTTGGAAGAGTAGTTGAGTTGTTATTTAGTTTAACTCAGTTAAGTGAGTTAAACTCAGTTTTGCTAGTTGTAACTAAAGATACACTAGTGAGATATGAGTGAATTAATTATTTAATTAATTCACAAGTAGTGTCTTACTTGCAATAGAATAAATACAACAGTAAACTACTTGCATGTCAGTTCCAGTGGAGACCCAGTGGAGAGATAGGTGAAAGGGTGTGTTTGACTATCAGTTGTGACTATAGTGATGCATTCAATGCATCTACACACACATTGGAGTTACCAATGAGGATTGTGCAGTCAAGGCAAGGAAATATTGAATTCATTCAGGGATCTTCTTCAGCAGGGATTGCGCAGTGGAGGCAGGCTATCAGGAGGCAGTAAATTGGTGCATGTGTAAACCAATTTTTGTATGGCAGTGTGAGACAATTGTATATTGTATTGAGAGCTCTAAGAGCTGAGCTTTGTATGATATTGTTTCATGATTCCATGATATACATAATATATGATAGTTGGGGTTTTTAGCTTTAAGCTTTCCCGGTAAAACATCTTGTTATGTGTGATTGATTTTTCTTCGGGTGTTTGCAATTGGCGATTTAATTTCTGCAAAGAATTGAGTAGAAGGATTATGTATTTAATAATGGATTTAATTTTTAGATCAGGGGATTCTGGAAATACATTATTGTGTTTATAAATTTCTACAAGCCCCAACACCTCTTGAGCTATATAACAGCATATCTACATTCTTATATCATTTCTGTAGCAGTTTATGCCCTAAAACTGCGTTGTCATGGTTCATGGCACTTGTATGGCAGTATTTCTCATGTATTAGCATATTTTCCTATTGGAGGCTTGTTTTCTATTGCTTGAGTGACTTCATCCTCAAGATATTGTGCCTATTATTTGTTGATATGTTTAATAAGATGGATGTACATTTGTCTCATGCAATGGTGTATTGATTTATTCACTGCTATTTCCAGTTTTATGCATAATATTGTTGCTTCCCCAATTGGGAATATTACAATAATCATGATCACAACACAATTACTTGATATCATAAGGTTAAGGTTAATAGAACTCCCTTTATCCATGCACAACATGCACAACATTGATAACAATGCTTCCCATCTTAGCCAAGGCATCTGTTACCTTAAGCCCATTTACTTTACCTTTCCTGCTATCTTTCGCATGACTGTCTTGCCATTGTCTGACCCAACCAGTCTAATTGGCTATCATATTATTTCCTTCAACTACCCATATACATGCACTGAGATTCATCAGGGCCTTACATTACCTATTGGTTTTCATCCAGCTCTTCCCAAACTCCATTAAATTTCCTCTTTCCCAACCAATTCCCAACACTCACAACATAAAAGGTAATAACAAGAAACAAACAATAGGAAAACCATGAAATTCCAATAAAAATATGACACCACAACCAAAGTGGCATGGCCATGCACCAGACATAAAAAAAAATCTGCAATCAATCGCATCAAATCAAAAATAACCAAAAGCACAATACTAGTAACAAACACTGTGACTCAATCCCCATAGTTCCCAAGGAAATCTCAACTTGAGCCTTCTTCAAGATTTCATGGTAGTCTCCTTTTCCATGCAATCTCCTACATCATACTATCATAAACACACAACAGTTAGTGTATAAATAAATATAACATTATACCAGTTACCTTACCTTGTTGTACCAGACACACTGCCTTGCAACTGAACACATCCATGCCATATCTCAAGGGACTCCAATTCCCTTGAAAAATCAGACTATAACTAAAAATTGGTTTTTAGACCTATCAAATATATTTTCATGAATATGGCACATATCCGTGTAATGTCAGACAAAATCAGGGTTAAGAAGACTTCTTGTACTCATGCAAGCACTCATTCATTTGGAACTGCAGCTTCCAAACATGGCTTAAGGAATTCTCACCTAATTCCTTTATTTTACATTATTCCCTATTGCAATTGAGTCTTAATATGTGTTGGGTGTGTTTTATATTCTTTCCATGATTAGTCGCACGTGCGGGGGGGTCATGGGGGGGGCAGAACCCCCCCTCCTGTTGGGGGGGTTTGTAGGGGGGAAGTTGACCCCCTACACGGGGTCTAGGGCAATGCCCCAAGATTTTTTTTGGACCCTGTATTAGGTGTGCAGACCTACCTATGGTTTTGTGCATGGGTTTTGGGCATGATGGTTTTCTTCCCATGGTATTTTGTAGATCCGGTCAAGGGAACTATGGTTATGTTCTAATCCAAGGTTAATGGATTGGGGTTTATGAATGCTTCGACATGTATATATATGTATTGTAACATTGAAAGGAACATATTGAAAAATCAATCTGGAAGTCCTAGTTTTGGGGTTTAGGGGAAAATATTTGTGTATATTTGTTTTATATTTTATGTTGTTACCATTATTTATTTTTTGTTTTAATAATTCATTTGTAGATAATTTCTGTATAGGGTTAAAATCCATTATGGTATCAAAGTTGTTTCATCTTCAAGGGGACACCTTTTCTGTTTAAGGTTTTGCTCAGGCTTGTGGTAGACCCTGTTAAGTGGGAGATCTATGGGATCAATTCTTGTGGTTAAATATGATGATGAGTAGTAGAAATATAGAGATCAAGAAATTTAATGGTTGGAGTTTTGAGTTGTGGAAGCTCAAGTTGGAGGATATGTTGGTGGATAAATATCAATGGATCATGGTAGATCCAGGGACTAAACCAATGACAATGTCAGTAGAAGACTGGGTGAAGTTGGATCAGAAGGAAAAGATCACAATACGATTGTGTATCTCGAATTCAATATTGTTGAATGCATCAGGGGAAGCTACGACAGAGGCTTTGTGGGACAATTTATGGACTTTTTACCAATCTAAGTGTCTGGTGAACAAATTATTCCTACAGAAAAAATTGTATAACCTGAGGATGAAGGATGGAGACTCGGTAATAGAGCATATGAACGCCTTCAATATTGTGGTAAGCCAATTCTTATCTATTGATATTACAATTTCATATGAAGATAATTGCATCAGTTTGTTGTGTTATCTACCAGATTTGTGGGATAGTCTCGTTGTTGCAATAGGTAGTAATACAGCAACCTTGAAGTTTGATGAAATAGTCTCATCCTTGCTATCGAAAGAAATGAGAGAGAAAAATATGCAGGGTTAGTATGGATATGCCTTGTTTGTACAAAAATGGTCCCATATTATAAACAAAAATAATTCCTCGAGTGGGAGATCTAAATCTCCAGGAAAACCTGTAAAGGTGTGCTGGAAATTCAGAAAGGAAGGGAAATTCAAAAGGGATTGTACATCTAAAGCTCTTGAGAAAGGAAAGGGATATGATGATGCTCCTTTTTTGGAGGCAAAAACCACCTCGGATGAAGGTGGGGATGTATACTTGGCTCCTTCTTAAAGTAAAAATGTATATCATGAGTTATGGTTGATTAACTCAAGTGCATCCTTTCACTTCACTCCCCATAGGGAGTGGCTCTGCGAGTATGAGAAATATGATGGTGGTGATGTCTTCTTAGGGGATGATAGGAAAGCCAGAATTGGTAGATGTAGAAAATTCAAGCTGAAGTTGCAGGGTAGAAGGATTAGAACACTTCATGGTGTTCTACATATTCTTGGATTGTTTAGAAATTTTATTTTTGTAAGAAATATGGATGATGCAGGTGTAAAAACAATGTTCGAGAAGGATACTTACAAGATGGTTCAGAGAGCATTGGTATTGATGCAGGGAGTTCAGATTGTAACTTTGTACAAGCTTCTGGGTAGCACTATTATTGATGGGTGCAACAATTCTGTGGTTCCTGAAAGTGGAGAAAAAAACCATGTGGTCTCTAAAGAAAAGACCATGTTATGGAATCAAAGGCTTGGACATATTGGAGAGAAGGGCCTTCGAATACTTCATGGTAATGGTATGGTAGAAGGTATGTTTAATTTTTCTCTGGATTTCAATTTCCGTGAACATTGTGTATATGGGAAACAAAATCGGGTGAGTTTCCCTTCTGGTGATAAGAGGGCAAAAGGGATATTAGAGCTTGTGCACAGTGATGTGTTTGGACTTGTGTCAGTTCCATCACTAGGAAATTCTATGTACTGTGTATCATTTATAGATGACTTCTCAAGGAATACATGGACATATTTCCTCAAGAATAAATTTGAATTATTTGATAAGTTTAAAGAATTTAAGGCTCTAGTGGAAAACTAGATAGATAATAAGATAAAGGTGTTGAGGACAGATAATGGTGGAGAGTTCTGCAAGAAGGAATTCGAAGAGTTATGTAAGAATTTTTGTATAGCATGATAGAAGAATACTGCATACGCACCTGAGAAAAATGGAGTAGCAGAAAGAATGAATAGGACGTTGACGGAAAATACAAGAAGCATGCTCAATGGTGTCAGGTTAGGACAAAAATTCTGGGCAGAGGCAGTGGAAATTGCATGTTACCTGGTTAACAGATCACTTTCATCAACATTGGAGGATAAGACTCCACATGAGGTATGGATTGGTAAGAAACCTTATCTTTCACATCTGAGGGAATTTAGTTGTGATGCATATGTACATGTTCCGTTGAAGAAAATAACTAAGTTGGATAGTAAATCTGAAAGGTGCATCTTTATTGGGTATAAGGATGGTTTAAAAGGCTATAATCTTTGGAATCTAGAAACAAGGAAGGATGTGTACAACCAAGATGTGGTGTTTATGGAGGTGAAAGATGTTATTAAACATGAATTAATGCCAAAGGAACATGAGAAGATAGAGTTTGAGTTAAAGGAGTAAGAATAAAACTCTACAAAAAAACATGAATAAGAAGAAGAAGAGCCACAAACTCCAACTTTGAGAAGATCAGTTCGAGAAACAAGGTAGCTAGAAAGGTATAGTCCATCATCTTTCTGTTTGAATTTTGATTTATTTATTACTGATGATGATCCTAGAACTATCAAGGAGGCAATAGATTCAAAGGATGGAAAACTCTGGAAGGAGGACATGGTTGATGAAATGACATATTTGGACAAAAATGAGGCTTGAGATCTGGTGGAGTTGTCAGCTGGAAGGAAACCTATTGGTAGAAAATGGGTGTTTAAGAAGAATATGAGTGTAGAAGGCAAGGTGGAGAAATACAAAGCTCAAATAGTACGTGTTGGGAATTGATTTTGGTTATATTTTTTCTCATGTTGCCAAGGTGGCTTCTATTAGATTATTTTTATCTGTTGTTGTTGCTTTTGATTTAGAAGTAGAACATGTGAATGTGAAGACAAAATTTCTTCATGGGGATCTAGAAGAAGAGATCTACATGAATCAACCTGAAGGCTTTGCGGTGAAGGATAAGATAGAAATGGTATGCAGGTTAAAAAAGTATTTATATGGGTTAAAACAATCATAAAGGATGTGGTATCAAAAATTTGATACATATATATGGGGACTTAGCTTCACCAGAAGCAAATAAGATCACTGTGTGTATTTTAAATTAATTGGTGACTGTGTTATTTGGTCTTGTATGTGGATGATATGTTGATGATTGGAAATGACAAAGAAATTGTTCAGGATTTTAAGACCCATTTGTCCTCCAAATCGACATTAAGGATCTTGGTGCTGCAAACTATATTTTGGGCATGGAAATTAAAATATATCGGGCAAAGAGAAAGATCTGGTTAAACTAGAGGAAGTATATCAAGACAATATTGTATATGTTTAATATGCAGGATAGTAAACAGGTGAAGGTTCCTATTCCTAAAGGCATAAAGTTGTCTGCTAAACAATGTCCCAAGACACATGAAGGGGAGGAGGAAATGTCTCGTGTTCCATATGCAAGTGCAATCGGTAGCCTTATGTATGCAATGGTTTGTACTATACTAGACATTGCACATGCAGTGGGAGTATTGAGCAGGTTTATGTCAAAACCACGAAATGAGCATTGGACAACAGTGAAGCGGGTTTTCAAGTATTTGTGTGGCACTAGTTATTATGGTTTGTGCTACCAAGGAAGACCAAGATTGGACATATTTTTGGACATCCGTGGATTTTTTGATGTAGTCTAGGTTGGAGATCAAGATTAGAGAATATCCATAAGTGGGTATGTGTTTAACCTATTTTGAGGAGCAGTCAGTTGGATGAGCAAAATACATTCTGTAGTGGCTCTTTAAACTATAGAGGTTGAATACATGGAAGCCACTCATGCAAGTAAGGAAGAAATTTGGTTGCAGATATTGTGTTCAAGTATGGGGTTTGTAAAACGAGATATAAGGATAAACTGTGATAGCCAAAGTGCAATTTTCTTGGAAAAGAACCCTAATTTTCATTCAAAGACAAAGCATACTTATGTTCAATATCACTTTTTGAGGGATATGGTTGAGGACAAAAAAGTGTTGTTGGTAAAGGTGGACATTTTGAAGAATGTTGCAGATTAATTTCTGAGCACTGATAATTATTCTTGGTGTAGAGAAACAATAGGTGTTTCAAGGATGTACCAATGACTAAACTCTCTTCTGACCCCCTATGTGGAAAAGAAAACAACAAGTGGGATAATGTTGGGTTTGTTTTATTTTTTCCACGACTAGTCGCATACGGGGGGGGGGGGTCACAGGGGGGAAGCTAGCTCCCCCTATTTGTTACACCAGGCACAACAGGGTGGTCACAGGGCGGGTGACATCCCCTCTTGTTGGGGGGTAGCTAGCCCTCCTACACTGGGTCTGAGATAGCATGTCAGGAATTTTTTTTTGGACCCTAAATTAGGTGCACAGACCTACCTATGGTTTTGTGCATATGTTTTGCACATGGTTTTGGGCATGATGGTTTTCTACCCATGGTATTTTATAGATCTAGTTAATGGAAATACAATTATGTGCTAATCCATGTTTAATGGACTGGGTTTATGAATGCTTCGACATATATATGTGTGTGTGTGTGTGTGTGTGTGTGTGTGTGTGTGTGTGTATTGTAACATTGAAAGGAACATAATGAAAAATCAATCTGGTAGTCCCGATTTTGGGATCCAAGGGGAAATATCTTTGTATATTTGTTTTATTTTGTCACCATTGTTTTATTTTTATTTTTAAGAATTCATTTGCGGGTAATTTCTGTACAGGGTCAAAACCTACAATATGTACTATCACATCACCCAATTGTTAGTTATATACAAAAATCAATTGTTACCTTACCAAACCAATAACAAGCATGTTTCCCTACATTTTTTCACACATGTCAGCCACTGTTGGGTCTCCAAAATGTCATCATTTTCATCATCTTTTCATTCACTTTTAACCATATTTCACTATATTATAACCTTACACTAAGACCATTTTCATGATCATATATGGGTTTATCATTATTATTTTCCAAAGCATTATTTTAGTATTTTGAGTGAATTTATGGTTAAATATTAGAAAAATAACATGTATTCACTTATATATAAAAGTTAGATGAGTTTTGTGATGTGTTGGCATATTTGAAAATTCTAGTAAATTCATATTTTGACTCCAAGACTCAAATTCGAATTTCTTCTCCAAACTCTTAAAGATTTGAGGAAGATTTGAGATCATTGGTTAAACACATTTCATGGAGAAATATCATTGAAGTTTTCATAAGTGTCTCCTATCAAAGTTAGGAGAGATTTGTGAGAGGATATGTAGACATGTTACTAGCTATATATTAACACATGGTTGTAACCATATGAGATATTTGTGGATCTAAGAGATATTTATGGATATAGGAGAGATTTGTGGATCTAAATTTATTAATTAGTTCTCTTTGTTTTTGTATAAATAGGAGTGCCGTCTCCATTCAAAGGGAGGAACTCTTGGAGCATAATTCCAAATTACGATGGAGTAAAGTACATATGATAAGTTCTTGTGTTATTTATTTTATATTCTTATATTCTTATTTTGTTGTAAGATGTAGTTTAATAATTCATTTATTTTCATAATATATGTTGTTTATATTAGTATTTTTATGTTTTAATTTAGTTTCTTTTTCATGTCAGTAGTAGCACTTTGTTTAATGCTGAAATTGTGAGCTTTCAACATTTGACCAAAGATGGTGATTTAGATTAACAACAAATTTCGAGAAGCCAAATTTTGATGCAGTTTCTGTCCAAACTAAGATAGATATTGAAAACCTAAAACATGGGTCTTGTGCAGAATGAGCCAATTTAGTTACAAAGGGGGAATTTCTTCAAAACAATGCACAATTTTGGATATATTCGAGGATATTTAAAATGAAAATTTTTAGATTTCATGTTGCGACCTGCAAATATATCAATAGAAGAAAAAAAATTGAACCGTCCATCAAATTAAGAAAGAGATCACTCATTTTGAACCTAACTCAATGTAGTATTTTTAGTCATGGCAATTCTCTAATATTTTTAATTAATAAATAATTTACATTTCAATGATCACTTATGATTTGATTTATTTATTTGTTTTAGATGCTTTATTTTCAATTTTTTAATTGTCACTTCATTCTTTTCCATATTGAAATCAAGCACTTGAGAAACATAAAAATACAAAAAAAAATTATTTAAATTCTAAAACATTCTCTTTTGTGATTAGAGTTGTTTTCTTTCATAGAAATTGATTTCAAATATTTTCTAGATTAAATTTACAAGCTTTCATAGATTAAATTTACTCACTTTTATATATTAAAGATTTCCATACTTTCATAGGTTCATGCTTACGTAGATTAATTTTTCAATGCTTTTCTAGATTACTATTTCATTTCATGGCATTTCATTTGTTTTTATAAACTATAAATTTCTTTCATTACAATTTATTTCTTTTAGAATTGAAAGCTAAACTCCTGGCATATACCGTGTCATATACTTCTGTTGGAAATGTTGTCATTGATGGCAAAGGAGCACAAAGGAGCAGCACCTGAACCAGCAATAAGGAAAAGGAGATGACAAAGGAGGAGCACTTGAAACATCAGCCAAGGAAACCAGACATGAAAGGAAGAAGAAGCGACAAAAAGCGAGGGCGACAAAGAAAGCAGAGACGGAGGACCATTTGAAGAAACGGGAGACGGCATTAGACAAAGAAAGAGAGATAGAAATGAATGACGAGAAACAGGACAGGAGACGACAAAGATGGTGACGAGAGCGGTGGAAGCGAAAGCCGTCCGATGAGCGAAGCGAGAGTAGTTGTCCACGACGATGGCGGTAGAGTGACGAAGCGACGAGCGGAGGCGGAAGAACATAATTCGAAATTGCCCAACCGGAGGAATGAGATATGTGTTTAAGATATTACGATGGGCGTTACATATTTATACATAAACCTTATTCTGGGAATCGCATAACCCCAAGCGGAAAAGTATATATATAAACATATATATATATACGAACATTATTCCGGGAACCGCCTAACCCGCTGGAGGATACATATATATATATATATATATATATCCATCACAATACATATAAATTTCGCGCATTTCATATTTTGCAATGGTCCAAGGCATATACATTAATATATATATATTTAAGTGGAGCGCGTTATGATCAATGGAAAGGAAGTAATATAAAGTGGGACCCTCACCCAATCGCATCGGAGAAAAGGTTGGCAGCAAAACATAGTGACAAAAGCTCTGATTGAGTTCCGGACCCGATAGGGCATATAAACAGTGGCTTGATAAGTTTTAAATCTGGCTTAATTGCATCGGAAAGGAACAAACCATCACAACACATATTAAAAGACTTGAATTATGATTAAGAGTTCGGACCCGATGGGCGTGTAAACGATGGTTAATATATATTTGAATTCCAGCCTAATCGCATCGGATATTATAAGAGCATTGGAACATGCAACAAAGAGTTGCGATTGCGATTGGAAGTTCTGGACCCGATGGATGTATGAATTATAATTCAAACGTATTTGAAGTTCAGCATAATCGCATCGGAGATTATAAGAGCATCGGAACATGCAACAAAGAGTTGCGATTGCGATTGGAAGTTCCGGACCCGATGGATGTATGAATTATAATTCAAACGTATTTGAAGTCCAGCATAATCGCATTGGAGATTATAAGAGCGTCGGAACATATATTAAAAGACTTGCGATTACGATTGAAGCCCGGACCCGATGGGATTATAAACTTTGATTAATAAGGATTTGAGTTCCAATCGCATCGGCAAAGAACAGTGAACAGTGATCAATCGCATCGGAGCAAGGCAGCTTGCGATTGCGATCAATCGCAATCAGAAATCGCTGAAGGAAGAGCATAGTGCATCGGAAAGCGTGGCAAGTGAGCCCGAAAGGGCATTATTTATGTATTAAACATGATTCTTCAGGGTTATAGTGGACATGGTAGTTTTTTTGGTAAAACATTGTATGACTATGCCGAGAATTGAAATTATGGCGCTGGTATATATATATATATATATATATATATATATATATATATATATATATATATATATATATATATATATATATATATATATATATATATATATATATATATATATATATATATATATATATATATATATATATATATATATATATATATATATATATATATATATATATATAACACATTGCTGCTATTGTATTAAAAGATGCCGTGTGGTCTGTGAACCCACGGGCCTCGACTTAAGGTGGAGGGTGATTTGTAACATAATACAATTGTGATATATGTATGTTCCGGCTTGCAGAACTCGCCACATCAACAAGACACTCGTGGCATGAAAAGGGTTGGAATTGCCCTGATTTAAAAGTCAACAATTGCATTTTATTTATTTAAAAGGCACAGTTACACGTATGCAGCAGTTACAACCCCATAGAGGACAGAAAAGCAAACAAAGCCGAAAGGAGATAAAACACAGTCACAGAAAAGACAAAGACAACCAAAGAAAAGACAAATGCATAGCGATTCAAAAGACTAAATGAGTTGAGCTAGAGTTCACATTGTAATTCGAATGTAAATGTTTTAATTGTTTTTATTGTTTGTGATGCATTGGCAAGTCTCCGGAAGGTAGCACATATCCCACTGTAATATTAAAATAAGCACCTACTGTTATATTTTTTGAATGAGCGGATAAAAGAGATGAGAAGGCAGAAGGCAAAGAGACATGGCCGTCCATTTCGAATTCCTAGTGGAATACAAATAGCCATGAAGCTGTTTTTGTATAAAACAGGGTAATATCCAAGGGGAAAAAGTTGACGAAAGAGAGTGAGAGAAGAAGAGAGTGTGCAGCAGAATTAAAGAGAGTTGAAGAGAATAAGCAAGCTGCAAGAAGAATGTGAATAAGGAGGAGCTGAGCAAAGAAGAAGAAGGGGCTGAGCAAAGATGATGCAGGTCTGATATAAGAGTTGATGAACAGCAGAGAAGAAGGTACAGAACAGAGCTGATATCCAAGGTAAATCAGCAAGTGTTTTTCTTTTGAAAGAGTAAGGAAGTTGGAGCTTCCCTATCAAGTTGTAGCTTGATAAATGTCAGTTGTAGTTGACTGAGGTTGGAGCCTCCTGTAGGTTGGTGCCTGCAGAAAATATATGGGAGTTGGTGCTTCCACACCAAGTTGTAGCTTGATAAAATGTCAGTTGTAGTTGACTGAGGTTGGAGCCTCCTGTAGGTTGGTGCCTGCAGAAAATTGATGGGAGTTGAAGCTTCCTTGCAAGTTGTAGCTTGCAGAATTGAGGTTGGAGCCTCCTGTAGGTTGGTGCCTACAGAAAATCAATGGTGAGAGGGAGTTGGAGCTTGCCTTTGCATCACAACAATAATAAGATGTGGTTTTCCGCATGATGTCTATGTGTTGATATGATATATCTATTCTGCTAATACTTGCTGCTAACATATTAAGACTGCTGGGACATTATCTAATTTGCTTATTAATTGCTGCTCATAAATAAAGATTGCTCACACATTATGTTGATCATGAAATGAAGGTGTTAATAAAGTAAAATAAGTTTTAAAGGAAAAGTTTTAAAAGTCCATGAATGTGTTAAACTGATTCACCCCCCCCTCTCAGTTTAACTAAGAGTTCAACAATTGGTATCAGAGCCAGGTTCCTTTGGTGTAAGATTAATAGCTTGAAGGAGATCTGGTTGAGTCATGGACTATCAAAATGTACCTGTGCTAAATACAACAAACTTTCCTGAATGGAGAGATAAGGTTAAGACAGGATTATTGGCTTATGAACCTGAGGTATGGAAGCTTGTGTGTGATGGTTACTGCAAAGACTCACCCACGGTGAAAGAACAACAGAGGAATGCCAAGGCAAAATGTGTGATATATAACAGTCTTCATAACAAGGACCTTGAGTTGATAATGGATTTAACCTCTGCAAAAGAAATCTGGGACAGATTGAATTTCATGCATGGAGTAGACATAGAGGACTGCACTGTCAAGAAAGAAAAGAAAAATGAGAAGAAGAAAAATACATGTCAAAAAGAAAATGTTCAATCAAATGAAGTACCTGCTAGTGTGAATGGAGATAAGAACCATGAAGAAATTACAACTTAAGAAAAAACCAAACTTGACACAGCCTTGACTGAAATAGAAAGACTGAAGAATGAAAACAAAGACCTGAAGACATTAGTGCAAATATGTGATGAGAGAGAATATGAAGATAAGAAAGAAATTATTGGCCTGAAGACATAGCTTGAAGAAGCAAAGAAAATAGAAGACACTCTGCTGCAACAAATGAGAGAGAAAAATATGGAATGTGAAAGATTGGAAGAAGTAGTGAGCCTGAGAAAGAACTTAGAAGAATCCCAAAGAGAACTATTAATGAACACACCTCTAATTAAAGGCTCTGGATAGTTGGACCAGATTCTAAATGCACAAAGGTCACCTATCATAAATATTGGGATAGGATATGAAGGTGAAACTAGTAAGTCCAAGGTTGAAGATAACAAGAAAATCATTTTTGTAAAAGCTGTAAAAAATAGTGATGTAGCTCAGAAGAGTCCCACAGAAGAAGAAACCAGCAAGAAAAATATGTGCAAAGAAACAAACAAAAACAAGCAGCAACATGAAAGAACGGAGAATGAGAAGATGAAACAATCAACTGCTAAAGGCTCATATACCCCTAAGGATGAATTGAACAAATTCGGAAGATGTCAAAGGAGGTTCGTTCCTCCTATGAAAAATATCACTTGTTTCTCCTGCCACAAACTAGGACATGATGCAACACATTGCAAGACAAAGAGAATCAATGATTACTAGCAAAAGATGCAGCAAATGAGAAGACTACCTCAAGAAAGCAAATGGCAAGGAAAATCTTCCACTAGGTACACAAATCATTTCCATGGCTACTGTTATGCATGAAATGAATTTGGACATAAATATGTTGATTGTAAATTATGTTAAAAAAGGGGAATGAAATATTATGCATCAGCTCAAATATACTTTGACAAAATAAGATGTTATATATGCCTCACGCTTGGCCACAAAGCAAAGGACTGTAAAATGCCATATATATTAAAGAACTCCAGAGAGATGATGAAATCCAATCCAATCAAACAAAACTATGAATTGGAAAGGAGTGCAGACATTATGATAAACCCCAATAAAGTATGGAAAGAAAAGAGAAAGGGGGAGCCTATTATCTCAATAACATAATGAATACATCCTAGTCTCAGGGGAAGCTACTCTAGGAAACAAAGAAAATATCTAACCAGTTACAAATATGAAGCAACATCCCAGGGGGAGAGCAGTTCATATATAGACCCCATGAAAGTAGTCTAAGAAGAGCTCCATGTAATGAGAACAACTATGAGATCAGGAAGAAAAAGGAATTAGAGACAGAGCAGTGGAGTTGAAAAGGCCTCATGGGGTGTAATATAGTTTGCAGATGAATTATTGAGCAATTAGTTGAGCATAGACTTTGATTGAAGACTAAAACCCTGTGATAAGACTTAATATGCTTGGGGATGAGTTGGAGCAGTGCTTAAATGGCAGAAGAGGACTGGAGAGGGAGCTCGACAGCTGCAAAGAGACAGAGAACCTCTTCAGTAACAGTATAGGAGGATAATGGCCATCGAGTTGAATATCTCGTCCTGTTTGTAATTAAAGACGAAATTGAATCATATATATTGATTGAGTTCTAGTGGTGCTCTGGGAATGCGTGAGAGTGCTTTGACTCTGCAGTAGTGTACTCTGTCCCTGTGTTAATGCATATACTCCGGAATGTTCGTGGTTATACGCTTCGGTGTGTATATCGAATATATAAATCGTGTGCGAATAGACCATGGAATGGAAATGGTTGAATAGTATCATTGAACATATTGGAACCACGAGCTAATGTTGTACATGGAAGTGTCAGACCGGAACCTGGAGCATAGGAGGAAGTGGAACCACGACCAGATGAACAGTGAACGCGGATTGCCAAAAACCACCCTGCCATTTCGCACCGCTTCTCCGGACCAGGTGGTATTTTCTGAATTGGAGCGATTCCATACAGGAATCGACACGTGGCAAGGGACCCATTTCAAAACTACCCTTTAAAGTGCACCTTCGCGCGTTATATATTGTACCAGGACATGGAGCGAAATGGACAGGAGCCATCGATCTGATGGGCCGACATCTGACGGTGATCACTCGCAGGACCCGCATGAAGTTTAAAGGAAGAGCCCGAGGGTTAACAAAGGTACAGTGTGCGCGTTTGATTGGTCCTTGATTGTACTGTGGGCCTGGGGCGGAGTCATATACAATGAATTTGGTTTATATTGTTTATTAAAGTCTGACGGGTTATTAATATATGGTGGAAGACTAAGGTTTCTAATTAATAAAAGATTGTCGATTATCTAATAATATATGAGTGGATATATTATATATAATGACTGTATATGTGAAGGGCATCGTAATATGTATATGGAATATGCATATATGGTTAAACGTGTTGAGGGTCAATTTGCATGGTTTTAATAACCAAAGTATTATGTTGATTATAATAGTTGTATATGGTTAATTGGCGCGATATGAAATATGAAATATGTGAACGGGGCCTAATACATGTACATGTAATGGACTGTCGGATTATAACTGAAGAATTGAGATATTAAAAATGAACAGACTTGTTTTTATTAAGTTTGCCAGCGTGGAATAAAGAGAACATGCGAGAGTGCCCAGATTGGGAAAATGACTGGACAATGAAATTTTGGGATGCATTTACACACAGTTAAGTGAAATATTGGAATTTACTGGGATAGTGAACAGGTGATTAAACACAAGGATAAAAGTATGGGTCTGACAGAGATACACAGAGATTACAGGTTTGACAGGAATAAGTATAGGGAAAAAGGTGAATTGAATTTGTAATATGAGTTTCAACCATTAAGTTTAAAACTCATATATGTACAGAGAATGCAAGCAGGTAGCCCGAGAACAAAAATGGTAATAAACAGACATCGCCCAAATTCATATGTATTTGAGAATAAACCTGAAAAGCAGTTATATATGTAGCTGGTGCACACAAGTACAGTGAACAGATGAATAGACACAGAGGTGAACCAAGATATATAGAACAGTTGAATTGTATGTAAAGCAGCAATGGTTCTAGAGCAGTCCTAGAAAAGAAAATGCTATGACTTCCTCTGAACATCATGACAGAAAAAGCAAAAGATTAATGAGACCAAGATCAGATTCAGTATATTGATGATTGTTGTTGAAAACAGTGGAGAGCTCAATAATAGATGTCTTAATTATGGGTAAATGTGCAAGTTGAAGTGAAACCTCTGCATGGTTTACCAAAGTAATATCAATTGGTGTTTAGGTACAAGAAGCATGCTTATAAACAGATTACCAATCATTATCAGCAGAGCAGCAGTATGATACAGGTCCACAGGATCAAAGAACTATGGCAAAAGAACCTCAAGGCCCCTTTCTTAAGGTCAATTACAAAACAGTATGAAGGCTATTTGCTGAGTTTTCAATCAAACATCTTGAATATGCCTTTGCGGAAGTTCATCCTGATAGAATAGTCAAAGTATCTGAAGAATAAAGGACTAGCTGTGATTACCATCTGAAGCTCAAAAGTTTTTTTTATACTACTTCAGCACAAAGGATTTGCTGGTAATCAACCTTTAAAGAGAGATTGATTACTGACATATATACCTCCTTATGTCATAAATGAATTGCATGGTTGATAAGTGAGATTGACAAATACATTGAATGCAAGAAAAGTGAACCACAACTATAACAAACATATTGGCTTCATCACAATTGAACAAATGCTATACTACAGATGAGTATTGCAGAAGAATACATATTCCATCTACAATCTTCCTCAACAGAAATATATTGGCTCACTACATCAGACAAAGACATAAGTATATTTGAAGCCTTATCAGCATTTTAGTTTTTAAATCAAATGATGCATCTCTGATTAGTTAAAGATAGTACAATGTGTTCTATGAAGTGTCATTATCCTCACTTTCAGCTCTATAAAAGTGAAAAGGAGTCAGTGCTTTGGGATTGTATCAACTTGTAGTGTACATTCAAGAGAAATAATCCTCAAAGTGTTCTCTCAACAAGTCTTGTACATCACTCTAGAGCAGCCTGTTACAAAGTCAGCAGAAGAGGGCCTAAACATAACTCAGAGAGAGGAAATGCAAAGACGGAATCAACACTGAGAAATGTGCAACCTTTTGCCATTGATGTCAAAGGGGGAGGAAAAGCAGGTAATAGAAGGGTCTTCTAAAAGAAGAAGGGTCTTCTAAAAGAAGAAGCAGGTAATAGAAGGGTCTTCTTTTTGAATCTAAAAGAAGCCTAGCAGAGAAAGACTTGGAGGAAGCATTGGATTATCAGTGGAGGTGTTGCCATCAATGCCAAAGGGGGAGACTGTTGGAAATGTTGTCATTGATGGCAAAGGAGAAAAAAGGAGTAGCACCTGAACCAGCAATAAGGCAAAGGAGATGACAAAGGAGGAGCACTTGAAACATCAGCCAAGGAGCAGAGAAAGCATAAGAAGAGGTAGCAGAAGCAGCAAAAAGAAGAAGCAGGGCAGCAAAGAGAAGCAAAGACAGGACCATTTGAAGAAGCAAGGAGAAGCATTAGACAAGAAGAAGAGATAGAAACAGAAAGATAGCAGAGATAGGCAAAGGAGACAGCAAAGGAGACAGGCAGAGGCAGTGGAAGAAAATATAAAGCAGACAGACAGAGGCAGAGCAGTTGTCGAGCAACAGAGGCAGAGGCAGCAAATACAGAGGAAGAGATGAAACGAACATGTAGTAGAGGCAGAGGTCGAGCAGCGTTGAAGCTGAAACAGGCAAAGAAAACAGGCGGAAGAACACTGCTAGAGTGTAACAGTCAAATATAGAGGCAGAGTGAAACGATCGAGTAGTGGAGACAGAGGCAGCGAATACAGAAGTAGTGAAGTGGTTGAACGGAAGAGGCATTAGTACAGCAGAGGCAGAGGAGTTAGCACAACAGAGGAAAAGGCGTTAGCATAGCAGAGGTACATAAATTCTGGGAATCACTTAACCCCAGGCAGAAGGATACATAAAATAAATTCCGAGAATCACCTCCCCCGCTGGAAGATACACTAAAGATTGGAGCAGAAAAGTATACGTATATATAAATCTCATTCCGGGAATCGTTACCCACGCTGGAGTATATATGTAGCGCATTACATATATTGCGCCTTATGCATAAAGGTCCAAAGCATACATATATTTATATGGAGCACGTTATGATCAATGGAAAGGAAGTAATATAAAGTGGGACACTCACCCAATCGCATCGGAGAAAAGGGGGGCAGCGGAACATAGTGACAAGAGTTCCGATTGAGTTCCGGACCTGATAGGGCATATAAATAGTGGCTTGATAAGTTTGAAATTCGGCTTAATTGCATCGGAAAGAAACAAACCATCGCAACACATATTAAAAGACTTGCGATTGCGATTAAGAGTTCGGACCCGATAGGGCATATAAACAGTGGCTTGATAAGTTTGAAATCCGGCTTAATCGCATCGGAAAGAAGAAAACCATCACAACACATATTAAAAGACTTGCGATTGCGATTAAGAGTTCGGACCCAATGGGTGTATAAACGATGGTTAATATATATTTGAATTCTAGCCTAATCGCATTGGAGATTATAAGAGCATCGGAACATGCAACAAAGAGTTGCGATTGTGATTGGAAGTTCCGGACCCAATGGATGTATGAATTATAATTCAAACGTATTTGAAGTCCAGCATAATCGCATCAGAGATTATAAGAGCATCGGAACATATATTAAAAGACTTGCGATTGCGATTGAAGCCCGGACCCGATGGGCTTATAAACTTTGATTAATAAGGATTTGAGTTCCAATCACATCGGCAAAGAACAGTGAACAGTGATCAATCGCATCGGAGCAAGGAATCTTGCGATTGCGATCAATCGCAATCGGAAATCGCTGAAGGAAGAGCATAGTGCATCGGAAAGCATGGCAAGTGAGCCCGAAAGGGCATTAGTTATGTATTAAACATGATTCTTCAGGGTTATAGTGGACATGGAAGTTTTTTTTGTAAAACGTTGTATGACTATGTCGATAATTGAAATTACGGCGCTGGTATATATATATATATATATATATATATATATATATATATAACGCGTTGCTGCTATTGTATTAAAAGATGCCGTGTGGTCTGTGAACCCACGGGCCTCGGCTTAAGGTGGAGGGTGATTTGTAACATAATACAATTGTGATATATGTATGTTCCGGCTTGCGGAACTCGCCACATCAACAAGACACTCGTGGCATGAAAAGGGTTGGAATTGCCCTGATTTAAAAGTTAGAAATTGCATTTTATTTATTTAAAAGTCACAGTTACACGTATGCAGCAGTTACACCCCCACAGAGGACAGAAAAGAAAACAAAGCCGAAAGGAGATAAAACACAGTCACAGAAAAGACAAAGACAACCAAAGAAAAGACAAATGCATAGCGATTCAAAAGACTAAATGAGTTGAGCTGGAGTTCACATTGTAATTTGAATGTAAATGTTTTAATTGTTTTTATTTTTTGTGATGCATTGGCAAGTCTCCGGAAGAGAGCAAATATCCCACTGTAATATTAAAATAAGCACCTACTGTTATATTTTCTGAATTAGCGGATAAAAGAGATGAGAAGGCAGAAGGCAAAGAGACATGGCCATCCATTTCGAATTCCTAGTGGAATACAAACAACCATGAAGCTGTTTTTGTATAAAACAGGGTAATATCCAAGGGAAAAAAGTTGATGAAAGAGAGTGAGAGAAGAAGAGAGTGTGTAGCAGAATTAAAGAGAGTTGAAGAGAATAAGAAAGCTGCAAGAAGAATGTGAATAAGGAGGAGCTGAGCAAAGAAGAAGAAGGGGTTGAGCAGAGATGATGCAGGTCTGGTATAAGAGTTGATGAACAGCAAAGAAGAAGGTACATAATAGAGCTGATATCTAAGGTAAATCAGCAAGTGTTTTTCTTTTGAAAGAGTAAGGAAGTTGGAGCTTCCCTATCAAGTTGTAGCTTGATAGATGTCAGTTGTAGCTGACTGAGGTAGGAGCCTCCTGTAGGTTGGTGCCTGCAGAAAATAGATGGGAGTTGGTGCTTCCACATCAAGTTGTAGCTTGTGTTAGACTTGGTCTTGTCAGTCCTCCGCTAGAGTCAAAATTCATCAAATTTCAGTTCATGTCATTCACAGTTATAAATGATGATTTTGGTAAAAAAGAGTCTTTTGGCTTCTAGGGCTAGGGCTTAATGTCAGCAGGTTAGAGGGAGGATCAGAATCAGTTTCCATTGCAAAATCCCATTGTCAATAATACCTGAAAACGATTCTTCTTCAAAACTCTGTTTTGAAGAAGAAAACATTAAATTTGTTTTCAAGTATGTAATTATTCAAAGTTTTTAGGTTGAAAGTATTCACATGCAGCCTCTCCTACTCCTTTTCCAAGTTCAACGCCATTATCCCTGCAAGCAGACACGAGATTTATCATCAGCTCAAAAGTCGGAGGAAACAAGAAAACAAGGCAAAATTTTGAATAATTACAAAAATGGGTCTGTTGTAGCCCCTACAACACCCTCCAAAAATACAAGAAATAATAGCACTCACTTCAAAAATTTTGGAGCCCCTTTGAAACTAAAAGGAAAAATGCTAAGTGAAAGTTTTGAAGGGCAAGTCGCTAAGTCGCGAAACCATACTTTAAAAACAATTGTGACCCCTGCGACCTATGCGACCCGCGACCCTAAGGTCGCCAGGTCGCAAGGTCACATGGTTCAGAATTACAGGAGTTGCGACCCATGCGACCTGTGCGACCCCGCGACCTTAAGGTCTCTAGGTCGCTAGGTCGCATGGTTCGGAATTAAAGCATTTGCGACTCATGCGACCTGTGTGACCCCGCGACCTTAAGGTCGCTAGGTCGCAAGAAGAAGTAATTGAATAATTTTGCGACTCAGTGACCTTAGGGTCGCCAGGTCGCCAGGTCGCACTCTACCAATTTACGACCTCATTAAGTGCTCGCACGTGCGACCCTTTTTTAAAAGGGCAGGTCGCTAGGTCGCATTTGTCACTTGCAGCGAAAATTTAGAAAGTGCTCTGACAGGTCGGCTGGCACGTTTTCTCCCGGGTAAGTTGCTATTTCCTCTCTGTGTTTCCTTCATGAGCATTTCTTGCCCAAATCTGGCCTCCCCATTGTCTTAAATACCTGCTGGGGAGGCTGTAGGGTTTTTCTGGTGAGTTTTTATGATTTTTTGTTCTCCTGTTACCCCCATAAACCCCAGGGTCACATTTTCTTGTCCGGCCCCTCATGGCTTCGTCCTATCCTCAGCCTAAACCCCTTCCAGCCTTGTATGCTAACCGTTAGGAAAGAAATCAACCCCAAGCTGCGCGCGTTCAAAAACCCCGGCAGGCCCTTGCGCGACCTGCGACCCAGCGACCTAGTCGCAAGGTCGCAAAGTCGCACGATCTTCTGTTGGGAAGGTTAGCGACCCTTGCGACCCTGCGACCTGGTCGCGAGGTCGCGAGGTCGCATATGAGTTCTTCTTCTAAATCAGCGACCCTGTGACCCCAAGAGGACAGTTAATTGAATTCTGCATGTATAGACTGTATTTAGCTCATTATCATTATGTCCTTCTCATCTTGGGATTCTTTCCTGAATGCAACAGGTGAGTTTGGAACAGACACGATACCGGTCCTCTCTGACTCTAGCGACATGGCGCCCCCAGTGTCCCGAAAGAAAATCAAGCAGGTGGTGGAAGAAGAATCAGACACAGACGTGCAAACATCTCCTCCACCAATATACAAAGATACCCTTTGCACCTTCGCAAAAGGGGACAGCCTGAGATGGTATGAAGTATACCACGAGTTCGCTATACCAGAAGATGAGTTTCCAGAAGATCTCTCAGACCGGGAAGTATACCTAAAGGTCAAGAGATCCAAATTACATCTAGCAGGGGCACATCCAGCCATCTTCCCGTGCCCAGAAATATTAGACTGGATCATACAGAAAATGGATCCCCGGAGGTTCGTAATCCGAGATAGCGAAGGTAAAGCTTTCGCAACGTTGGAGGGCTCAGAAGCCCAGGTCTACTACTCGCTGCCCCAACCTGAGGAAAACTTCACCCCAAGATGGGCTTCTGCCCATGAAGTACTTGTGGTTGATACAATCAGGAAATGGTGGGTGGAACCGGACAAATTTAAAGTCAAGAAAGACCAGGAGTACCCGGTGGCCGGTCTGAGGAAAGTGTATAAACTAGTGGCCGCCATGCTTTGCAGATTGTAGGGACGGCCGGACGCCACCACCTTCAACGGCGCATGGGAAACTATAATGGAATATGTAACGGTGTACGACACTCGTTTCAACTGGGCCGGTATGTTAATGGACTCAATGCAAACGAAATTTGGCCCGGCTGGCGGATGAAGGAACGCCATCGAATTTTATATGGCTTCGTATCTATTAGATCTTTGTACGTACTTGTTGCATTTGAGGATGGCCACATAACTACGACTCCGCACGAGACCCAAGCAATCCATTTAGAGACCAAGGTATTAAGGGAATCCCGGGTACAAGTCGGATATTGAGCAAATCTCTCGAATATTCATTCCCACCCTTTACGGGAAGCTATTTGGTCAAGACACCCCACACGTAATGCGCGAGCAATGGAGACACTAGGTCGAGGTGGCGCACTTGTTTCCCGTTCGGCGAATATACAATCTTGTCCAGAGTATTTGGCACATTCAAAGCACACCACATGCTGCGCCTAGGTTTATTACCGATAAGGTGCTTATGCGAGGAGGTATGTTTCCGAGATGACCTCGGGTTTCTCCAATGTCCTTTCCAAAGGAAAGAGAAGCAGCTTGGCTCTGCGCCCTCACCATCGGTGCTTATACGATCAAAGGACTCGGAAGAAGTAGGCTTAGGGAAGAGATAAAAGGTTATCACTTTGAAAGTACGGAATGCCAAACATATGACCCGGTCAAGATAGTTCCGAGCACTTTAAGAGGGCCAAGTTTAAATGGAGCTATCGGCATGTCGAACGCCCGTTGAGGAGGAGGAAAAAGCGCGGTACAACGCGAGGCGAGGGTAACTAGCTCCGATTGACTCTGGCCAGGGAAGAACGGGATCACCAAAATTTAGAAGGCAGAGCCATAAACTAGGAGGCTCTTCTTCCTCCGAAGGGATAAGAAAAATCCGGACCGGTACGAGGCACGACACCTCGGATCGGCTAAGAGGAGAGCGAGAGGCCCAAAGCAGCGAGAAGGAATATGTGAAAATAAAATAAGGGAGGATGAAGAGAAACGTAGAAAAGATGCAAAGACGGAGAGCGGAAAGAGGCAAAGGGGCGGGAAGGAAAGGCGGGGAAAAGGAAGCACAAGCGGCGACGGGGAGAACAAGCACTTAAGGAAAGAACTCGACAAAGAAACGAACGTCAAAAGAAGGCGGACGAGGCGCCGCCGACGAAGCGAAAAGAAAAGGCTGAAAAGAGAAAGCGAGAGCGAGAGAACGAACGCAAGAGAGGAGGAACATGACAAGGTGGAAGCCGAGCGTCGGCAACGAAGGAAGGGAAAAGGAGCAAAGACGGGATGAAGAGGATGAAATAATAATAGAGGACATCGGCATATCTCACGGAGATTCCTCGAGTGGCACGAAGTATCCTCTACGGGCGACGATTTTCCCGGAGAACGAGAAGAAGAGGTATTCGACGGCTAAGGATTGACATTTGACCAATTCTCCTTCAAAATACGGCAAGAGAAAAGAAAATCCTTGGTGCAAAGCCATCCAGCCATATCTACGGTCGCCGCTGAAAAGGACGCGGTCGCGGATGCAAGGACTAACACACTGTAATGATAGCATCGGCGAGGTACCGCTTTTGTCGCGGCTACGGAGGAAAATGTCACTAGAATGAGCGAGGAGGTGTCCCTACAAAAGCGGGCTAAAAAGCGAGCGGAACAAGAGAAATCGATGCACAGGAGAGTGAAGTGTGGCGGCTCCAAAGTGTAAGCCTTCCCAAGTCAGTGAAGTCCACGCTGACGGTCATGAAAGAATGTGATGTATTGGAAATGACCATGAGGCAGAGTATATACGAAGAAATTCTGCACTAAAACAACCCGGTGGCCCCATTGGCGAGAGGCACGAGCGGAAACCAAAGCCAGAAGCGCATGAGCAACTCAAAGAGGAGGCCTTCTCGGTAGCTTACGGACGAGAATGATAAGGCGGGCCGGCGCGGTACATCAAGCGCTAGCTCATGTGCACTAGGAAGGATTGGAAGTCACACACGAGAGCGCTAAAGTACAAATACGGATGAAGATGCGAGTCCCAGAGCCAAGGCGGCGAGATTTGGACAAAGTGATGTACTGCATATAATCACTCTGATCGGTGGTATATGAACTCCATGAACGCTCTTCATCACATTCGCGTCGTTGGGGGCCTTTGGGCGAAACTAAGGCGGGAGCAAGTAGATCGAAATTCGGTGCTTTTAACGCAGCTGCGTGAGACAAGGTAACTGCTTTAGCACTTTAGAATTTGAGGCATCCGCAAGAGAGAACCTAAATCGGTTGCTTGTCACTCGGTACAAATCTATACCAAGCTTGCCTCCCTCTCAATCCGGATCTCGGAGAAGAAGGAAACTGCGATGCAAATGCCACTGGAATGTATGCACCAATTAAAAGGAAAGCCCTCCTAGTCTCCCCCATATGCAACGGATTACCGGACACGCGAGATTTCCTCGAGGGAAAGAAAATTGACGCTCCGGACACTCTCAATCACACGACCACACTCCATAGCTAAGCTTTTTCGGTCGCGAGTCGCGGCGATCGGAGTCGCCGAGGTCGCGCATACGCCTGAGTCGCCGGAGTGCGCACTGCCCCGAGTCGCGGTCGCGATCGCCGCATAGTCGCGGGTCGCATATTCGGCGAGGTCGCCGGGGAAGGGCGGAATCGTACGAAGTCGGAGAGCGTCGGAAAGCCTAAGAGGCGTTTCTTGAATCTATAAATACCCCTGCGCATCTTAGTTAAAGGAGCTTCTCTTTTGTAGGAATGAAAAGCAATATTGCATTGTAATTGAAGGGTCATACTCTTGAACATATGTAGTCGAGATACTTTTCAAAAACCCCTTTGTTGGATGATGTGTTTAGCGTTTGTGAAAAAGCTTGTGTGTATTTTGCGTATAGTTTCGAATATCGTATGATTAATGAAGTTGTGTTCTTAATTGTATCATCGTGCTCCATAGCTATACTGCGATTGTGCTTGATGATGCTCAAGTTTACCATTTGATCTTTAAATGAATGTTAATGAACTATTTTATTAGCATTTCTTTGCATCTTTCGAAGAAAGTTAAGGGATATCCTTTGCCACTAAAGAAATTTGTTTCTTTAGTGTCGGATTATCTTGCATGCATTACCCCATAGATGTGTTGCTATACTACGACACTTCTGAGCGTATGCATTTGTTCCATTACCCTTGCTACGCACGAGTGTTATATATCAGTTTGATACATCGGTCATGTATATACATGTGCCATGTGAATAAGTGTATGCACGAGATTCGATCGGAGTTCTTCGAGACCGAAGAGAGAAAGTCATTTAAGCGGTAGCCAGGACCCACACCCGGACGGGATCCCTATTCCAAATGGTTCCAAAGTCTCTAATGGGGACTTTCTGCAGAGATCCCCTGCGGTGGCCAGGACATATTTTCCACTTCCAACGGATTTTGGCGCTAGAAGGAGGGCCATGGCATCCTCCCGGCATACGACGAGACATTCCATCACAAAGAACTCCCCACGGAGGTACGTGAGACACGAACCTGCTCTCCCCCTTGGAGGATATTCCAAGGGAGGAGCGACGTACGAGAATCACTGACGAACGGTTGAGGATCCTTGCGCCCGGTTGCCGCGTAATCTCATGATTTCTACAGGTATGCGATCATGGATTTTCTAGCCCACACTAGGACGAGGGCGAGAACATCTACCGTAATGAGCGTGCTGGTCGGCACCATGCCGGAACTTGTGAACACCATGATTGAAGACCTCGAGAGCGGGGCTGTCCAAGAAAAAATGACCCCGTTGTCCAAGATAGTGAAGGCTTCACGATACGAGAACCTTTCCCCGAACCTCGGCTGACTTACATCGGTGGAACAACAACCAAGTGTATTCCCCGCGAGAAGGAGGAGAGTCGAAGAAGAATTAAAGAGAGAAGGTAACACGGCCAAGGAAATGCGAGAAGGAAATAGGCCTCGAAGAAATGAGGGTGGGGTCCAACGCGGAGTCACGGACGTGGAGGTAGAGGAGATGACGTCCGTGGCCAAAGACACCACGCTAACCATCATCACCACCAGACCAAAATAGGCCCCCTCCCACTTGTGGGAGTATGCGAGGAAACGTGAACAACCGTGAAAGACACCAAAATGAACACTATCGCCATCATGTGAAGGAGCATCGGTGTCGGGGACGGGAAGTGAGTCCGAGGCGAAGCTTCGATATCATCGGCATCCCGTGCGGCCACTGGCACGGATGGCTCGATCGTGGCCCTTTTAGGTCCTCTCCATGATATGCCTAGACACCGAGGAGAAGCATCTTCCCTAAGTTCGATCTCGAGAAAAGGCACCTCGAGCGGAGAAGGCTCATATTGGTGGCCCTACTCTCTATCTCTACAAATCATGAGAGTTCGGTCAGAGTGATGTGGCATGTGCGGCTGTTCCCACACACTCTTGAAAATCATGCGGCCACACGGTATCGTTCCCTACCAGTGCTTCTATTACATCATGGGACCGGTTCCGTCGCGTGTTCCTACAAAAGTTTGCGAGAAGATAAAACACCCTCTGCTTAGCTCCTCACGAGGTTAAGCACCAGCAAGTGTCATAGAAAAGAGAGAGAAGGTTAAAGACTTTAACCAACGCTTCGCCTACAATATTACAAAAATTTCCCCCAAACTTGGCATTGGACAACTCTATCACCATCGACTACTATACTAAAAGCTCTCCCTAGGGATATCGCCGTTTTCGTCGAAACGTGAGGCCCGTGCTACCCTTGCAGCAAATTACGCTGCGCTGCTCTGCCGGTAGAGAAGGAAATGTTGTTGATCGGAAGTCATGGACCACGCGAAGGAAAGGATGATCACAAACCAATCGCTAAAAGGGGCCACTCTTCCACCTAATGAGAGAAAGAAATTCTTGATTTCGAGAGTATGACTAAGACCCTCAAACTACTAATGAATGAGGTCTACGACTTAAAGAAGAAAAGGGCATCGAAACTTCAACTACTACTAAACAAAACCCTTTTTCGGAAAAAGTAATCCCAACAACTAACGAGACCTCCGTCAAACTCCGCGAGGCGCCCGCTCTCAGCGTGGAAGAGATAGGGAAAGATAATTTTTTCTCTTTTCACCAAGCTGCACCGCGAAAAAACGTGCCCGCGATGGATTGGCAGCATGACCGGTGGTTAACCAACTTTTGGAGTGACCAAACCCTAGTAAATACGAGACGGGAGGATGATGTTTACGATCAAGATGAAGGTTCGCTACTAGATGAAGAACCGGGCATGCTTTGTCCCTAACTTTTGATATAATCGCGTGAGTGAACGTCTTGTTCCCATTGATATCAACATGGCGAGACGGTCCCGAGGCTCGGCCCATTCGAAATTATAGTCTTAGAAGCAGTAAGGTCTGTCCCATGAACAATCATGTAGAAGACAAGAAAAGGGCTTTTTACGAGGAAAATTCTTCACTGGGAACGAGAAGGACAAGGCTACGGCGGAGAGGCCCACAAATGGTGATAGCAAAAGAAAGTTAAAAGAGAAAGCTCACGTAGAATCCCCAAAAACCATTACCGAACCTAGTCCCCAAAGCGGTGCAAGCTACAACATCGTGGAGGACATGAAAAAGACGGAGCCATATCTCACTCTACTGAGCTGGCCACATCACAAATCAAAAGGATCTTATTCTAAAAAGATTTGCCTGACCCAAATACGAAAAGCGCCGAAGCCAACACATACGCACGAAATCGGTCCGGATATCCAGGTCTATAGTGAACGGACGTGTTAACACGGGTGGGAGGAGTCCACCCTCCTTCCTCTTGTCTTTTGAAATTTTTAACTTCAACGTTCACAATTGTCTTGTTGATTCGAAGTTGCATCCACGAACGTCATGCCTCTGTACTGTACGTAAGAAACTCCAGCATACGCCGGAGAGAAAGGCGACGCAAAAATCATTCAGCTTGACGACGGATCGCAAGTACAGCCGTTGGAGAATTAAACAATGTCATCATCGCCTTTCATCGACTCTCAGAGGTCCATCGATGCATCGATGTTGTGGTTGGTGACATCCGAAGCCTATGGTCTACTACTTAGCGCTGGTACCTTGCAAGTTGCAAGGATGCTGCCCACGGTTGGTCCCACTTATGGCTTCGCTACTAGAGAAATAGCAAATCGGGGTCGAGCGAACCATACATGAAACACACGCTATGGCGGATTTAGATGCCACAAAGCTAGACACACTAGCTTTGACACCGGGAGGAACTTGGTATGTGTCTCGCGGAAAGCCATTTTTGGATGTTACCAAACTCCTTAATCTTTAGTAGGAGCCTCGAGGTCCAATCTGAGATTGGCACTCATCACGGAGAAGAGCAAGCCCAAATTGTCTTACACCAAGCCGAAATTCCTCCCGCAATCCACTATCAGGGCCCGGAAAGTGACATATGGACCTTGTATTAATATGGTTCCAAAAATCTCGATGGATTCAGTGTTGTTTGCGTCTTGCTTGATCCTTGCAAGAAAAAATTCTTAATCTCGTCAGAATTTGGAGTTCGATGCACCAACAACAACTGCTGAGTATGAGGCTTTGATCCTTGGGCTTAAAGGCGTTGGATTTGAAGGTAAAATGCTTACGGGTCATTGGAGACTCCGAGATTATCACTCGCGAGGGTACGCAATACTATTCTTGTTTGTCTCACATTTGAAGGCGTATCGGCAAAGAGGTATGGCGATTAATTTTACGCTTTTGACGCTTTTTGGAATTAAATCGTCCTTAGAATGCATAATGCGGCGAGAATACTACGCTAATGTTGCTGCCAGTTACCCCTTTGAGGGATGGTTTTCTCTATTGAAGTTATATATAAACCCTCAGTGCCGAGACAATATCACTAATTTGCGCGTTTTCGATGATGATCAACGAGGTCTTTGGATTTTTATGTTTGACTCGAGAGATATTCAAAGAAAGTGACCTTCTATAGATGAAGATGAGCACGACCAAAGGCTATGCAAAAGGAGTATGAAGCAAGTCAAAGAAAACACCATGCCTAAAGGGGTGGTATCACTTGAGAAGCTTTTTTGATACGCAAAATCGTTTCAGTGGGCCCCCAAATGCCAAAGTGCAGAGCTCTATCTTAGCGCATCGACAAGTGAATTTGGGATCGAGAGGATAATCCTAAATTCGTCAACCTTGGGAAAGGATTGCACGAGGAGCTCGGGGATTTCACACGGCTATTTCGCAAATATCGTGACGTGTTCGCTTGGACATATGAGGACTTACGCACATACGATACTCGAATCATACAACATGTGATACCCATCAAAGAAAATATAAAACCTTTCCAACAAAAGGCTCGGGAAAGTACATCCTACGATGGAACCATTGATTACGAAGGAACTCAAAAAACTTTTTAAAGATGCACGCATATTATCTTTAAAGTGCGCCATTCCACATGGGTGTCAATTTGGTTCCGGTACGGAAGAAGTCGGTGAAATCCGCTTATGTGTGGATTTCCAAAACTACGCCGGGCCTCGAGTAAAGATAATTACCCGAGTGCCCCCTATGGAGCAAATATTACAAACGAGTGTCGGGTCGGAAAATGTTCTCTTTATTGGACGGATTCTGCAGCTCGATCAAATCTTGGTGGCTGAACTAGATAGGTTAAAGACTACCTTAGGACCAAGTGGGGAACCTTCGTATTTAGGCGTATGCCCTTTGGATTAATCAACGCGGGAGCAACTTTCCAAAGAGCTATGGATATAGCATTCGGGGGTGCGATAGGCCGAGGTGTAGGGTGGTCTACTTGGATGACGTCCGTGTTTTATAAACATCGGGGGGATCATTTGCGTCACCTCGAACGTGATTTTCGAAAGGTGCGAGAAAGATACGGTATCTCGCTCAGCAAAGAAGAGCATTTTTGCCGTAGTAGAGGAAATCTGCGGGTCATATCATAACTAAGCAAGGCATTGTCGTTGATCCGGAACGTGCGAAAGCCATTGCTCGAATTCCTCCCCGCCCGGTAGTAAGAAAGCAACGCGTAGTCTTTTTTTGGGTAAGATCAATTTTGTACGTAAGTTTATATCGGATTTCGCCCGGATAGTTAAGCCACTACGGGGAATGATTAAGAAAAATGCTACCTTCAAATGGAATCAGCCAGGAAGCTTTCGACGGATCAAAGAAAGCTATAGCCGAAGCACCTTCCCTCCGAGCCGGATTTCGGCGAGAGATTTTAGCACATACTTTCGCTTCGGGATTCATCCCTAGCCGGTACATACTCACACAAAAGGACATAAATAATGATGAGCGCGCCATTTCGTTCATGAACGGTTTTGCGGGGAGGGTCGGAATTAAATTATCCCACGAAATCGAAAAAACGAGCCTATGCGGTATATAAAGCGGTCGGAAACATTTGGGCCGTACATCTTAAAAAACCATGTCACGGTTTACGTTTCCCCACCCTGTTGTTCGCTCACTGTTCATGCGGCGGGGATGGGCGAGAGATGAGGAGAGCGCGGTTGCGTGTATGCAAGAGAGTTTAAGCCGTACGCACGGTTAAAGGGGCAAGGTCTATGCCAAATGGTGCCGAAGGCGCAGGTTCCCACAGTTGAAGAAGATAGTGGGAGCAAGAAATTGATATGTACCAAGCGACGTCATACCTCGGATAAGGAGCCCTTCTTGGTACTCGAATATTTGGGGATATTTGGCACACGGTGTGTTGGATCCAGCTCTAAATGCCGCGAACGTGCGATCGGACTCAAGATTTGCGTCTTACGGAATAATCCAGAAGCTTTTTCAAGAAACATTAGAGATGGGGTCATATTCTGCTTGCACGGAACATGATGAAGCTCGGAAAATCTTCGCAGAAAGGCTGCACGATGGACCGATAGGAGGTCATTTGCAGGGGATACACGCCCATAAAATAATGCGAGCGGGTTATTATTGGCCAACCCTTTTTCAGGAGATGCCCCGCATATGTTCGGAACGGGGAAAATTTTAGGGCGAATTTTAGCTCAAAGTGAATTTTAAGGGTTTTTAAATTTTGGTAGGGAGGGCGAATTTTTTTATATAAACCCATTTTCTATAGTTTTATAAAATTAGTCCTATAATTATTTTAAAAATAATTAATTATTAAGTAATATCCCACCAAAATAAACGCTGATAAAATTGAAAACATGAAATTCGCCTCCCGATTTTCTGGTTTGGAGCAGCATTCGCCTCGATTTACTAGGTTTGGGGGAGGGATTTCAGTGATTCACCCCCATTTTTGCTGATTGGGGCTTGGAAGTTGGAGGCGCAATAAAAATTTGAATGCATTTGCCGAAATTTACTGGGTCGGGGGAAGGATTACAGTGATTCGCCCTGGTTGGGCTTGGTCGGAGCTTGAAAGGAGCTGTTGGAGGTGCAACAACGCTCAGGGCAACAACTTACAAGATCTGGACCCTGGACCCTGGTTCTGATGATGCTGCACACATTGACCGATGACGCTGCACGCATTGACAAGAATCAAGATCTGGTTTCGTTTAGGGAGATGGTAGTTGGCCGGAAAGGGATTTAGAGTACCAAGATGGTCCATTTCCCCGGTGCCATGGAGCTAAACCCGCGAGGAGGATTTTATTTGCAGGGTATGTTATTTCTCTGCATTTCTGTTTATGTGTTTTTATATATCTATTCTGGACCCTCTTAACCTTTTTGCTGGAAGTTTTTCACCGGTGTTATCTTACATGGGAGGGTTCCAAGGCATCAAGATCTCTCATTGCTCTTGCGTTTGCAAACTCCAGAGCTTTATTTTCTCCTGTGTTTTCCACATTTGCATAATCCTTATATACAGATTAAACCAGAGGAAGTCTGTGGCACCCAAAATGGCAGCAAATGAAGGGTGGAGAGCCAATGCTGATACTCACAAGATGACTCCAGAGGATGTAGAGAAGCTGGGGCTTCAGCAATCCAAGAAACCTCCGGGCAAACATCCAGGGACTACTCTGCACCAACGTGGAAGACTAGGCATATCCAAATCTGGGACTATTGTATTCTCGAATTGTTGAGGTCGATGATAAAGGAGTTGGATCAGGGGCCAAGGATTTTGCGCTTTTACTTTTTCAATTTGGCTCCGGATGTTTGTATTTGATCAAATCACCTTCAAATCCATTGAAATTCACCTTCCAGTCGACTCCATATGAATTAGGCAATCAACAGAACACAAATAGCCTTGAAACCCTTATATTACCAGGGTTAAATGCAATTTCCTTAGGATTAGCCTTGAAAATCAGGCTATAAACGCTTACATTGCCTTGAATATTTCCTTGGGATTAGCATTGAGCATGAAAATCTCTTAAAAATCTTTACCACACGGAGAATGCAACCTGCAATCTCAACACCATGGATTATGCAGGGAAAATTCTTGAAAATTCCTGAAAATTTTCCACCTCAACAAGGATGAGTTTCGACAATCATTATTGTATTTGGATTACCACGAAAATCGAAAATCTTGAAACCTTTTCAACACAGATAATGTGATCTCAATCTCAACACTTCCAGGATGAAATCCTTTTCAACACGGATTATGCAATGTCTATCTTGTCACTTCAGAAAATCTATGCAATCCGGAAATCAATCTGGAAATCCTTATGATATACAGATTATGCAAAAGAATTCAAATACGCCCTCCTCTGGGACTTCCACTGAAATTTTATTTGTGGATTTACATGCCAAGGCCATGATTGTGGTTTTGTGTTTGAATTCTTCTTTCACCAAAACAAAACTATTAACATGCACGAAATTGTAGAGAAACATGCACATGAATAGTTAAGTTTTCGTGAGAAAAGAATTCAAATACATAACCACTATCATAGCTTTGGGTGCCAACTGCCAACCCTCCTCTAGGACTTCACAGCTCAATTGTGGATTTACATATAAATGCCTGATTTATATATGATGTGAAGTTTGTAAGAACTAATAAAATTTAAACAACAGTACTTAGCTTTAGTGTAGGTTTAGATGCAGATGCAGTTAACAGTATTTAGCTTTAGCTTTAGTGCATGTTTAGATTCGGATGCAGTTAGCTTTAGTGCATGTTTAGATGCAGATGCAGTTAAGCTTAATTTAGTTCTTACATACAGTTAAGAAATAATAAAATTTAAATACTATTTAAATATGTAATGTATTTAAGTGCTTATATGCAATTAAGAAATAACTTAGTGTAACCTTATTTAAGTGTTTGCATACAGTTAAGAAATGCCCTTACCATTGCTTTCCAAACTATCGGTACCCGTCCATGGCCTATTTTTTCGAGGGTTCCCTTGGGAATATGGACTACAGAAAACTAGCATGCTGGTATTCCTTCCAGTACTGATTTCACTAGTGTTAGTGCCCCACTGCCCCCTCTCCCCTCTTAGACAACCATCTATAACACCCTTAAGTCTCTTCTCTATTTTTTCATACAACCATGGCCAGTCTCTAAATCTATAGTCATTGTGCTTAAGTTTGAAGCGAAGATATTGTACTCCATTATCAATGGTTACCGAATTGAAGGGAAGAATAAACTCACATTTCCTTTCTCCTTATTTGAGACCATTGACTATTGAATAGAATAGGAAACTTATTATTGTTCACTTCCATCCCTGTTGCTTAGCTGTAGATGTCCAGGATCTTCTTGAACTTTTTGGCTTCTCTTTTGGTCCTTTCTCCAAAAAGAATAATATCATCGACAAATAATAATAGCCCATACTTTACCTTTGATGGAACCTTCTCTTTTGCATGCTATTAGCACTCTGCTCTGGCCTTTTGCTACTGGGAGGAATAGAAAGGGGGACATTAGAAAGCATTGTCTTAGGCCTCTTGTGGTAAATATTTCTTGAGGCCAGATCCATTAATTAGCACAACAAATGCGGCTGAAGAGAGGCACCCCCATGATCCAGTTCATCACTTGAATGCTCGTTCCTATTTGGAGTAGGATTATGTTTTTAAGTACATTCTATTAACCTTGCCAAAAGCTCTAGCCAGATCATGTTTCATTACTATAGCTGTTACCTTCTTTATTTTGATTGAGTGCAATTCTTATTGGGTTAAACCCATCGCATCAAGCATTTGTATACTGTGGAGGAACCCAAATTGTTCATCTGAAATTACTTCTGAGAGAATTCATTTGAGTCTGTTTGTTCTGATTTTTTAATAAATTTGTGAACCAAATAACAGAGTTAGATAGGCCTATAGTCATCCGTTGCTTTAGGCCCATTCCTCTTGGGAATTGATGTTATGAATGTGGCATCAAGGTCCCCAAGACATTCCGTAACCTTTTGGATTCTTCAATAACCTTGAGTTAACAATCCAGAAAATCCCATGTAGAATCTGTTGTCCCTCCATCCAGGCATGGACTTCTAGCTCTCTTGAAAGATTGAGGTTGTCTTTTTGCTGTTCATTTACTAATCTGTGGAAGTATGACACCTTGAGAATCTTTGCTATGTTGCATTCTGGGGGATCTTGGAACAAAGTTTTGTTATGATTGACACTTCTGCTATCTCCTGTAATGTTCTGGCCTTAGAAACATCATTTTTCCTGATCTCCCAGATTGTGTTTATGTTCTTCCCGTGTTTGGCATAATTGGAAGAATTGTGTATTGCCATATTCCTTTGCCAATCATATGTATAGCTCTGCATGCTACTTCTTCCTTTTGCAATAAATATGTCAGATCAGCTTTTCTGTTACTGTAAATATGTCATCATTGTTTATTCTGCATATTGATTTGATTTGATTTTCTGTTGTTGTTGGCACTTCCTGAGCATTCTTTCTGGCCCATTCTACCACTTCCCTTTTACCCTTAAAACATTCTGGCCCATTCTACCACTTCTCTTTTAACCCTTTTTAATCATTCTGCAAATTGGAACATTGCAGATTCTCCTAGGATAGGATCAAAATTCCTCCATTCCATAGTTACCATATGTTTGGACTCTGAACCTCTCCTCTTCTAGTCATTTATAGTTAAATTTTGAAGGGGTCAGGGGTATCTGATCATTCTTTTCTATCTGTAACAAAATAGGAAGATGGTCTGAGCTTCCTATGGCTCCCACCCATGACTTAAGTCTATCTGCTTCTTCTAAAACCCTTTATACCACTAGAAATCAGTCTAGACTCTAAACACTTAGACACAACTTTTCTGCTGCTTCCACAGTTTCTCTATGTTGGAATTAATTCATTTGGTTCAACATCACAAAGACCTAGATCTTGAAACAATTGGGTAAAATAGCTAGCTAGGGTATCCTGTCTAGCTCCTTCTACCCATGTTCTTACTACCTTCCTTATTAGATTAAGATCTTCTCCCAGAATTATGTTGTCATCCTTGATCTCATCAACGTTTCTAAAGTTCTAACAGAACATTTTCCTACCATCACATGGCCCGTACAAGTTAAAAATTGATAATTTTTTCCCTAAGTCTTTGTATTTCTGGTCATGCCCTGATACCTGCATGTAAGAAGGACACATTAGGGAGAATGAATGATTCATTTCCACATGTTAGAAGTTCTCTTGATCTCTCTTCAGGGTCCAGAGATTTAAAGGACCCTTTTTTTAGTATGGGTGATAAAATAATCTCTTCTTTCTCAACTCTCATAGAGCTAGGTTTTTTTGTGGCTGCCCCTTATCCTTCCCACATTCAGAAATAGAATAATCGTGGTTTGAACATCCCTGAAGCTTTCCGTGCTATAAGCACCCCCTTGATTGGCAACTGCTTTTCTTAACCTCCTTAATGACATTATTTTTGGTAGAGAGAGATAACTTTTATCCTACTGTAGGAGTTATTTCATTGTCCTTAGCCATGCCTCCTTCAATCCCCCCGTCCTTTTGGAGCTTATTTCTTTTGGATCTAAGGTCATATCTAGGGCCATATGCCCCCATTGTCTTCCAAGGACTAGCATTTGGATTCCTTGAATACAGAGGCAACTGTGGAAATCTTAGGATTGGCTTTACTATCAGGCTCTTTTCTAATAGAATTTGGGGTAAGAATTCTGTCAGCTTCTATCTTTTTAAGTGTTCCCTTTTCGGTTACTAATCCTTCGTTCTAACCTGGAGAACTACCGGAGATTGGTTCTATTCTTTCCTTTGAATTAATTGAGGCTGAAAGGTTCTAAGGTTGCTGAAGACCTTAGAACCTTTCCATGGCGCGACTAATTTATCTCTAGTCACTAAAGTAGACTCTTCTTTAGAGTTGTTTACTATGTTTTCTTCCATCCTTGCCACTTGTTACCTTCAAGAAGTTGGTGGAGTTGAGTAATTTTAGGATAATATGTTTAGGATGATATTGAAATTGTTAGTCATAGCAATTGTTTTCCATAAGTTAGTGCAAGTTGTGTGTCAAAAAATAGTCTGTTTGATCAGGTTCTAAATTAAAATCAGTATAAACAGTGCACAAGAGCACTTGGTTGGGAGTATTTTTATGGTTGTATATAACTCCAATCAGATGCCAACAATTAAAATTTGGTAGCTAGACTTGCCCTATAAGGCTATAACTGAGCGTGTCTAAACGCCTCTTTGCATATTACTCCATGTGCCGACCCTTTTGTGTACGGGGTTCCCACAACATTATATTATACCTGCAATCAATATAGGTTACCATTAAAAGCATGATCAAGTTGAAATTTACAGGATTGTGTTATATTGCTTTCTATCCATCCATCCTCCCATTTTATTTTCCTTCGGGGCATACAGGACATAATTTAGTGGCAAATTTAAATGTTATCTTTAATATTTATCTCTAGGAAAGTACCATATAAGAATGCTAGCAGGTTAATGACCTTATGACCCACCACGGGGAGAAACTATTAGTTTAGAAATCAGAGCTTTCTATTAAGATACCACATGAGAATGGTTTATGACTTCTTACTTCCTGTGAATGTTACATTTACTTAGAATAGAAAATTCATGTTCAAGTTCATTTATAGTACTTCTATGTTGTATGTTATATATATTGAGCACTGTACCATGCAAAATATTTGCATATATATATATATATATATATACACATCTGTGTGTGTGTGTTTGTTTGCCTTTGTGTGGAAAGCTTTGCTCTGCTATCAAACAAACTCAAAGATTGCATTTTATTTGAAACTTTTGATTGGCAAACACAATGATGTTGAATCTATATTATAAAACTAGATGGATCACATCTAGTGATATGCAGTTGGTTTTTGAGCTTTCATCAGATATTTTGGTAGCTTTCTGATTTTTTTACCTAATGACTACACAATGCAGGTTGAGCCAAAGCATTTTTCAATGCTTGCAAATTGGAGGCGTGAGTATACAATGGAAGACATTCTCTCACAATTGAAAAGAGAAATGCTGGCTTCTTACAATCGAAAGTTAGTACAACCTCCGGAAGGCACATTCTTCTAGGAAGTTGTCTTTTATTTTTCTCTTTCTATTCGTCACTTTGAATTGCAGCTTTGGATGGTCTATGTAACACATTATGAGTGATAAGTCAAAGGAGTGATATGTGTGAGAGTATGGAGAGATAGTTGAGTCATTGGAGAAAGAGCCTTAACTGCCTTTACTATTTTGAGCTTGTAATTGGTTTGAATTTATGATGAGTGATGAATCACCTATATCGAAGGAGTGCTCCCCTAGTTGGAACCTTACCACATTATTTAAGGTCACTCCATTTGCTAGAGCTTGTTGTAACTTACAATGGACGAGTTTACCATCCCGCACACACATTTAGGGTGTATTCTTAATGGATGAATTGGCTACTTCTGGTCTCAATATCTTGTATGTCTCTGTTACATTATGTATCTTATCCTTTGCTGCAGTAAGTAACCTGCAACAATTTGTTATCTCTTTTATTGTAATTTATTTTTCTTTCTACTCTGCTCTCATTCATTGTTATATTGATATTTGTATAGTAAATATTTTACTCCTAATGGTGCAGTGAAGTTGTTTTCAAAGGATTCATCACCATGCAATGTAATAGCAATGGGAAGCCAGAATTGTAGCATCACTGTGTGGACCACAACCAGTCCACACCCTATTTTTATTTTTGATAAGTTTTAGAGCGATTAGCTGAACATGATAATTGGTTTGATGCCCCAATCCAACTCTAAAGTAAATGCTATGAGATTCACTATATAAAGCACTTCTCCCTAATCCATAGAAATAGGGGTCATCATCAAAGTATGCCCATGCACCATCCTTACCCACTTCTAGAACAATCTGCCTAGGAGGCTTAGGTATTGTCATCTGAGGAAAAATATTTTAAATAATTGAAACCACATCAAATAGGAAAAGCACATTGAATAGGAATAATTTTCCTATCTTTAAATAAGTTTACATTCCTAGCTTGCTAAATACCCAAGCTAGGATTCAAGGAAGTTCTTTGTAATCCTTCACTGAAGAGTTATGACACCAACCTCTTACACCATTTTCAACTATGCCACCAATTCAGACTTTTTTCAACCTAGTCAAATGTTTAATCTCCCTCTAAACTTGCATAATGTAGTTAAATTCCATGACAAGATGTTTATTGGTATTTTCACATACCCTGCATAAACTGCACCTATCGATTCTTTCTCTATTCCTTCTCAAAAGATTATACCAAGTCAAGTAATTTTTTTAGTGCAAACCACATAAAATTTTAGCCTTTGAGGGATATTTAAATATCCAAACTCTCCTCCTCCACCAAACATGATTCCTCTTCTCCCCTTATAAACTAATAGAAACATATCTAGCTTCTGGGATATAAACCCCAGAGTGGTTCTTTGACCATATGAGATTATCTATATTCTTAGTCAATCTGACATGGCTAGACTTGATTCTTGCCATAAAAACGCTCTAGGAATGAGCATCGTCACCTCTAAAATCTAATGAAAGCCACCTTTGACCTCCAAATAGAAGTAATATTAGGAACTGAAGTATGAGAAATATTAAAGTATCATGTCCCTCAACAAAAGACTCATATGGAGTCATGGGTAAACATGGGCAATTAATCCATAAGGGGGCACCTTGTTTCATTCATATTGGAATTTGGATGGTGGTTGAAGAGTTATTTCATAATACAATGTGGTTGATACACTTGTTGCACCGCCCTTGATATTTTATCCAATAGTTATCAGCTATCCCCATCTTCTAAAATTCCAATCTGCTAACCCTGAGATCGGTGCTTTTGGAGAGGGATAAATTTAATAATACTTTCTCATGACAAGAGGCATCAAAGGAGAGAAAGTGGCATATGATAGGTTGGAAACAAATAGTTATGCCTAAATTGGAATGAGAAGCAGGGATAAGAAAACCGGTAAACAAAGCTCCATGTGTTTCTCTCTAGAAAACAGATGAACCTTATCTAATAGGTATCAGCTATGTCCATCTTCTAAAAGTCCAATCTGCTGACCTTGAGATCAATGCTCTTGGAGAGGGATAATCATAAAGTTAATAAAACTTTTTCATGACAATAGGCATTGAAGAAGAAAAAGTGGCACCTGATAGGTTGGAATAAATAATTATGCGTGGTGGGGTATTGATCATTTTTTAAGGGGTATATGTATAAAATTTGGGTGTTTCTCAAAGATTGTGGAGTTCAAAGAATTATTCTGAGCCTTGAAGTGATCTGTGGTATTCCTGTTCTAATTATGCAATATTTCCTGTTCATAGTTATGGTACGCATTAGCCAAGACACTGTCAGAGAGGGCTGCATGGGCGCTGGCCATGGAGAAAGTTGTGTCAGAGTATTTCTAAGCAAATATATTAATCTCCAAAATTATTTAAGATGGGGCATTCAAGTCTTTGGCAAACATGTTGATAAGCGCTCCTATGGTGCTTTTAGGAACTGGGATATCAATTGCATGACAAGTTGTTGATGTTCAAATCACTGGTCAAATTCCTGCTCAAATCACTAAAGCAGCCAGTCTGTGGGCGTTGGAGATATCAAACAATCAATTCAATGGAACTATTCCCTCTGGCATTGGACAACTGTGGAATCTCAGCAGCTTTCTGACCAGTCACAACAATATATCAGGGACTATTCTAGTGGAACTCACTAGTTTATCCCTCTATTTTAAAAAACGGTCGGTTCAACTCCGACCAGGCCTGGTCGACCGAGCCATTAGGCTGGCCGGTCCGACCAGGTACAAAACCAGCTAGGTTGGCCGGTTTGTTACCGAGTCGGTCGGTTTTTGTACCATCTCGGCCAGCTCGGTAACAAGCTGGCCAACCAGGCCTGGCCCGAGTTAACCAGGCCGAGCCATAACAGCAATCTCCAATTGAGCAATATCGATGGTAAACATGGAAAACTGCTTACAAAGAACCAAAATTTCATTAGAATTGGGACATATTTTGGACAATCCAACTTAAATCCAACAACAACCTGCTATTACTAGTTTAAAGTTTAAACTTTAAACTAATGCTCATTCTTATCATTTTTCTGAAAAATCTTTGAAAATGAAAATGGCGTTAAAATGTTCTAGCAAGGAAAAACTAATGCTTCAATTACCTCCTAAAATTGTGTCATATGCCAGATTTCCATTTACAAAAACCAGACCAACACTTGCAATTAGTAATGTCATAATTGTATAAAACAGGGTTGCTAGCTGGAGAAAGCATTAGAAAGAAGCCTGCTATACCAACCAGAAATGCCATAGAGGTTACTGCAAAACATAAACCAACGTATCAAGGCACAGGAAAAACAAATAAAAATCTCGAAAATGAATGGAAGAAGAAACCAAATGAAATGAACTGAAAATGTATTATATCAAGTTTAGAACTACTAGTAATTTACTAGTAGTAATTTAAACCTACTAGTAATTTACTACCTACTATTTTTTTCTTCTCCTGTTTAATATTCTGAGTATTTAACATGTTTGGGTGATCTAGGTTCTTTTGGAAGTAAAGTAGAAAAAGCATAGGCCATAAGGCTGCCTATCAGTTGAGTAGGTTCAAATTTTGAAATCAACTATCTCCTATTCTTATTATTTTCTTAATTTTCTTCCCTGATGCTGAGGGACATTAATTAAAAAAAGAAAAAAGAACCAAATGCCCCTAAGCCAACTTTTTTCTACTCAAGTTGGTTGCCTTGGCTGATGAGGCCATGAGGCAATATGAAGTTTGGGTGGTTTGTTAATTTTCTTCGTAATTTTCTCTTGTATTTTTTTTTCTTTTATTGTGATCTGGTGAAAATCTTAATTTTCTTATTGCAAATTTTATATTGTTGCTTTTTGAATATTGTTATTTCATGAAACCTCTAGTTCTGATTTCAAAAGGAAAATAATTTACATCACACGATAGCTGTTGTTTGGTTACAGTACATGAAGACTCAAAATATTGTTTGACTTGTGATAGTAGATTGTTTTCACTATCATGCACACTTACGTACATTAATCTCAAGATATAAAGTTGTATTTACATCTAGCATTTAAGAAGATGTTGCTAGATTTTAATATTTAATGTATTTTTTACAAAAACCGAGTCATTGAAATCGAGTCGACCGAGTCATTACCGATTCCGAGTCATTACCGAGTCATTACCTTGGCCTGGTACCTCACTATCAAGGCTTTCTCTTGATCACAATATGTTGTATGGGGAGCTTCCTGAGACAATAATATCATGGAAAGGTCTTTCTCAACTTAACCTTGCCAACAACCGCATCACCGGATCAATTCCTGCATCGCTTGGGTTGCTGCCTGTTCTTAACAGCCTTGACCTCTCAAACAATTTGCTTTCAGGGAAAATACCTCCTGAGTTAGACAATCTCAAGTTGAGTTTTCTGAATGTGTCTAACAACCTTTTGTCTGGCTCTGTTCCTTTTGGTTACAATAATTTGGCCTATGATTAAAGTTTTCTTGACAATCCGGGCCTTTGTGGAGTCGAGCCATTAATCCTACCTTCATGTTTCCAGCAGAAAGGAAGATCTGAAAGCCATCTATATAGGGTATTAATTTCGTTTATTGCTGTGATAGTAGTACTTTGCTTGATTGGTATAGGTTTCTTGTATAAGACATACAAGAATTTTGTTCGGGTTAAATCAAGTACAGAGTCATGGAATCTCACAGCCTTTCACAGGGTAGAATTTGATGAGTCATACATTCTGAAGAGATTGACAGAAGATAATGTTATTGGAAGTGGAGGTGCAGGCAAAGTGTACAAGGCAACACTGGGAAATGATAATATTGTTGCTGTGAAATAGATCTGGAACAACAGGAAACTGCAGTCTGCCCAAGACAAGGGATTTCAAGCAGAGGTGGAGACTCTAGGGAATGTTAGGCATGCCAACATTGTCAAGTTGCTCTGCTGCATATCTAGTTCAGATTTACTAAGGCATGCCAACTTTGCCTTTGGATTTACCTTGAAAAAAAAATCTCTGTTTTTTTTGCTACTTATTCCCACAATCTGTAGACTTTGATACAGATAAGTAGTGATTAATGAAAAATGAAATGTAATCAAGATGTTTCTTTAGTCTAGATATTATTGCTGCTACAATCACTCTTTTTAGAAATGCAACACAACACATCTCTTCACCATTCCTCTACTGTAAAATAAGCTACACTAGAAGATACACCTTGGGTGTTAAAATATCCCTTTTATGTGTAGCTTCTAAAATGTCCTCATTTGTTCTAGATAAATTTCCCACATATTATAAGCATAAAATAAACCGAAGTCCTCAAGATAGTTGGGGGATGTTAAAAGTTCATCATTACTAATGCAAATGTTACTGCCACCTGACAACTTTTCAAACAAGCTTGAGAATCTGAGTGATATTTTTTATTTTAATGTTATAAGGTCGATCATTATATTAGCTTTAAATACCATCATTAGAATGGTGGAAATAATTCCACATAAGAAATTTCAAATCGGGAAAAATTCTGTATCAAATCTCTAAACAATTATTAACTGTTTGACCTTGTAGACCCTACAAACAATTTATACCATATTATGTATACCTAAAACCATTTGAAAATTCCTTATGAAATATTTACAAATGAAATTATTTAGTGTTAGTTTCTCCTTTTGGGATTATCCTTCCTTCAAATAATGCTATAAAGTCCCCTGTGATAAAAAATATTGCCTATCAGCAATTTTTGATCTCTTCTTCCCAATCGGTTTAGGGTCCTTTTCCGTGGTGGTAAACATCATATTCCTTGGTGGAACACCACACAATATTGTTATTTTTAGATTGAAAAGGAAATTTTATGGGTTTTGTTTAGTTGATTGATGTGAATCATTTCTACTTTCTTTTCCTAGAGGTTATATAAAATGAATGTGCCACTATTGTAAGACACATTGTAAGTTCCATGTTGCCATGACATTGATCATGAAATACGAGACTAAATTAAAATTATTTTGTTGGGAAGGACACTTTTTTACCATGGAATCTGGTTTATTTAAATAGTTGAGAGAGCAATCTTAGAGGTTTACTCACAAATTCATTGAAATTGAAAGAAGGTATAATATTCTAAGGAAAGTGTCCCTGATGTGCAACTCAATTGTCGTATTATGTAAATAAAGAGACTTTAAATTCAAATCCTTGGAGGATACAAATATAATGATATGATAATATTGGTCCTATAAGTATAATGAAAGGGACAATTAAAATTAAAAATAAATAAATAAATAAATATGTAAACAAAAACATTCAATTCATACACCCATTTCTCTTTTCTTTGATATGTGTCGCATCTTGCCAACCACAATGAGAGAGGAAGAGAACATGCATCCAGCTACCCCAATATGTCAAACATATAAGTATCAACCATTTCACTATGAACCATTGTCAACATTGTCAAGCTGCTCTGATGCCAAATGGGAGCCTGTATGAACAACTTCATATTTCTCAAGGGGAAACGTTGGATTGGCCTACCCGTTATAAGATTGCTTTTGGTGCTGCTAAGGGAATGTCCTACCTGCATCATGGTTGTTCCCCTCCAATAATACACAGGGATGTTAAATCATATAATATATTGCTGGATTCTGAATTGGAGGCCCATATTGCTGATTTTGGTTTAGCTAGAATTGTAGAGAAGCTGGGTCAGATGAATGTAATGTCAGGGGTTGCTGGAACATATGGATATATTTCCCCAGGTAAGAATTTACCCGGCACCAGGGAAGTTGTGGAAATGCAGCTTTCCTACAGCACAGATGAACGAATTAGAAAGGAAGCAACTACCACTTTGTCTCCCCATCTCAAGAGGAATCCCAGTGCTTTTAGATATGCTTCCCCTTCTATATGCACTAGCACATGTCCATTTAATGACAATAAATGTGGCATATACTTGTGACCTTTACCTTAATTTATAGCCGATATTAAAAGCATTGTTCAGTGATGTTCTTTACCTTCCTGAACTGCAGGAGAATTTGATTCACAAAGAAGTACTAGATCTCTATCTTATATTGGATTTATCAGTTTGTTCCAAATAGGAGATACATCTATCCCTGTGGAAACATTTCACCAATCCCTTGCAAAGAAGTAGTTGTTATCCCCCAAATCACCAAGAACAAAGTTGCAGACAAATAATAAACCTGTTGGGTATTCAACAAAGACATCAGGAGATCCACTAGCCAGATTTGGTGACAAGTCATATCACAGCTAGAATCTCACTCTCTCGATAGCAGCACGCATATGAGCTGTTGTTCTGTAGCATAGCCTTCAAAACAAGAATCAAGTTGAGTTTAACATTTCATTTAGTGTATATAATAGGGAATTTTTGCAGCACAAATGTGAAACATTATATGCAGGGTAGCCTGTTTTGAGATTGTTCTATCAAAGAGATGATGACAAAGGAATAGATGTAGAACAATGCAGTACATCATGGATGAATGATTGACAGTAACTTCGCTGAATCTCTTCTATCATTTAAAGGTAGTCATGAGGCTTTGTTGTCTGGTTATTGTATTGAGAATTGTAGTGTATTTTAACCTTTAATTAGGCATTTGCAAATGAGGAATTGTAACCACAAAAAGTAGTAGCTATCAAAGGAGGATATACAAACAGCCTACCAGAGTGTGAAGATACCTCCAAGAATTGTATGAAGTAGAATAGCGTTGAGTAATTTTCATTTTGTCACTGAAGATTGTGTCTATATGGCATGTTTTATTACATGCTTCATCTTTAATGCAAGTCAGATATTAAATTGGATTCAATTGGTGTATTAATGTTAAAGTCTACACAGACTTCCTACGAGAAAACACTTAACTTTAACCCTTATGCACTTTACTTTTGGCCGTCTATCTAATAATTAGTTATGTTCTCTTACCACCAGTTATGTTCTCTTTGAGGCAATCAAAAAATAAATTTACAACCCACTGATTACTTAATTCACGCACAACTTCACCAAAATAGGTTTCCTTGTTGTGCATGTGTTTATTACTGTTGTGAATTGTGTATGGCACTGAACTGGGATTGAGTTTAATACACAGTTCAATGCTTAGATTTTTTTTATAATCCATAGCCAATTCATCCCTTTATCTTGTCCATTCTGGCCACATTTCATGATTGAAAGTAAGATTAGGTCAAGGTTCATCCAGGGTAAAAACTGTTTCAGTCATAATTGACTTCATCATATCCACGAACAACTTGCCAGTAATTGATATCTGGCTAGATTTGTCATGCCTATAGAAGAAGATGGTTCTTTGGGTTATATTTTATTTGGACTTATAAGTTATAACTACCAGAGTTGAAAAGATGCATATATTGAAAATGTATTTCTCCTTGTACAAATTTAAAACAAGACATCATTTGTACAACAATACTAGGAGAGCATTGGCAAGTTCTAGAGTGGACCTCCTCTCCAATCAATGGAGCTATCAGGTAAATATAGGGTGCCAATGCTACTACTTGTGGGATTCTGCTACAAATAGATTCATGGCATGGCATGGGCATGACATGGGTAATTCCGAATCGAATTTTTCTAATGGTTCTCTTTCTGTTGATGGTTATAATTTTAACAGATTCAGCAGGGTGGCTGCAACTGGCACATATTCCTTTCAATATCCAGATTTTGAAGGCACAAGAAGGAATAATATTTTGAAGAAGTGAGAAGCAGTTCACCTTATTATAGTTACCATGCTAGGTCTTCCTTTAAGAGATTCCTAGCATCAAATCATTTCCATAAATATGGTTGTGTAAGAGTCGTGATGGTGTTGTAATGTAAATTATGTTTCCATAGTTGAACATCTGAAGTATTTTGCGATATTGTTATGGTACCATGGCACCTAGATTGGATCCAATGTTTATCAACACTTTTTTAATAACATGTTTTCTTTTCTTCCCGTTGTTGTTCATTTCTCCTCAAACTCCTCTCCAACCTCAATATCAGTGCTAGTAGTAGCATGAGCAACAACACTACGCTTAGCAGAACTAGAAGAATGTGTTTTCCAAACTGCATGAGAACTACTTCCCTCATGAGTCACCATGTGCCATGCTTGGTCTCGGTGGTTCTCTTCCTTCTACTCCTAGTTCAACTACCATATCTTCATTGGAACCAACACCTCGAACTCCACTAGACAACGATTCACCATTTTGTAGTAGTGATTCGCCATTTGTACTGGTGATTCGCCATGATTTTACAAGATAATATAATCTCATGAGAAATTCGCCAAAAAATTATATACACATATTATATTATTAATAAAATCGCCTTCCATTTTTCCTATTTATCATGGGGATTCGCCCCTCAAACTTCAAAGACAATATCCATCTTTGTACATATTGGAGAGATCCCTCTCCGGATTCAGGAGGGCTAGATCCTAGAATCCCAAAGTTGGTTGAAATGATGTTAACTCTGTGATCAGACTTTACCAATCTTGCTTGTTACAGAGACCTAACAGAACTAGATCTGTTATGTTCAGTTTATTTACTTATGTGTTGATGATGTAGCAAGTGTATAACTATAGATCTAGTGCACGTGGATGCAAATAGATATTTAATTAACTCTGCGTAGAATAAGGTAATTAGGATTACAGGATCTAGCATTGCTTTACTTGCTTTACCCATCCTTTCTCAGGGTGCGGAAACCTGGTTCCAGCACCCACCCATACTACTTCGGGTGAGACTTTGACCTGTGCAAGCAGGTCACTGCCGAAAGGGCTAGTAGTATAGGGTTTTGTTGGAAAACCTTGCTTACCGAACCTGGGTCAAGACACCTCGAGCCAACAACATTCAACGGGTCGACAGAAATGCCTTCCTTTGAAATAATAAACCAAAGTAAGTGTCCTTATTTTACAAAAAATACAAATTTGTGTGGATTCAAACGAATCATGTAATGCCTACATCGCATAAAGATGGCACGTAAATGTGTAGGATGATCTTGTTTGCATAAAGAATGAGCACGTAAGTCATCCAAGTAGGGTTGCACAATGTGTTTAATATCGTGAAATTTGTAAGACATAGCTCTTTGAAAATTTGCGCCAACATTTTTCAGTCCAAAAGGTAATTTACAATATTCAAACATTCCCCATGGACATAGAAATGTTGACTTGGGCTGATCAGCAGGGAGTATGTTTATTTGATTGTAACCATAAAATCCATCCATAAACTAAAATATTTTGTTTCTGGCACAATCATCAACCATTTGGTCGATATAAAGGGTAGGATAATTTTGTTTAGGATAGGCCTTATTAAAATCCATATAATCGACAAATACTCTGATAGTTCCTTATTTATTGGTCACTAGAACTATATTAGATACCCAATCCGTCAAAGGAATAGGATAAATAAATCATGCACGAAGTAGTTTTTCAACTTCAAATTTAATAGTGACAGCTTTTTGCGGGTGTATCAGACATAATCTCTGTCTAATAGGTTTAGCATCTGGGTATGTCTTAATTTCGTGAATCACAATATTAGGATCATTAATTGGAATTTATTCATAAGACCAGGAAAATATGTCTTGGAATTCCTGAAATTGGGCTTTGTACATATTGATCTCTTCATTCGAGCAAGAAGTGCATATATGAATGTTTTCAGTTATCCTTAGTTTGATTGATATGTCAACGGGAATTGTGGCGGAAATATTTCCTAAATTTGTCTAAGAATCCGAATGAATAATGGAAATAGGATTTTGAGGTTCCTCGACATAATCAATCGAAAATATGGATGAAAATTCATTTTCTAATCTATCAAAGTCAGGTAAAAAAGAAGGTCGATGATGAATATCGTCCCATGGTAATTCATCTAATGACAATATTTCTCGGATATTTTCATTAGTTGAAAATATTTGTTGAAAAATATCATAAAATGATGTCATTGTTGTTCTTGATAAATAATAAGACTCTTCACTGACCACATTCATTTGATCAATATTAGTTGATGAAATGTCAAAAAGTGATTGTATCGCTAGATATGCCTATTTATATGGACTTAAAGGCATCTTGTCGCCGTAATAGTCCAATTTAGATTCTAAAGGCACATTCCACGTGGCATCAAATGGCATTTTTCTTGATGTAATAATGTTGTTATTGGCAATAATTCGAAGTAAGTTAGGACGAGGTATAGTGAAAGTTCCCATAAGAGGAGAATCTTAACTAGTCCTACCCCAACATCTTCATAAGTGATAACCATTTTTCTAACATGTTGGATACTATCCGTAGAGTTAGGGTCAGAAGTGAAGTAAGTCAACTGGTCGATTTTAACAATATTTCCTTTATGAGGAAACATGATCATTTGAAAGAATGATGAAACCGCAATGGTCATAGCATCAGACCAACTTCGACCTAAAAGAAGGTTGTAGTCAAGAGGGGCATCAACAACTTCCACCTCAAGAATTATGGTTTTCCCTTCTACCTCTATATGTAGATCCTGGAGTATTCCAAATGGATGAAAACCTCTTCCATCAAAGGCTTTAAGCATCGTAGGTGACTTATTAATTGGTGGAGAATTAAGAGTTTTGCAACAAGCTAAGGACATAATGCACGTTGTTACACCATTTTTTGGTCATCTAACTTTTCATCATTAGATGGACCCAAGTACACCATGTAAGACCAGTTTTACCCCAAGTAAAACTGCTTTCACTATGATTAATTAGGAAACCCCAAAAGGAATAATTAATTAAACCATAATTTAATTATTATTCCCAGTCATGTTTAACCCAAAAAACAAAGAAATTAATGAGATAAACCCATAGTTATCTTATTATTTTCTAGGAATAATTATTTAATAATATTCCTTGTTAAATATGACCAAATCAACTACCATTAATCAAATAAATCATTATTTATTTGATTATATCCCAACCACTTCCTTAAAAAGATAAATAAATCATTTATTTATTTATTTTTCACTAATCAAGGGATTTGACCCAAGTCAAACACCCTTTTCCTCCAACAAATAATAATAAAATATTCCATAGAGGTGGATCTAGATGTGATTAACATTATTTTAATCATGCACCAAGATCTAGAAGGACCCAATATTTTGTTATAAATAGGAGGGTTTTCCTCATCATTCTTCACCTTTTGTTGCCTATTAGATCACTCTGGATCTATACACTTGGTCTCATTTTCTACCATTTTGCTCCCATTGAGCTCTACCTTCTACATTGGGTTTTCTACATCTACAAGAGAGAGAAAGCTTAGATCTGAAGTGCTGAGGACTACAAAGAACCCATCCTATTGAGGAGATCTGGATACACCTTCTTGTTTCCTCCCAGGTGCCCTGTAATATAAAAATTCATTCAAAAATCGTGTTCTTGTCTTGTCTGTTGGATGCATGGAGCAAACTCTTTACTTCACTGCTTAATATCTTTCCATTTATAGATCTGCTTGTTGCAGCACTTTAACTACTAATTGCAGATCTGAAGATGTTTTGCAGCCATTATTGTTGTTAGGGCTATTAGTTATGCGTAGCTAAAGTGGTTCTTTTTCGTACGCTTCGACAAAGAATTCATACTAACACACGTAGATCCTCCCTCGTCAATTACTATGTGAAAATTTCGCCTATATTTGACTAAAACTGGAATTTGAAAATCCACTTGGTGTGGGAGTCTCGGTACAAAGTTCTCGATATCAAAGACAATGAGATTAGAATCTTTAGGATCAATTGCTCCTATAGCTGATAATAGTAATTTCCTCTGAGCTGGATAAGATTGTAGCCCCTTGAGGGTCGACATTAATGAAGGGGATATGGCCAAACCTTCGACAATATTGTCATTCTGAGTGGCTCTCACATGTGAATTGAAAGACAATTTTCGATGTACATATTTGGCAGGTGGTTTAATTACCAAATCAGGATTAGGTTTCTCGATGTGTAATGATTAGAAAATAGGAGGAGTTGATACTAGAGGTTGACTGGATGATTCTGTTTCCTTTCCAGTTAGAGGACTCTTAGATCCATAGTCTTGAGATTGTGTGGCAACCATGACGTGGGACATCATTAGGATGTCTGTCGATGAATTGGAAGAAGATATAATCATTTTTTTGTCTTGTGATGGAAAAGGATATTTAAGGACAACAGATTTAGGTGAACCTTTGACAAATTTGGATACCTCAGTCCATTGTTGGCACTCTTTGGTGTAGTTATAGACAAGGGTAATGAGGTTTCCATTTTTCGTCTAATGGTTCGGTTTCTTCTTCTTTCTCTTTGGGAGAACTATTTTGTTTATTTTTACCCTTCCCTTTCTTCTTATTTCTGGATGATTTAGCTTTGGATTTAGATGATTCTATGACATGAATCTTGGAAGAAGTTTCTAGGGAAGTCTCTCCTTTAATTGAATCTGGTAGAGTTATGATTGGAGTAGTAGATTTAGATGATTTCTTCTTACTCTTTGATGTATTAATTGTACCGATTACACCGTCTGTGGCATGAGAACCCGAAGGAGTTGTAGTAAGTTGACCTGGGCATGGTAAATCAGGATTTTTTTCATACAAAGTACTAGAATGTGTGTAAACAAGGTCCAAATACTGGGCTTGAGTGATGAAATTTTGTTCTGTTACAATGCCTCCTTTAGCTACATCTTCAGTAATCTTAGGAAATAATGATTTGATGAACCATTCAACTAGAATTTGATACAGAATAAAAACTTTGACTAAATGGTGTCTATGTCACCATTCGTGAATGTGATCTGAAATGTACGTAGATGTACTTTGTTTAAGTGAAGTCAAAATTTCGTGCCATTATCATAAGTGAATAGAAACTAAAAATGACTCAAGAAATTTGTTGCTAAAGCATTGAAATAATTGAAAGAGCCTCATTCTAAGACAATGTACCACTTTGCGAATAAGCAGATCAAATTTCTTTAAAAATGTATTACATGGATCAAATCATCGATCAAAGAATTGGATGCACACTAAAGATGATAAGTCATCACATGATTCCAAGGGTCTTCTCCAGATTTTCCTTCAAACTTTGGAATGTCACTAGGAAACTTAGTAGGAATTGCTAGCCAAAATAGAATATAGTAAATTGGATCATTTGTTAGCCAAGACAAGTCTAGTAAATCTAAAGTTGCAATGAAAGGTAACCACATGTTAGGGTCTTGCTGAGTGAATTGATAACCTTGAGGGAAAATCCCAATACCTGGAGGAGGATATCTAGGAAAACCTGGGATAGCTTGAGCAGTTGGAATCAATATACCTCTAGGGTATCTAGGGGTAGCCATACTAAGTTGAGGTTGAGCTGGTATTTGATACATATAACCAGGGTATGGTTGGCTATGATGAACTGGATTATGTCCCATTTTTCCATATTGTAATTTCCCTTGAAATGGTTGGATTTGAAAAAATTGACCTTGAAAAGGTTGACCTGTCAAGGGATTTCCCTAAATAGTTGGTCCTGTAAAATGTATCCCTTGAACAGATTGACCTACGAAGGGTTTTCCTTGAAAATTTTCACCTGCCAAAGGTTGTCCCTGAATATTTGGTCCTGTAAAATGTTTCCCTTGAACAGATTGACCTACAAAGGGTTGTCCTTGAAAATATTGACCTGTAAAAGTTTGACTCGTTTGTATATTTGTTGCACAAGGTTGTCTCATAGAGGTTTGAGGAATGGATTGGAATGTAGGTCCAGTTTAATGTGTAGTAGTTTGACGAATAACTTGCGTAACAGTTGGCATTGAAATTTGAAGGTTCGTAACAATAGCGATTTGAGAAAGTCTTGGGATAGGTGTACTTGGTTGTCGAAAAAAAATTTACACAACGGATTGGTGTAATATTCCAAAAAATTAGCCTTCATCTAAATGGAATATTATAGATGGTTTTATCACTAGGTAGGTGAATAAATGGGTAAGGAGGCCCATAAGCCACTTTAGAAGGAATAATGACACTCCTAATGTGAAAGGAGGAACAATGAGCAGCTGGATTAAGCACCTTTGGGTGTGAACAGGGATTGGATCATGTCAATTCAGTCAACTTTGACCAAGTCAACAACGCTGTCTAGATACATTGAATCTCCTTGATGTACAACGCAGTTTTAGTGGAGGAAAATTTGCGTGAGCTTGGTGGAAAATATGGTTGGGACCCAGTGTGGAGAGTTTCACTTGCTATATATGGAGAGGATGGGAGCCTTTATTATTCATGTTTAATATTATCATTTTCTATTGGTCTTTGTAGACTTTTCTTCCTCTTGCTGTTTAGCAGGATTGCAGTGTTGTTTAGCACAAGGGTGTTCCTGATCAGGAATCCCTACCTCATCCTCAGGGAAGGAGAGGTTATTTGGGATAAATTTCCTCATTCTATAATTTTGGCCAAGCTACCTCCTTCAGCTACAACGCAGTTTCTGTTTAGAGCTAGGTTGTGTTGTAGGGTGCAGCAAAGAAGGATCTCTCAGAGTCATTTCTTGGCTTGTTTTTCAGTGGAGAAGTTGACTATTCATTAGAGGATCAACAAGGAGGAATCCTGGGAATATTTTGACATATTTGGCATCAGGCCAACCATTTTATATCCCTCACAGTACATTCACCATCTTGAACTCCATTATTTTTGGAGGCATTTGCTGGGAGGGTTCATTGAGCTCATCAGGAGGGTCTATTTCTGAGTAGAGGGATCAGCCTTCCAATTAGAAATAATTTTGGAGGAGGACATCATTATTTCATATCTGTCATAGCCTCAGTCCATATTAGATCCAGTTTTCAGTGGCACATTAACCTAGGGTTATTTGTCACATTGTATATTTCTTGATATTTCTAGCAATCATTTCCGGCTTGGCTAGAAATTTGGTATTAGAGCCCACATCTTCATTGCTGAGAATTTATTTTTTTTATATCAGCCACATTCCATTTATATATGTATTCAGTATTATCTACACTGTTATAGACAGTGATGTCACTGCTCTCCGACATTCTATACAGTTGGAGCAGCTCATGTGCTGATTGTTTTGTTCATTGGAGACTTGTGCCCATTGCTTGAGTGGCTTGTCCTCATGATCTTGTTGTATATTTCTGCTTATATATTAATAAAATTATAGCTGTAAATTGATCCCTCTTATGTCATGTTCATATTTGCATAGTTTTACATTTTTATGTTCATGTATTGCTGCAATCCCATTTTGGGATATTACAGTGGTATCAGAGCATAATCTTGGCTCAGCCTGTGCATCCAAGACATTATGCCATTAGGAGGAGAATCTTCTCACAGAAAAGAGAAGATTCATAGAATAAATAAATGCATGACTCCATTATTTGGAGAAATAAAGGAAGAGAGGGTCTCCCTGTTTCTTTTCCAAGCTATGAAAAATATCAAAGAAGATCTCAAGGAGATGAAAGGGGAGGAGTGTAGGAAATTCCTGAGTGGGTTTGAAAGTGAAGCAAGCCCTAGCTATTCACATGATAGGTGTGACCATTTAGCCACACATGTAGATCCACAATGTAGTCTATTGCCCACATTCACTGCAAGAAGGATGGAGAAAGGAGATGCACCAAGGGAGGAGACCTTGAGTGTCTATCTTCAGTAGTATGAGTCTCAATCATGGAGATTCAAAGAGCACTTATAATTCCAAGGGTTTTTCCAACTCAAGGAAGCTAGAAGATCCAAAAACCATAATAGAAGAAAGAGAGATAGAATCTTTCTATCTAACTTTGATGGATCAGCAGAGTGCACAGCCAAAGCTTGGGTGGAGGAGCTAGATTCTTATTTCCAGCTACACCAAGTTTCAGAAAGGGAGGCCATTAGAGTAGCAGCGTTGCACCTCAAAGGTATGGCCCATAATTGGTGGTTTAATAGTTATTCTTCATTTTATCATGCAAATAAAAACACTTATGTTGGGTTCACTAAGGAATTGGTGAAAATATTTGGCATTAAACATTGTAAAACATCTCTTGTGGAACCCAAAAACTTAAAACCTTTGCATGAGTTGGAGAGATCTATCTTGCCAAATCCACTCCATATTTCGGATGAAGGGGATAAAAAATGCATTGTACCTTTCCAAGGGAAAGATCCCCACCTTTTGAAGAACCCTCTTCTATTGGTGAAGACATGGAGAAACCTCCTTCAAGGGAAGACCAAGATCAAGTGTCTCTCATTGATGTTGAGGCAATCTCACATATTGATGAAGAGGATGAGCAGAGAAGAGCTAACAACATTGTACCATTGGGAGAAGATCCATCACCACATGGAGATGGGAAGGGAGCCATTTCTTCCATTGGAGGAGTTGTTTTTTTTTGCAAGGAATTCCAAATGATCCAACATGTGGGAACCAAACCACAATTTTGGAGTAGCATGCATCAATTATTTTGGGTTGTGAATATTGGCAAATGGAAGGAGAATAAAGAAGGATCAGCATCAAGGGATGATGAGCATTCACCCTTATCTATTTCTAGAGGTTTATACACAAAATAAGGAGACTGTATTGTATAGTGAAGAGAGGGACAAATCAGTCCACACATAATATACAATCCACTTCAGATTTTGATGTCTCACTACATGGGGGCATCCCACCTGGGAGGCCACTAGATCTAGAGTTGGTGGGAGACATTTTATCATTTATTTCACCACTCTTATATTCTGGAGAGGTGACTACTTTGGAGGAATCTAGTACAACACAGAGAGTTTGGGATAGACTCAAGGAGGAGAGAGGTACTCTTTCATTTTCTGCATTACCCACTCTCACTACATATACTGCATTGACAGTAGTTGCTGCAGTGATGGAGGATGGCACCTTCATGGTGTAAGGGAGCTTCTCCATGGATTTGGAGAAATAGAGGGTACTTCACTTGAGGAAGGAATCCTCCATACATTGGAGTATATGGAGGCCACTCATGCTTACCTTGGCCAAGATCAGGAGGTCCTTTTTGGAGGATAGCTTCTCATGGAAAGCCAACTTCCAAAAGTCACCACTTCTATTTGAACATGAGCAGTTGCATGATGGGCATAGAAGAAATTTGGAGGATGCCTTTGGCATGGGGGATGTCAAAGGAGTAGACAACAGCATGAGGAGAGCTTCACATTCCAGATCACAAGCGTTGTCTCTTAGGACGATTGATCCATATTGGAGGTCTCAACTCTTGGTAGAGTACTCCAAGGATCTTGGTGCTTGCATGATTCTTGATGACCTGGATGGAGATGATAGGTATATGGTGGATGATGTGGTCATCTATTCTTATGGCAGAGTCTTCTTGACTAGAGTTTCTGAGCTCAAGGAGAAGTTGCTACATGCAGCTCATGAGGACTTCTTTTCCATGCACTTTGATGCATATCATTATTTGATGGAGGAGTTCACTTGGGAGGGCATCCAGCAGGACATATTTCAGCATATGGAGAGATGCATAGCCTAGATGGTGATAGAGAGGATGTCACAACCACTTCCCTACTCATTGAGAGTGAGGGAGAACTTTCAGTTGAGCCATTTCAGCTCAATGACCAAGGTACATAGTAGAGGATGTACACTTATGCACTATGATTTTCATTCCTTTACATTTTGTGAGCATCGTATTGTACCAAGGAGGATATTCCCTTCTTGTATATTGTATTTTCATGTACTTGAGGCCATTTGCAGCATAGATGTTGGCCATTCTATCGGTGGTTTGTGGGGGAAGCCACATGATTCTTGGTGTGCACCATTGACACCACATTTTACATTCATAATTCCATCTTATTGGATGATTGTGGCAGAAAATAAGTGGATTTAAGGGAAATTATTATTCTTTGTTTTGAGGCAGGAAAGGGATGCACTACGCTGGTTCCATGTGTGGAACTATGATCCACTCTCCGGTTGTCATATGGCAACTTGTTTTCATTGGTTTTTCCTCCCATGTATTGCTGATATTCTTACATTCATGGGAAGCTTTGTTTGGAGAGTGCACGATGAGTTGGAGATGCCCATTGGGAGTATGATTCTCCCTACTTTACATGTTTTATGTTTCAGGAGAAACAATGGGCAAACTATTATTGCCATATCACATCTCTTTTCTCCATGTGGGGGGAGCCATTTGAAGAACTTGAGTTCTTGGAGGAGGCACTTCATGGCTGAATTGTTTAGTGGGGTAACTTCGGCCATTCTTGGAGGCCATGTCATTTCAGCCCAAAATAAAAAGCAACCCCGTACATACCATAAATGGAGAGAGAAACAACTTGAGTGGAAAAATCTAATCTCTCCCTGCAACCCCAACACATTTCATAAACCGGGGATTGAGAATTATTTTGATGAGCTACCTAGAATGACTCATTTAATTTGGATGATAGCATGGGTTTGGGAGTCTATCATTGGTCATGAGATCCCCTATTCTTGTCATAACTCCTGTCTTGAGGAGGCCATTGGACAACAAGAAGGTTCCCACTTACACCTTCCACCTTTTTATAATGTGAGCCATTTGGTTTTGCATGATTGGGAGGAATCATTGGAGGGAAGATTTATGGAAGACTATGTTGAGATGTGGTGGGAACTATTGATGAGGAGGCCACAAGAGGAGGAGGGGAAGAATTTTTCTCTCCCTATACATTTTCTTGAGGACAAGCAACATTTTGGAGGGGAGGACTGTAATATTCAAAAAATTTAGCCTTCATCTAAATGGAATATTATAGTTGGTTTTATCACTAGGTAGGTGAATAAATGGGTAAGGAGGCCCAGAAGCCCCTTTAGAAGGAATAATGACACTCCTAATGTGAAAGGAGGAACAATAAGCAGCTAGATTAAGAACCTTCGGGTGTGAACAAGGATTGGATCATGTTGATTCAGTCAACTTTGACCAAGTCAACAATGTTATCTAGATACACTAAATCTCCTTGATGTACAGCGCAGTTTTAGTGTAGGACAACTTGCATGAACTTGGTGACAAATATGGATGGGACCCAATGTGGAGAGGTTCACTTGCTATATATAGAGAGTATGGGAGCCTTTGTTATTCATGTTTTATATTATCATTTGCTATTGGTATTGTTAGACTTTGCTTCCTCTTGTTGTTTAGCAGGGTTGTAGTGTTGTTTAGCACAAGGGTGTTCCTGATCGGGAATCCCTACCGCATCCTCAGGGAAGGAGAGGCTATTTGGGCTAAATTTCCTCATTCTATAATTTTTTCCAAGCTACCTCCTTCAACCACAACACAGTTTCTGTTTAGAGTTGGGTTGTGTTGCAAGGTGCAGCAAAGAAGGATCTCTTAGAGTCATTTTTGGGCTTGTTTTTCAGTGGAGAGGTTGTCTATTCATTGGAGAATCAGAAAGGAGGAATTTTTGGCATATTTTGACATCTTTGGCATCAGGAAAACTATATTCTATCCCTCACAGCACACTCACCATCCTGAACTGTGTTATTTTTGGAGGCATTTGCTGGGAGGTTTCATTGAGCTCATCAGGAGGGTCTATTTCTGAATAGAGGGATCAACCTTCTAATTAGAAACACCATTGGAGGAGGAAATCATTATTTCAAATATTTCATAGCCTCATTCCATATCAGATCCAGTTTTCAGTGGCACATTAACCCCAAGGTTATTTGTCACATTGTATATTTCTTGATATTTCTAGCAATCCTTTCTGGGTTGGCTATAAATCTTGTATTAGAACCCACATCTTCATTGCTGGGAATTTATTTTGTTTCTATCAGCCACATTCCATTTATATATGTATTCAACAATAGATACACTGTTATAGATAGCGTTGTCACTGCTCTCCGGCATTCTATACAGTTGCAGCAGCTCATGTGCTGATTGTTTTGTTCATTGGATACTTGTGTCCATTGCTTGAGTGGCTTGTCCCTCATGATATTTTTGTATATTTCTGTTGATATCTTAATAAAATGATGGTTGTATATTGATCCCTCTTATTTCATGTTCATATTTGTATATTTTTACATTTTTATGTTCATGTATTGCTGCATTCCCATTTTGGGATATTACAATTGGATAGGAGAACTAGGAGTACTCAGACCAACTTGTTGACTACTTGGCACAGATACCTTTGGGGTAATTTCAAGTTTACCTTGAATAGGCTATTGGACCTGGGTAAAACAAAATTTTCTAGCTGGCTAAGCAGGCTAGTTATAAGTTACTTGCAATGTAGGTTGCAAAGTCTATTAAGTAAATAAAGGGTTCCACATAGTATTTATCCTTGGGTAAGGAGTTCCCATTGAAGGTTGTGACGCATAGGGTTGACTATAACCAGTTTGAGGCATTGTAATATAAATTTGATAATTACCAGGAATATTTTTCCCTACAACCATGGGATAGGTTCCAGTAAAAGGTTGTCCTCCTTGAAAATATGGTTTCTCTTGAAAAGGTTGCTTCCCTTGAAAAGTTTGCTTCCCTTGAAAAGGTTGCTTCCCTTAAAAGGGTTGTTACCCCCCAGGCACTATATAGCCACCTTGTGAGCTATCTTGAGGGACATTCCTAGAAAAATATAGACATGTTACGTTATCAAAGGTTAGGTGGTAGAATCAAATAAACCAGTTGGCATGGTAGAAGTTTTGGAGAATGGAGATGCTCCTGAGAAAGTACCAGAAAGTGATTGGTACCCAGCAAGAACAAAAGGACCGCCATACAAAAAAGGTTTCTGTTGAAGAAGAAAAAATAGATGACTCAGTAGACATGCTTTGAGAAGCCATGTTACTATTTTTGGGTAAAGAATAGAATGGGATTCGGCGTGGTCACTGAGTATAACTAGAGCTATGTAGAAAATCAGTAAATTCATGATACCAAGGATATGGTCAAAAAGGAATGAAAAGGTATATTGGCTCACTAAACCTTATATATAAATCTCATTGACAAGAGGGAATCGTAATCTCTTCCTCTACATCATATATTTCTTCAATGCTAATAAGGCCAGGAGGAAGATTCTCAATGATGAGAAGCTTTACTCGAGGTGAACGAGGATGAACAGGATTTGGGGCTATAAGATCTAAAGGTGACTTAGATGAAGTGTAATCATATTCATACTTAGATATTTCAGGTTCAGTGAGTTTTGTATCTGACAACTCGCCAGTAACAAATTCAATTGGAATTACTTTAGAAATTTCTGGTTGATCTTGTTCTTTTTCAATTATCTGAGGTTGATTAACTTAAAAATTAGGATCTATTACAATGGATGTTTATCCTTGTTCAGTAGATCCTGTTCCTAATGATTGAAATCTATCATTTTTTATTTTTTAAGTTTCCCCTACATTCTACATGAATGTCATAGTAATTTAGCCACGGTTAATTTCATTAACAGATGAAATCAAAAAATTTCAAAATAATCACACCTAAGGCCTCTAGAAATAAAACAAATGAACACACACCTACAAAATCTAAGAAACAATCCACACACAAATAGTACATTTCCACAATAAAATCACTAGTTGGTGATGAAATCCAATGTCACCGAGATTATAAATGTGGAAAACTTGTTGTTGGAATAGTTACCCTGACAACTTGCTTAATGAGACAACTCAATGCAAGTAACTTCACTATGCCATATCGAAGTGAAGATTACCCTCTGGAAATTCCAAGTGATTCTAGTCAATGTCTGCTCCAGGTACAATGGGGCCCTTCATGCACTGTCACCTTGGGAAAAATCCTAAATATTATGGCCACTAAGGTCACCAACCGAGATAATTGAACCTAGGGGAACAGTATGTGGTATGATATACATGCAAGGGAAGAGTATCAAAGCTCAACCCCCTTGAAAGCTCCTCGACATGGTAAATACGAGGTTTACTAACAAGTGATCCCAGGCTCCTTGACAATGGTTAATCTGAGGTTTACCACTTTTGTTACATGCACATCTTCTATATTTTCCAATGAAGTAGGTACTATTACTTCACTAGGTCCAATATGACCTCGTGCTTGACTCTTTTAAGAAGAGATTCCCAGATCACAATTGCAACAATTATGTTTTTCCCTACCGCAAGATGATACTTGTTTGTTTTATCTGCTTTGGAAATTCAATTACAACATATTCCAAAGCACTAATCCTGAGCTAAATTGGTGGAATGAGCCCTAGAAAGTGTAAAAAATGTGTAGATCAATTTTATTAAGCATTGTATTAATTTGGATGTTGTTTACGCAGAGGGGTATAGAGATGAAACATGATGATATTGTGACCGACTCAAAAATAATCTTAATGCATCAATATGAAAATGAAATTCTTTATTTCGATGAATTTATATTTAAGAGAAAGTTGAAGGACTTTTGGACTCAAAAAGTACAAGTTGCATAAAACTTCACATAAGATTTCTTTTTCATCAAGAAACAAATTTCATTTCCAAGCATGTAATATTCCCAATTAGTCCCAAGCTAATGGGAATATTCATTTTTGTTTTATTTTTTTGTTTCATGAATAAAAATGTAAAGGAGGTTCATAAAACTCCTAAACAATAAATAAATCAAGGCCAAATGTGAAAAAGGCTAAAACTTGGCTATGTAAGCAAGCACCCTTAGGTGTGAAAGGGGCTGGATGTTTTGACTGGGTCAACCATGACCAAATCTACATCGTTGTCTTGGAGGAGTGGCCATCAATGAGGCACAACAAAGTTTTAGATGGAGATGGCTTGTGTGAAAGAAGCTATTTCATTGAAGGTGGTTTAGGGTTTACAAGATCTTAACTTATAAAAGAAAGAGGATGGTAGCATGAAAATGTTGTTGAATGATATCAGATTTCTGAAGTATTGTCTGTTTAGACATATAAGCTTTCTTTGGCTATTTAGCCTAGATTACAAATGTTGTTTAGCATTGGGTGTTCTTGATTAGGAATCCCACCTCTTCCCATTGATTAGCTCTTGGGAGAGTTTGTATTGCATAGTCCACTATCTGGCTTGAGGCTAAGCTTCTTCTTCCAACTACAACATAGATCGTGTGGAGGGTTTGGTTGTCTTTGAAAACTACAACAAGTGGAGGCTAGATCTACTCAGACCTAGACCATTCTAGTGATCTTTTTTAGTGGGGAAGGCTTCTATCCCATTGTAAAGAGAGAATTGGATAATTGGAGCATCAATTTCAGATCTTGGCATGTGGCCAAACATTATCTAAACCCTACAACATAGTTTTACTTCCAGATCTATGTTTTTCTGTAGGTGTTGTTGCAGGGTCACTCTAGCGCATCTTTTGGAGGAGTGATTTTCATGTGTTGGGGATCTGCCCTTCACCTTTGAGACCCATTGAAGAGGATATTTTTATTGTACATATCATATCAGATTTGAATATTCCTAAATATCTGAAGATTTCTGCAAATTTGTAGATTTAGATCTCAGATCTACTCCTTGTACATGATCTTTTGCTGAAAACCCCAATGGGAATTTGAAGAAGAGCCTATCTAGTGTATGGATCTATTACAAATATGAATTTTCATGCACTGATTTGCTCTAGATTTGAAGTGTAATCAACAGCTGCTGCAACTCAATAAAATAATTTTGTCAAGCCTTTTTCATTTCATATATGTGATTGCAACACCTCTTTTTGAGGTTTTTATTCCATTGGAGACTTCTATTTCCTATTTTACATCTTATGGGACATATTATGCATATCTTTTTCTATTGTAAACGTTAAAGAAGGGTCTCCATATTGGCTTCCTACTCTTACTTTGATGATCTGCGTTATCTTTCCTGCATATCTTTCATATATTGCTACATTCCCCATTTGGGAATATTACAGTGGTATCAAAGCATCATCTTGGCACAGCCTGTGCATTCTAAGAAGCCAATATGTCTTCTGAAGAAGAATAACCTCTTACTAATAGAGAGAAGAGGTATCTAATGAGAAGATAGAAGAAGTTTTATTACACCAATGACCATGAAGACAAGGGAAAATCCCCTGCATCTAGAAGTGATGAAGAAGGAAAGGACTTTGCTAAGATCCTTTTGAGAGCCATGCAAGATCTTGATAGAGAGATAAAAGAGATGAGATTGGAAAGAATCAAAGAATCTCCTAAGATATTTCAACTTGGAGAGAGCTCTGACATGTCTCACCACTGGAATGATCAACCAGTGCATTAGCGACAAGTTTTTCAACGTTCTACCATGCCTACCTTTTTGGCTGTGGGAAATGAAGGGTTTCAAGAGAAAGAATCCCTTGAAGAATATTTTGAAGATAATGAGTCTCAAAATCAGAGATTCAAATATCACTTGAGTTTTTAGGATTTTTTTCACCTCAAGAACAAAAGAAGACCAAGGCATCATCATAGAGATGGTGGATTCACTCAGAATGAGGATCAAAATCACTCTATGGGAAGATTCCTTTTACCCAATTTTTATGGTTCATCCAAGGGTTCTGCCAAATAATGGGTAGAAAAGCTTGACATCTACTTTTAGTTGAACAAGGTTCTAGAGATGGAGGCTATCAAGATTGCAGCACTACAGTTTTAAGGTGAAGCACATGACTAGTGGTTCCATGGCTTGTCTACATTGGGTCATCCCAATGTGACTTCTTATTTAGAGTTCACTAGAAGGCTGGTGGGGAGATTTGACAGAAGAGATCCAGAGGCACCATTCATGAGCCTTGCAAATTTTAAGCAATTAGGTAATACAAAATCTTACATTTCTGAATTTTTGAGATTATTTGTTATGGTTCCTGATTTGTCTATAGCTAGAAGGGTTTACATGTTCATTGATGGTTTAGATGAACCTCTTCATGGGTTGGTAAAATATACCAAGCCCACTACCCTACATGATGCTGTTGAAAGGGCTAGAGACCTTCAATATGCCTTGCCAAAAGTAAGGGCAACTTTTCAGCATAAGCCCTCTTTTCCTTCAAAGGGAAAGGAAGAAAAAGTTGCTCCTTCCCAGGAGAGCTCATACAAGAAGTCTCTTGATGATGAATTCCATAGAGATCTAAGAAAGAAGAAGCTATGCTTCACTTTCCAAGAATCATGGGTACCTGGACATAGATGTATTGCTGGAAAAGCACATTACATAGAGGTCTTCTTAGATGTTGAGGAGGAAGAAGAAGATGAACCAAGAAGAGGTCACAGCGCTGACACTGCAGGAGGAGAGCCAACACCATCAGGAGATGGGGATGGAGCATTTTTTCCTATTGGAGGGGCTCTTTCATCTTTGAGAGGAGTACCTAAGTACTTGACCTTAAGAGTTCAAGGTTCCATCTTGAATCAAAGGGTCTCTATTTTGATTGATAGTGGGGAAACTTACAATTTCATTGATGCCCATCTAGTGCAAAGGAGGGCAATACCCACTAATACTTTTGAGGGATTCTCTATTTTGGTCCCAAGAGATAGAACAATGCAATGCATGCATTATGTTCCATCACTTTCAATCACCATGGGAACTTATACATTGGTTGATCACTTTTTTGTGGTTGACATACCTGACACCAATGTAATTTTGGGTGTTCAATGGTTGATCACATTGGGAAAAGTCACCACTGATTGGGAGGATTTGCAGATGGAATGGGTGGGCAAGAAGAGTGGTGAAACTCAAATGATGAAAGGCATGCATACATATCCCTCACATACCACTTCCACACAAAAAACAAATATGGAATTGCACAGTGGAAGCAAGGACCTTACAGTCCCATCTATCATGCTCATGAGATTGCTACATGGGACACTCTTATCTAGTGGCAAACCACCTAGGAGGCCACTTGATTCTATTTTTGTGGGAGATATATTACCACATGATGCTCCAAATTTAGATCCAGGAGGGATGGGAGCATTGGAAGACAATAATACAACACTAGGAGGCTTGGGTAGGCTCAAGGAGGAGGGAGATCTTCTTCCCTTATCATCATCACCCACTCTCATTTTTGATTTTGCGCTGTGGGAGGATAAGAATGGAAGGAATGGCCTTCGAACATACATCTTTGGCATGGGAGATGTCAAGGAGGAGAGCGGCAACATGACAACAATTTATATTGATACATCATCAGCACTGTCATTGTCAGGAATTTTAGATCCATATTGTAAATCCCAACTATTGGTGGATTATTCCAAGGATCTTCACACTTGTATGATACTTTATGACTAGCTGCATGAAGAGGGCTATCTCGTCCATGAAGGAGTCATCTATCATCATGGTAGGGTCTTCTTGTCTAGAGCCTCCAAGCTCAAGGAGAAGTTGCTACAAAGGGCTTGCAAAGAGTTATGTTTCAGCCACACCTCTTCTATGAGGATCTATAGCATCATCATGAGAAGCTTTGAATGGGAATGGTTTGGAGGAGAACTACATCAGCATTTTCAAGAATGCATGAACCATGTGGAGTTGGGACAGCAACATGACTTTATGAAAAAGTTATTCCATCCATCTCCTCCTTCTTTTGAGAGAGGAGATAGATCTATACACCATTCCATTTGTATGAGGAGGATTGTTGGTGAAGAACATGCTCATGTAAAACATGTTTTATTTTCTGATTGTATGCATTAATTCACCATGTTTATGCAAGCCATGACTCCAAGGAGGATTATTTTATCTTTTAAACTTCATGGCCAACATAGGGCCACAAAATGTTCTGAACTTGGCCACTACCTTGGTGGACAAAGGGAGATTTTTCATTATGATGGGTGATTTCCTAAGGAACCAAATATAACTCACACTTTCAACCATAGTGAGATAACATGGGCAGCAATTAAGTGGTGGGAAAACCACTTACCAAATCTAGATCTGATGCAGGCAGGAGATGCACTATGCTAGTTCCACATATGGGACTATGACCCACCTCCATATGCTCAAATTTATGGTTTTTTGCACATAGTTTTACTCCCATACATTGATGATGTACTTATACTTTTTATGGGAATGTATGGAAGGAGGATGGGAGGTATGCATATACCTTATGGGATGGAGGTTCTCCATGTGTCTTATGCTACATGTTTCAGGTAGGACAATGAGCAAGCCATGTTTGTTTCATTTGAGTTATTGTCTCCTTGTGGGATGGACTATTTACATCTCATGAGAACTTTGGAGGAACAATTCATGGAGGGCTAGATTGGTGAACCCTTAGCTTATGGAGGGAGCTCATCTCATGATGGTGCCACCAATGGAGGAGGAGAAGAGTTGCAACACTCACCTTATCAGTTGCTTGAGGACAAGCAACATTTTGGAGGGGAGGAATGTAATATTCCTAATTAGTCCTAAGCTAATGGGCATATTCATTTTTTATTTATCTTTTTGTTTCATGAATAAAATGTAAAGGAGGTTCATAAAACTCCTAAATAGTAAATAAATCGAGGCCAAATGTGAAAAAGGCTAAAACTTGGCTATGTAAGAAAGCACCCTTAGGTGTGAAAGGGGCTAGATGTTTTAACGAGGTCAACCATGACCAAATCTAAAACGTTGTCTTGGAGGAGTAGCCATCAATGAGGCACAGTGTAGTTTTAGATGGAGATGGCTTGTGTGAAAGAAGCTATTTCATTGAAGGTGGTTTAGGGTTTATAAAGCTCTTAACTTATAAAAGGAAGATGATGGCAACATGAAAAGGTTGTTGAATCATATCAAATTTTTGAAGTATTTTCTATTTAGACATACAAGCTTTCTTTGGCTGTTTAGCCTATATTGCAAATGCTATTTAGAATTGGGTGCTCGTGATCATGAATCCCACCTCTTCCCATTAAGTAGCTCTTGGGAGAGTTTGTATTGCATATTCCACTATCTGGCTTGAGGCCAAGCTTCTTCTTCCAACTACAACATAGATCTTATTGAGGGTTTGGTTGTCTTTGAAAGCTGTAGAAAGTGGAGGCTAGATCTACTCAGATCTAGACCATTATAGTGCTCTTTTTCAATGGGGAAGGATTCTATCCCATTGGCAAGAGAGTATTGGGTCATTGGCGCATAAATTTCAGATCTTGGCATGTGGCCTAACATTATCTAAACCCTACCATGTAGTTTTACTTCTAGATCTGCATTTTCCTGTAGGTGCTGTTGTAGGGTCACTTTGGCACATCTTTTGGAGGAGTGATTTTCAACTGTTGGGGATCTTCCCTTCACCTTTGAGACCCATTGAAGAGGACCATTTTATTGCACAGATCAAATCATATCTGAGTATTCCTGAATATCTAAATATTTCTATAGATCTGCAGTTTAGATCTCATATCTACTCTTTGTACATGATCTTTTCCTGAAAACCCCAAGGGGAATTTGAAGAAGAGCCTATCTAGTGTATGGATTTGTTGCAGATCTAAATTTTCATGCACTAATAGATCTGAAGTGTAATCAATAGCTATTGCAGCTCAATAAAATAACATTGTCAAGCCTTTTTCAGTTTATATATGTGATTGCAGCACCTCTTTTTAGGATTTTCTTCGATTGGAGACTTGTATTTCTTGTTGTACATTTTATGGGCCATCTTATGCATATCTTTGCTATTGTAAATGTTAAATAATGGTATCCATATTGGCCTCCTGCTCTTACCTTGATGATCTGCATTCTCTTTCATGCATATCTTTCATATATTGCTGCATTCCCCATTTGGGAACATTACAAAGCATGACAAGTATTTCTTTCTGATGAAAATGTTTGTTAATTACAAAGCCAAAAAATACAATTCCATGAACAATTAATTCTCAAAAGAAAAATCAATTTGTAAAAAAAATAAAAAGTATAAAAAATTCAAAGAAAAACAAATATTTTAACTAACAATCCTAACTAAGATACCTATGAGTGTCTTTTGATGATTTATTTGAGTTGAAAGAAAACTAAATGGTTTTTCGCTTGAACTAGTTGAAACAAAAGCATAAAAGATTACTTTGAGACAAATAAAACTTCGGTAATCTATAATTTTTTATTTTTGTGAATGAAAAACAAACAAATACTCGAACAAGTAAGGCTAACAATAATCCTGGTGGCTCAAGAAGGAAATAACAGAAAACTAGTGATCTTAGGTAATGAATCTATTTTCTAAAAATAATTGTTGGGCCTTGAAATTGTCATTTACTTCCATTACATTTTCACTTATATTTCCATATTATCACCTTCACTCCACTTCCATTTCATTACATTTACCTTACCATTACCACTATTGGGTTACATTATGTTTTTCCAAACTTTATTAATTCCTAGTATTTTTAAGTGAATTTATGGTTAAAAATTAGAAAATAGTATGCACATACTTATACCTAACAAGTGGAATGTGTTAGTGTCCCGTGATTTCGGAGATTGGCAAGCCAAATGGCAGGGTAACATCAAACCAACTTTAGTGCCCAAGGACCTAGCCTTCCTAGACTCAGAGAGGGCTCTCTCTATTTGTGCAAGGGATATAGATTTGTTTGCTTCTTATGTATTTGATTTTAGGCTAGTTGTTAAGTGTGTTTTTGGTTTTTTTTAGGTTTTTGAGGGAGAAATGATCAAAGGATAGATAGATAAAAATATTTTCAGATCAACTGGGCTATGGGGTCGATAAGGTTGAGACTGCCTCAAAGGGTGGACAAGGTATATTGCAGGGCTGATTTGGTCGAGGTAAAATGGATTCTTTTAGGTGGAATGAAATGGGATGTACACTAAGTTTGTGAAAGAAAAAGAAGTTTTAAAGCACCAATAGTTTTACAACAAACATCCATGTGGTAGGGCTAACCATTAATCACTATAAATGAAACTCAAACTGATAGATGCATCAAATAAACATTCAGGCGATACATAGAAGTATAGGACCCTCTAAATTTGGGAAAATCACCTTCAGACTTTGGGGAAAAGAAATAATTCAAACAAACAACTCAATATATGAAGAGGGAACTCCTAGACATCATATTTTTAGCTATCAAGAACTTTGAACTAAGATTGTAGAGCATAGGAAAAGGGCAAGATCGAAACAAGACCTCTTTGGTTCAACTAGGACAATCAAAAATTCAGAGAAAGGTTTCAGTGACGGGGTTTTGGATAGATATGAGTAAGCAGGGCATACCTTGAATCATGCTAGATAGCATACATAATAACCATTAATGAAATTGATAAAAATTTCTTATGGTATCAAAGAGCAGTTAAGGATTATTTGACATAACTAAGAAAGAAGAAAAACATAGAAGCTGTAATGAAATCAGGAAACTTGAGGTGCCTCCATGGGAATGTCTCAAATCTATTCTTTACTGACCTACAACAAGAAATAAACATGAAAACATGTATGATAAATTGAGGAAAACATACAGATAAGGAACACTATACCATTTACCAAGCCAAGGAATCCAACAAACAACCCTCTTCCACCACCGAAGACAAACAAGAAATCATCCACATCATGAGACAAAGTATTTCTTCCAAGCTTGTATAACCATGTATTGCTCTATAACATCAAGTTCAGCCCCTTCATACAATGAAATATCTTGGAATATATAGGCTAAAGAGAAATAACCTACCCAAAAGCATCTAGAAGGCCATTGGCCTATTACAAATATCTGATTTTGTCCTTGAGGCTTTGCAAAGCCCAAGACACAAAATATCTTTAAAAATATCTTAAAATGCTAAAAATGGAAATAAAATTGACTTTTCATGACTGACAATGGCCAAAAAAGGCTAAACGCACATTTGGAAAAGCCACCTCAGAAAACTTCTTTTTTGCCAAAATGCTACAAGAATGTAGTAGCAGAAAATTCCCTGTCTTGTAGACCACTTTTGAGGGACCTCATGATGTCAAAACGAGGCTTGTGATGGCTTGTTGGAAAGCCCTGGATGTCTAGTTTCAGGAACTACTTTATTTGTCCCAAAATTATCCTTGAAAGTATGTCAAAAGGTGGACTGAGTGGAAAAAACCAAAGAGGCAGCCCTTGCTGATATGTGAGGCAGAAAGTTAAAAAAATCACTATTTTTCGCCTCTTTGGGGGACCAAAACACCATTTTTGGATCTGAAAAATTGTAACTGCCCCTAAATTTATTCCATCCAAAAAAATGAGTTTCATGAGCTGAGGATGCTCCTAGCACCCATGGCAGCGCCTTGAAAATTGTGCAATTATGGCCAAAAAACACAAAAACAAAATCTTGTCACAATTTTCTCAATTTTGGCGAGAAAAACCCATAAGGGTTTTTAGAAACATGCCTAGAAGCTCAGGCCAAAATTCCAAGCCTAGATGTGTCCTTTTCCTCTTTTCTCACTGGGCAAGCTCTTTGGGCAGTTTTGAGTTTTTCTTGGTTTTCTTCCTTGTCGTTTGACATTTTAGCTTTGGCGAAGAAGTCATGGCCCCTTGCCTAGGAGAGGTAGCTAGCACATGCTTTGGAGAATATTCTACATGCTCTATGTTTCCAATTTATTTCTTTGAGCTGCCTTGCTCTTCTGTTTCATGCTGCTCCCTTCGGAATGCTCACTGTCTTATGTTTTCTTACCATCATCATTGCTTGCTTGAGGGCTTTCATGCTTCCCATCATTAGTGTCTCTTTGAGGAATGATATGTTCCTCATGAATACCATCACTTTTCTTCTTCCTTGTCTAGCTGATTACCATCAGAATTACTCTATCGAGGATTGTCTTGTTCATTTCTATCACTGCTTTCGAGCTTAGTTGACAAACAAGTTTCTTTTTTTAATAAAAACAAATTCACTTCTTTCAGCACTGTTTTGTGAGCAATTAGGCCTTTAATGAGATATATTTTTTGTTTTTTAAGACAATTCCCCTCTCTTTTTGACATAAAAAATCTTTTCCTCTCAATCACTTCTTCTTTGAAATCATTGTTTAAGAGATGAGCAAACCCCTTATAAACTGATAAAAACCTTTTCCCCCAATTAATATCTTCCTTTGTTTCTAGGCAAAGAGTGCACTCTTGAACAAACACTATGTTTCCCCTTTGAAAACACTATCCTTTCCTTCTTAGGCAAGCAGAAAATTTTTTGGATGAAGGTTTAGCTCGCTCCTCTAAAGTAGTATCTCCTCTTGTTACCGAGTGAAGATCTTCGAAACAAAACCATTTTTCTTATATAGACTGTGTGTATTCTTAGCCATTCATAGAAAGAAAACCCTTTTAAAAGGACACACTGACTCTCCTCCTATTCACTATTTCTATCCTTTGTTGTTCATAGTAAGAAGATCTCCTTTAAACTGTTCAAAGACCTTATCTTTTATCACGGTCTCCCTTTGATGTCTTTAGCATGCAAGTTTTCCTTTTTGATGAAGTTTAATTTGTTTTCTTTAGGCACACAATGTCCTCCTCTGTTTGATAAACAAGTCTTTGCAAACAAGCAGGCTTCTAGTAAAACTATGATTATCCTCTTATCCTCAATCACTGCTTTCCTTTGAAATTTGTTATCAAACCCTTCCTCAAATTAAAAACTGAGCTAAGAGGAAATAAATACCTTAAGAAAAGTCTCTTGATGTCGTTGGAGATGAATTCACCGTGTGAAAATTTCTTTGGAACTTTGGAAACTCTTTGGGTAACTTGTGTTGATAGTGGCTCAGGCGCTTGGGTGGTGGGCCATTCAGGGGTGGCCTGGGCGGTGTCAAATAAGGATATGTATAGGATAAAAAAGGAAAATTTAAGGGCAAAATGTGAAGGATGGCGATGATCAGAGTATAAGGTAGGTGATAGGGGCTAATTTCACGCCTTGATGGGTTCATACAGTGGCACTAGGCCGTTTAGAGGTGGGTGGAGTCTGAATGGAGGAGCCCGTTCAGACCTGGTTGCTTCCTGAATGGAGGAGCGAATTTAGACCTGGTTGCTGCCTGAACGGAGCAGTGCGTTCAGACCTGGTTGCTGCCTGAACGAAAGAAACATGTTGAGGGTTTATTGATGCCTGAATGAAAGAGCGCGTTCAGGCCTAGTTGCTGCCTGAATGGAGAGACGCGTTCAAAGTTGGTTGATGCCTGAATGAAAGAAACGCATTCAGGGTTGGTTGGTGCCTGAATGGGAAAAAGGACTGCGTTCAAATTTGGTTGCTGGGCATCGAGCACAGGTGCACCATGAAAAAACACAGGTGCGTCTCGCCTATAACAAAATTCTTCAATAATCACCTACAGGCCTGCCACGCACAAACACAGGCACACCGCGCATTCCATCAAGCTTGAAAATGACTCAAAATTGTTAAATACCTGTTTCTCTCCTCCTCATCCAAAATCTGACATGGCATTTCAAGGTGTGTTCTCTGATAGCCACTCAAGGGTTCTACCATAATTTTTTGCATTATATGCACCTCCTCTGATGCAGCATCTCAAATCCATAATGCAAATCCAATTTTTTATGAAGTGAGAAAGTTATATAAAAACAGTGTTTGTTGATCTTCATTGTTCTGTTGTTCTAGATTTTGAGGATATCCTTTTGAGACATAAGAAATTTACCTTTCTGGAATTGCGCTTTTCATTGCCCTTTTTGAAGAGGCACCCTTTGAATGGATGTGAATATTGGCTTCATCACACCTTTTAACCCTTTGAATGAGTTGTTTCATGGTGCAAATCTTTTGGAGAGCTGATCCTTTGCCTTTTTGTGAAGGAGTCCATTGTTGAAGTTTGCCAAACAAACTGCCCTCTTCAAAGGAGGTTTTCATCACTGCATTTTTCTAACCATCTGCTCTTGAAGGAGGTTATATTAAAGTGTCTTTAAACTTCTGCTCTTTGAATAGATCATTTTAAGGAGTAGCTGTGTTTTTTCCACTTGTCATTTTGAATCATCTCCTTTCAAACAGTCCCTTTGTTCTTCGTTAAGACTTTGCCTGTGATATTTGTCTCTCTTATCACTGTGTATCTTTGAAATTTCAGACAAGAAACATGGTTTTGATTATGAAAGTGCTCTTTTTCTATCCATTGGGAAAGGCACTTGGATAGATTGCAATGGTATTCTCCAAAACTGTGACCTAGCACATTATTTGAAAGGGTCTAACAAAAACATTCTCACTACAGCCTTTGAAAACACCATGTATCCATCGTTTTTCGAAGTAAGGAGGTCCTTTTAAACCAAGATTTGACCTACTGCTATTCATCAAGGATGCGACCTTTAAAAACCACTAATGAAACTTCTTAAAACCATATAAAAACAAAAGTGTTTGTTCTTACTCACATTGAAGGTTTTCTCCAAGACCGTGATGTGTTTTATCTCCTCGAAGGTTGTCTTGAAACTTGGAACACTGTGTTATGCCCTTTCTCATTCACACTGTCCCTTTGTATTCAATTGCAGAAATCACTGTAAAACCAAGCTAGCTCTACCTTCTTGGCAATTTAGATGAGGCTATTCTTTAGTTAAAAACTATAACTTCTGATTTATCCTTTGAAGGAAGGCTTTTGTAAACATAAGAACATAGGCCTTTAGCACCATTATGCCACTATTTAGTTTTTCATGTGAAAGATGCCTTTAACTTATCATCTCTCATTTGTTTCCATTATTTCTCAACTTGTTTTTTAAATAGGGACCTTTATCAAACACAATTTTGAAACCTTGCTAATGCATCCACTGTTCATCTTTGGAGGAGGTGGCGCAAAACAATCTCTGAAGTTACTTAAGAACATGTTGGCCCTCTGCTTGTTTGTGAAGGAGGCCACAACATGTCTTCTTAACCCTCTTCTTTTTATAAAGGAGGTTATCATCACTATTTCTAACCATCTGCTTTTCATTGAAGGAGGTTATCATTATACATATGAAATCTTATTTATTTCAACACTGTGTCACTTCTCTGTAGTATATGTCTCTGCTTGAAGAATGCCAAGAGGAAACAAAGTGAATTTTGACATTTGTCATTGGTAAAATCACTTGAACCTAAAGGCCTCTTTTCTTTATGAGGCATTGTCTGAGATGTATATTCTTTTTGTAAAATATCACTGAGAACACTAGATTAGAAATAAAGTGATTTGTATATGGATAATGCTTACTGCCAAACATCATTGACTAACCGTCCTTTGACTGTGTTTTCAGGGGTACCTTGAAATTGATTTTGACTAATGTTCACATCCCAGGCTCAAGGTAACATAAGAAGCAGATGTCTTCTTATGCCCTACATGATGATACCCTTTGGAAATTTTATGTAGCATTGCTTTTGGAGGAGATACTGAAACACTGCTGATCAGCATTACATCAGTCTTTTGTATTCATGTGACTTGGAGGATGATCTCTGTTCTTCAGGAAATTTTTGGATTTACAACCATGTAATTTTGTTGCTCTTTACTTTACAGCTCTCCATTTGTTTCATTGATGGAAAACTAATTCAGCATGAAGGTCTTGTTTGAAATTTGTCCTTTTGCCTTCATTTGTATATTGTTCAACATTCAATTACACCCCTGCAGAGATGTAAAAACAAATGCTTTTAAACCTTGGAGAGCTCCTTTGGTGTTTCATGGAGATTATGCCTAAGCTAAGCATATTTCTTCAGATAGTGAACATCCTCATCTTATTTGTTGAACTTCTTCTGAAATGAGACAAAAGGACCTCTTAGTGGTGTGCGACCTATGGATAGACCAATGCTGGTTTTGCAGAATAGAAAAACAATTGATGGCTGATTAGTAATAAACACAGGGTTTTTGGCTTAGGATTACTTTGTCAAGGTAAATTTACCTAAACACCACCATCTAACTAAGAGACAATTTTCACAGATTCAGAGTGTTTTCTTGGTCATGATCAGATTGTCATATGACAAGATGATCCGGGATTGAAGAGAAGAAACTTTGTTAACTATTGGACAGTAGATTACATGAGAAACAAGGGAAAATGATAGCAGAGAAGCAAAGTTATGACAGTTATAGATAGGGAGACTTTGCTGAAGCGAGTTAGGACTTGAAAACTGAAGATTTTTCTCATCATGGACTGACAAGGAGGGGTTGGAGGAAAAAAAAAAATTTGGGGTGTTTTCTAGATGACAAATTGACAGATTGAGATTACCTTCTAGAAAACTCAACTAAGGAATCTAGTCATCAACATGTAAAAAGATACTGATGACTAACAGTGGCTCTTGTTACACCATTTTTTTGGTCATCTAACCTATTATCATCAGATGGACCCAAGTACACCATGTAAGACCAATTTTACCCTAAGTAAAATTGCTTTCACTATGTGAAATAACTTAGTAAAACACCTTTATTAAGTTGTTTATGGTCTAAACAGGAAACCCCAAAAGGAAATAATAAATAAATCTATATTTGTTTATATTTCCTCAAGGAATAATTAGTTAAACATCAATTTAATTATTATTCCTGGTCATATTTAACCCAAAACAAGGAAATCAATTAAATAAATCCTTATTTATTTGATTATTTCCTAGGAATAAATTATTTAATCCTTATTTAAATAATATTCCTAGTTAAATTTGACTAAATCATTTATAAATAATTAAATAAATCATTATTTATTTAATTATATTTCCACCATTTCCTTAAAATAATAAATAAATCATTTATTTATTTATTATTTATAAATAAAGGATTTGACCTAAGTCAAAAATCCTTTTCCCTCCAATAAATATAATAAAATATTCCTAAAAGGTGGTTCTAGAATTTGGTTAATAATATTTTATTCATGCACCAAGTTCTAGAATACCCTAATATTTTGTTATAAATAGAAGGGTTTTCCCATTCATTTGTCACCTTTCATTTGCATATTAGATCACTCTCGATCTATACTCTTGCTCTGACTTTGAGCCATTATCATTGTCACATTCTCCATTATTTGCTTTGTGAGCTCCCTTTGAGTTCTATGTTTGTCTGGGTTTTCTACACCAACAAGAGAGAGAAATTGTAGATCTGAAATGCTGAGGACTTTCAAGAACCCATCCCATTGAGGAGAATTGGAAACACCTTTCTTGTTTTCCTCTCAGGTGCCCTTTAATATAAAAATTCTTTCAAAACTATTGTTCTTGTCTTGTCTATTGGATGCATGGAGCAAAATCTTATTTTTACTGCTTAATGTCTTTTTATGCATAGATTTGGATTTGTGCAACATTTATCTTGATCAACTGACTGCAGATTTGAAGATATTGGCAGCTATATTTGATGTTAGGGCTATTTGTTATGCGTAGCTAAAGTGGTCTTTTTTCGTACACTTCGACAAAAGATTCATACTAACAATTGGCGACTCCACACGGGTTTTCAATTACGACCACTGTCGTTTTTAATATTCATGCATATCCATCTGCTTCAGACCCTAGGGTTTATTTTCCACTTTTTTTTTTCTATTTTTATGTCGTTTTTCACCGATAAAACCCTCAAACATTAAAATTTCTAACTTCCGTGTGTTTCTGACCCTATTGCGCAGGTAACCGACATCAGCTGCAGTTGAGATGGAAACTTTTTTTGAAATCTATCGCCGAGACACCCAGAGATGCAGGTCACACTTTTTGGCCCAGAACCTATGATCTGGACTACAGGACGCACTTTTCAGCCCAGAATCTGCGACCTTGATAGAAAACAAGTCAGAACCTACGACCTGCACTTTTTTTGGCAATTTTCCTGTAATTTTTCTGGGTTTGTCTAAAGCTTCTGTCACGGTTTTCCAGCCTTTGTCTCAACCTGTTTATACCTTTTTCTGATCTGTTTTACTCAACCAAGTGGGAATCTAGCCCCTTAGGGCTTTAGTACCCTCCACTTTTTGTGGAAGAGTTTTAGCCGTTTCAGCCATCTAGATTTTCAGAGTTTCAGCCCTTTTCTTTTCAGATCTGATACATCACTTTCAGATCCCTTTTTAGATCAGCTATTCTCCCTTTCAAATCATGTCATATAGTTTTGTTTGGGTTTGCATCTAGGGTCACCTCCTTGTCCCTTCTACCTTTAGCTGATTTCTTCCTTTGTTGCAGCAACCTTTCCTCTGCCTCTTTGTTGTTTTCTGCACCTCTTTTCAGCAGATTTCTCCTTTAGATCCCTATCCCTCTTGACCTTAGATCTATTGGCCTCTTTTCAGTGTGTCTTGACTAGATTTTTTCCCTCTTTTAGACTAGTTTTGAGAGACCCGCCTTCTTGGGTTAGATCAATGCATTGTTAGCTGTTAATTTTCTGTTATTTCAGCATTATTTACTGTTCTCTGCAGATTTATTTTCAGTTACGCAGCACACTTTTTCTTTTACTCTCAAAACATATGGGTTTAAAAAATAAAATTAACACACGCTACACACTGACCCTAAGTGAAGAAGAGCTTGGTTAACACCGCCAGGAAAATACTTTAAAATCAATTGACACTGCACCTCTCTGCCCTTGTTTCGACTTTGACATCACTTGATTTTGCACCTCCCTGCCTTTTTCGGTTATTCTTCTTCCCTTTGTTCCATCATCATTGCGCCCCCAGGGCATATATCCTAGAGACTTCTTGGCCTTCACCCTTAGTTTCTGGTTGGTCGACTTGATCCTTCCTGCCATCGTTGAGTTAGTCTTCCCTCGAGTCTGCACTCCGACTCCTCTTCTCATTCTTTGGGTTCCCCCCCTACTTCTGGTTCTCCCCGTGTTACCTTCACCATGTCTGGTCTAGGGCCTAATGCTAGTAGCAACCCCGGCCCTAATGCTGCGATGGTTACTAGCGGAACCGCCACGGGAACCACCTCGACTATCCCTTTGCTCCCCTATATGGCAGGTCTCAGTCTCCTCGATTTCAATCAGTTGATCAATGATCCTATCTGCCACGATGTTAGTTGGCCTACTATGCCAACCAAGCTCCCCTCCGACATTCCCAAGTTCGAAGGCCTTGCTAGTGAAAAGCCCTCCAACCATATCCAATATTTCCACATGTGGTGTTCATCCAATTCCATTACTGATGATTCCATGTGTCTTAGATTGTTCGAACGCACGCTTACAGGAAAATCTTCTAAGTGGTATGTTGATCAGACCGCCTCTTCCCATACCACCTTTGCGACCATTGCCCAAACCTTCTTATATTATTTCCAGCTCCCTCTCCGATATGACTCTGGTACCGAACTCTTGACTTCCTTCCGTCAATCATCTGCGACCCGCCTTTCCGCTCATGTCCAGGAATGGAGGAGACGAATGAGCTTATGTCGAGCTCCTACCTTTGAAGATCAGGTCTATATGGACTGGTTCCTTAGATCACTAATACCCACCATTGGAAAATATGTCGCATCCCAGTTCCCTCAAACCAAAGAAGCTGCCCTCCAAATAGCCTTGCAATATGACCTCATCTATGCTCAGTCTGGTTATGTTTATACCGTCTTTCCTGACCTCCCCAGACTCGGTGGCGCTAACGCCCAAGGGGCATCTCATTCTGCTGACGGTATCGTTGGAGCTCTTTCACATCCGTACGCTCAACCTCCTATGGGCTATGGTCTCCCCCCGGGAGGGGCCAGCACCTCCAGCACTTTTCCCCCTCCAGGTAGCATGTATCCAAGATACAACATGCCTCCTCCTTTTTCCCAACCTCCTGCTTACCTCAATGTTGTCGATCCTAACTATTATCCTTATCCACAGCCTGGTGCCCCATCTCCTCCAGCATTTGGACCTCCACCTCCCTTGCCTTCTCAACCCCAACAACAACAACTACTAACCCTCCAGGGCACACATTTGCACAGCAGGGCATGACTAATCCTCCTTCTTCTCAAAGAAAGAGGAAAGGTAATCAAAATAAATCTGCCCCTGGTAATCGTGGATCCAATCCTTTCGGTATTGACTATAACACTGCTAACCAGCAACAGGGCTCTCAGCCCAATCCAGACAAGCCTCTTTGTACAAATAAGCCTTGTTCGTGTTGCGGTGTTTATGGTCATTACACTCAAGATTGTCCCTTATTACCATAGATGCAGCAGATGTGGGAATCTCAGGCTACATTGCAAGGACAACATGCCTCCCCTATTGTTCCCCCCAATGCGGCTACTTCTCAACAGGTTGTGTTTACCTATCCTTTCCCTCATCAAGGATTAGTGGCTACCCAAACACCTCACGCACCGGTAGCCACTCAACCTTCCCCTTCTGGTTCCTCCGATTACCATATCCTCATGATGAACTTTGGTACACCTTTACCCGTCGACCTTAACCTACAAACTCGGTCTTGTTAGTACTGTTGGCCACCTATAAATTGTTTTCTATCAAAAGGTGGCCAAAACATTGTTTAGCCTTCAAGGAATAGTTTCATTGCAGAAATATTATCTCTTGAAGCCTCTGCTAAACATCATCTCCTCTATCCAAGTCTTCATTTTTGTTTCCCTTCAGAACTCAAAAATTCTGCTAAAAATTCCATGAAAAAGACTGCTACAAAATCCCCTTTTCTCCCCTTCCTTCACCGAGAATGCCCCATTTTAACCCTCTTTTTCCCCATCAAAATCCCTCATTCTCATATTTTTCCTCATTTCCCCTTCATATAATCCACCTTGCATAGTTTAAAACTCCTTTTTAGACTATATCGAAACCCCCAAAACCCTTTGAAAACCATTGACAATCTATGAAAAAACCCATTTTTTTATTAAGGGTTTAAGCCCCCTTGGGCTAAGTCTCTAACCATTCCCTTCCATACACCCTGGTGCTGGAACCAGGCACTGAGCCATTCGGGTGCTTATCGCAAACGAGGAAAACACAAAATGCAATCTTTTCCCTTTATTAAAAACCCCGTTGACGATTAGCCCTCCGTTCTATCTCCTTCGGTCGTATCATCTCCCATATAACCCATGGCCCCGCAATCGGGCACCTAACCTTATTTTATATATATCCCACCCCCGAAAATGTTAAAACCTTGTGTTATTTTCAACTTTGGGTTTTTTAATTACTTTCTAAAGTTTTCTGCCGGTTCAAACCCTAGTCAATCTCCACCGTCGATCTGATCTGCAGATCGATGGCGCGGAGTTTGTCACCCCGGTGGTCCCCGCCATCCACTAACCGATTGCAAAATCGTGTGGTATTCGTCGCACCGCCTTTGGGGCAAGGGTGGTTTTTTCCCAATTAGCAGTGATTCCATACGCTGGCCGATGCGTGTCGCGTGTACTATTTGAAAACTGCCCCCCCATCGCGCATTAAAGTTCGGCAACAAACCCCGCGCGATATTGACGTGCACCGTCCGATCTGAGGCCGCTCATCAGACGATGGTCGCTCGCTGGAAATGCACACGCGATAAATTAGGGTACAGTGCAGCGGTAACAGCATCTTCGCCGTCGATCTGATCTGTAGATCGACGGCCCAAATTTCATCGCCCAATCTCTCTGTTTTGACTTTCCACCTGCGTTCCCGATTGTTGATCTCTACACGATCGATGACTCTGATTTGATTTTCTTTTTCGCCTTGCCATTCACTCCTCACGATCAATCTCGACCGTTGGATGATGCCATCCAACATCTATGCTCCCTCCACATGCCTTCTGAAGCAGTCATCCTATATATGCAGGATTTTTTAATAGTTTTTCGTATTTTTGCAGGGTTTAAATGGTTTTTTCTGCCATGCTAAAGAAAAATTCACAGGTCGAGGGTGATGATCCTCCCGCCTGCGATTCACCACAAAATCACTTTCAGGGTTTTAAATTCGCATTTTATCAATGAATTCATGAGGCATTGATGCCTTTCAACCCCTGTACAGCCCTGCACACCAGAAAACACAGTTAATTGAGCACCGATCAAAGAGTATCAGTGTCGAAGACAGAACACACCAGAAATAGGAGATTGAAGACCTAAAACATAGTTCTCAAGTAAATTAAAGGTGTTTAAGGAAAGACAAAGACATTTGTCAAGCTGAGAAAGCTTCCACCGCCATCAAACAAGGCCAATTGAACCCTCTCCAACTCCTTAAGACACCTGTAGCCTCACAGAAATCAAAGGAAGCTTAGTCATTACTTGAACAAGAGGTGCTTACCTGAAGACAGCTGAAAAATTAATACAAATCAAAGAATCTTATCTCTAATTGTCGGCAGAACCATTTTAGAAGATTGAGAACATTCCAAAAGCACATCTTTCAATCATTATGCCTCGAAAGGCAGGAACAGATGTTATGGAGCAGAGTTAGAAATGATTACATAATTAATGATATTTGATCCTTGGGAAATCCTCCCACTTCCTCATTTCTCTATAAATACCTCTGTAGAACATAAGAAAATGTTGGTCTCTGGACATCTGAATGCATGTAATGGTTTTCTGAAGCTACTGATGCACTGTGTGCAATTTGAAGATAAATAAGCTAATATGAGAAGTTTGAAGTTGTAGAGACCCTCCAGGCTTGCTGATTGTAACTGGTTTGAACATCAAATACAAGCTGTTGATTTATGGGATCCTGATTTGTGTCAATGGTGATGTGTTCCTCACTGTCAATTCTTATTTTCTTTAAGGTTTCACTCTATTCATTTTCTCTGATAAGGAACAACAAACATAGAGCTAGGACTTACTCTCAGTAGTACCCTACTCTTACTGAAAGCTTTATTTTCTATGTTTTTATCTTGTTAAATACTGAGTATATTAAAGCAGGTTGGTTTCAAAGCACTTGCCTGATCTAGATTGCTCATTATGATGATCATCAGTGTTTTCCTTTAGAATATGCTAAAATCAGGTTGGTTTCAAAGTACTCACCTGATATTAAGTTGTTCTAACTGTCTTTGAATGTTTTTTGACTGAAAGTACTTCAAAGCAGGCTAGTTTAAAGCACTTACCTGATCTCAGAATGCTTTTATATTTTGTTTCTCTAAACTCAAATTACTTCAATGCAGGCTAGTTTAAAAGTACTTACCTGATCACAGAATTCTTTTATGTTTTGTCTCTCTAAGCACATGTTGAAAGAAAGATAGTTTAAAAGCACTTACTTGATCTAAGACTGTGCATTTTTCTTCATTTTGTTTTGTTCTCCACTTCCTATCTGTTTCACTCCATAAATCACCTTAAGAGATCCTTTGACATAAGTGACTTGCCCCATGGATCCTTCTTGAACCTTGCTGTCCAATTAAAATCCTCCTATGACTCCATAGCCCAATGGGTTAAAACTATCTTTGCCTTTTTCTATCAGCCAAATCATTCCTTCACTTGCATACATCCTCACCCTTCATTTTGAACTGCCTTCACCTTCATCATGTCTTTGCCCAACCAAAACAAACAAAACAAAACTCATGCTCTTCATAACTAGCCTAATACAACATTTCAGGCTTTAAAGATCACATTTTTAAACTCATTTATAGAGAGATCCCTCTCTAGATTCAGGAGGGCTAGATCCTTGAATCCCAAAGCAGTTTGATGTTACCCCTGTAGTTGGAATTTTTCCAATCTTGCTAAATTACAGGGACCTAACAAGTACCCCAAGCCTCCTGCTCCGTCTGTCCCCAAGTCACCATCTTCAGGTCCTACAGAGCCTCTTTTGACACCCAATGTTCCCTTGCAGATCCCTCAGCCCAAATTTGAGGTTCATACCAAGGTTCCTAAGGTCCCATTACACCAAAATGCTGCTTTTGGTCAATCTTCTCATTCGTATAGCATAGTAGATGATTTGGCGTAGTCTCCTACTGCAATTTCAACACTGGAAATCCTCCAGTCATGTCCTTCTCAAAGGCAGGCTCTACTATCTGCCATGGGCACTGTAGATCTTGCTGATGAATAATTGATCATTTTCGACACCGTCAATCAGATCATCCCCCCCTTCCTACTTCCGTTGCTTTCCAAATCCCAGTCAAAATCTGGAATGCCAACGTGGCTCGGTGTATTATTGATGAGGGGGAATCTACCTATGTGATGTCTAATGTGGTTTGGAAACAACTTGGATCTCCTCAGCTGGCCCCTTCCACCATCACCCTTCGTGCATGGGATGGCCATGCCTCCTAGCCCATTGGCCTATTCTGTAATTGTCCTATCACTCTTTCGGGCAAGACTGTTTGCGTCAACATTGAAGTCATCGACGCTCCTCTTGATTATAAAATTCTGTTGGGGCGTAGCTACACCTATGCCATGTCTACTGTCCCATCTGTGGTCCACCGGAAGATGTTTTTCCCTCATATGGAAAGATAGTCACCATTGACCAGTTTACATATCATGAGCCAAAGTCTTAGACCTCCCCTGAGTCGACCATCTCTTCTGTAGCCAATAAGCAAATCGTCGATTCTTTGACCAGTGTCTCTCCCGACGTCTACAAAGACTCCTCCTTGCTTGGAACCTTCCCTGGTCTTCCTCCTCCTTCTGTCTCTGATCCTAGCTTAGCGAATGTTTTTATGATGCAATCGTCTCGGGCTGACCTGAAGCGGCCCGCTTCGGCTAGTCAGCAACCTCAACCTCAACCTCGCCTGCCGCAACCTGCCCCTAGCCCTTCCCCTCAGCCAGTCAGACCTCTTCCTTCTGGCCCTTTTCCTACAGCTGGTACCCATGAGCCCCTTTATCCTCCTGGGTCAGTTCCACTAGGTTTCAACCATCTTGGAGTTGTCCCTCCTGGCCACTACCCCACTGGTTAGATACCTTTCCTTGCTCCCCCTCCCGGAGTTTATTCAGTCCCCATCATGGCCACCCTCTCCCTCCCCAATTTGACCTTGGGCATACCCGTATGGTACCTTGACACTCCAACCGCTACCCCACCAGGTCACCCCAAACCATACCTTGGTTTGACACTGGTTCAACCGGTTCCCCTAGCTTCTTCCGTCACTACAGTGCCACCAGCACCTCCACATGACCCTTCTCCTATTGTGACAGCAACAGAAAAGAAAGGCAAAGCTCACAAGGGGGCATCCAAAGACAAGGCCACCCTGACTGACCCTACCCCTCCTCCACGCACCAAGCCTTGTGCCTTGTGTGATGTCATCGGTCATGCCACCCATACTTGTCTCGAGTTGCCCCGTATTAAACCCATGGTTAAAGTCATGTTCCCTAAGTCTGCGGTCCCTGAACCCTCTGTTTCTTCCTCATCCGTAGCCAAGAACCCAAAGACCCTTTGAACCAATAAACCTTGTGCTCTGTGTGGTGTCCATGGCCATTATTCCCACCATTTTCCTCACCTGACGCATTACCGAGCCTCTTTAGAGGTCATTCGCAAGTATGAGGTTGAACTGTTGGGTGTGGAGCCTGATTATCTTGTTTAATTTGTATCACAACATTGGACCCCTATACCTTCAAAGGGGTGGCAATGCCACCCGTAATCTTTATCGCAAAGTCCAGAAGGTGGCCAATGCCAAACCTGACGATTTTAGGCGATGCCCGAAGCTAAAAACAGATGTAAAATTGCCTTGTAAAAGTATAGTGATTTCTAGTCAATCTAGGCCATTCATTAGGCAAATGATATGATGGTAGAAGTTATGTTTAGATTAGGGTTTAACCTAGAAAACCTTTGTAATTATTGTGTTAACGGTCTGCATTGTGTATTCTCGGAGCGAAAACGGTATGAAGGGGCATGGATATTACAGCGGATCTGCTGTAGGTTTTGTCTCTTCATTTTTGTTGGATAATAAAAAGGAAGGACTGGCTGTTCGGGGTGGACGTAGCCCAAACTGGGTGAACCACGTATATCTGTGTCTCTCTAGTTTTATGTGTTTTGTGTGCTTTTATTTTCCACATATTTTATGTGTTGCATTGCTCTGTAATATTTAATTTTCTAACATGAAAAAAATCAATCCACCTCTCCCATCCTCGCGCAGTATGCGTCAGGTCAGCTCGAGGATCCCCTTGCTACCATTGAAATTCCCCCCCCCTGATGTTGAGATAACGGAACCTGCCACCCCTATCCTCTACCTATCATCATCTGTGCGACCCTCGGAGTATATTCCCTCTGAATCCCCTCCTTCTGTTTTTCTTGATCCCCCTTCAGCAACATTCTTGGGCTCCACATCATTTGACCATCCTTTTACCTATTCTTCTATCATCCCCCATGACGATTCGTATGTGAGCCTCTCCTCCCATGCTGATCATTTCGATAGCTTTGCAGCGTCATGCGGTTTCCCTGACCTTTTCTTTCCCACCCATAACCAGGATGATACCATCCGTATCTATGATATTCTCCGTAGCATGAGCGCCAGCTATTCCTCCCGTAGCTCTCATACATCACCCTCTAGTCAGTTTACAAGTCATAGCCATCATATCCTAACTACTCCCTCCCATATTTGGCATTTGATGTCTACTATGCACTCACGCTGCCATCATTGTTCTTCCTCCTCCTGTTTATTGTCTTCTGACAATCTTCCACAGGACCTCCTGTCCACACCCTATATCAGTTACCCCAATGGTGCAAGTCGCTATTCCCAGAATCTAGCCTCGGCAGCTTGGGCCATCTTTACCCCCTTGCATATTGTCGTTCTCTCCAATGAGATCTACATTGGTGCTGCCACCAATAATCAGGCTGAATATGATGCAGTGTGTGGTCTTTTAGCCGATGCCCTCTCTCATCGCATCCTCCATCTGCATGTCCATTTAGATTCCCTGCTTATTGTCATGCAACTCAATGGTGTTTATCGTGTGCATAATCCCATCCTTTTTAGACGATATTTACGAGTGAAACTTTTGATACATGAATTTAGAGTCATTATTTTCAGTCATGTACCTAGAGAACAAAATCACCACGTAGATAGCATTGCAAACCATGTCCTAGATTGGCATTTATCACACACATTTCCCACAAGACAATAACATTCAAAATCATCAAAATGATGCACATCCATAATATGTGTCGTACAACATGTTTTTAGAGTTCATCTACTCTGATACATATGACATGCCCATAGCATGTTACAAACACTAAAAATCAAAACTGGGGGGCACCACTTGCCCCTACATACACACTAGGGGGCACCACCCGCCCTACATCTAATCACTCTCTGGAGGATCCTGAGCCAATGGCTCTTCTCCCATTGCTCGTAGATCACGCACAGTGTGACTGGCCATCGCCATGTGCTACATGACACCTTGCCATTATGAGGGTAGCCCAATACATATCTCTATGTAATGGTCGTCTAAGTATTGCCAACCCCGCTTTGAAACACCAGTCAGCAACCCCTCACATCTACGATAGATGTCCTCTAGGAGGGTGGTCATATCCTGATTCTGTGCCATTCTCGATCCACTAGCACCTGTAGTTCCTGACACTGTGGGTCGTCCCATATATCCGGTCGGTTTTACCGGAGCTATATCTGCATACCAAAAGTATAAGGATTAGTACCATATATACTATTCACAAACTTTAACATGCATTTAAAAGAATAGTCACTTTTCACTTACCATCGGGCACCCATACTTGACCAGGCAGAAGTGGCAAGTCCGTATCTCCACAATGACTCATCCCACTATAGGGATAGTCTTCTATGTACAATAGCATCTGATCCCAATGGGCAAAGAACTCCGGTTGGAATACCCGTCCGACTACCCCTCCTCCTCCTCTACATAGTAGTCACCCCCATTGGCGCATCCTGGGTTCTCTTGGACCCCCATCTCGTAGCTGTACATGAGGTCGCAAGGTCGGGATCTTCTCAAAAAAGAAGGAGCACAATACGGTCCCATACGCACAATCATGGTTCAATATCCGCTTGCAAAGCAAAAATTGTCGTTTCAATGACACCAACATCATCTGGGCCCACCCATAGTAGGTCCCACTCAACACTTTTTCCATAATCATCATCTGCCCTCTAGTGATGTGATGGAGCACCTGGCTGCCCAGGATCCGCAACACTGTTGCCGCCACTGCACAAGTATCTAATCTCTCTAGATCCCCAATCGGTATCTGAGTCCCTTTGACTTGGAGGCCTGGTCGACAATGTCGCTCTACAAACTCCATGATGTTACGCCCCCACGGTAACACTGGCTATGTATTTCCCACCATCCCTAATGGTGGGAGACTAGTCAGGAAATATAGTTCCTGGAATGTCAACTCGATCCTGTGCCCCTGCACTATAAAGACCTCATGATCTGGATCCCAATAACTGACAATCCGGGCCAACAAGGGCTCCCCAGCTCTCATTAGAGGGTTCTCCACAAATTTCAGAACCCCAAACCTGGCCAATGCACGACGGACACCCTGATCTACTTGGATTTTCGACCGTAATGTACCCAAGTCTCTCTCTCTCCATTTGATCCGTATATCTGCCATATCTGTACAAAACATCATCTTTGTCAGTATAAAGATAGGAAAAAATATATTCAATTACAAATAACCCGACTCTCAGCCCACAACAACATTGAAATCACCTCCATCTTCTAAGTCGCACTTTTTGGCCAAATCCTGGGACAGGTCGCACTTTTTAGGCCAAAACCTGCTTCCCAGGTCGCAGTTTTTGGCCCAAATAGTGTGACACGGCCGTGAAGATGAGGGAGGGGCTGTTCCTGATATTTGGGACCCTAATCTGAACTTTCAATCCAACAAAAAGAAAGAGTAGGATTAGGCATCTTACCTACAACTGACAGATCCCGATTCCAACAGTCGGTTTGTCTGCTACGATCGCCGTAAGATTTAGGGCCTTCTCTCCTCTCCACATTCACCACAGCTACACAAGCAAATGAATGCATTTTGAGGGAAAATTCCTTATTATAAGAGAAACCCCTGATTCTTCTTTTGCCCGCTATGACCAAACCGTAGCCCCATTTGACAAACCATCTGCACCATTAGAAAGCTCTCACCGAGCACTCAAATGTGTATCTGTTAGTTTTTCGTGATTCGATACTTCACCAGGACACATTTTGTCCACAAAGGGTCTATTCACCTCTCCTCCAAATCGAATTTCCTCACTTACAACACTTGTACTTGGGGCACCACTTTGCCTCAGTACTTGTCCTTGTTTGTGTCAATTTTCATCATGAGATACCCCCTTGTACTCATGTTTTTATGGTCCCCCATTTGGACCTTTACTGTGTGGCAGCACCATTGAGTCGCCCTTGTTTAGAGCATCTGAGTTGAGTTATCATTCATGGAGTCTATCCCGAGTCCCTTTGTACCCCGTCATAGTCCTCCATTCTCCATTATTTCGTTCCTCTCTCGTGTCGCACAGTATGGCTTTCAGCCCCACTGTCCCCTATCCCTCATGATATCATATCATTCGCTACCAATTCATCCATGCCCTTTATGCTCTAACAAGGGAAGTTATCCATTCACTACTCAGTATCCCCCACTTCATCATCATCATTAGTGTCAGTCTGTTAGTCACTCTACTATTTTCTCTCATGCCTTAGTTGAGGATCCCTTATTGCCTCACCTATGGCAGACCTCCTTCTGTCGACATCAGCTCATTCATTCCAGAAGACAGGTCTAGAGGGTGGTGTACCTTGGTTCCAGCTTCCACACTTGTTCAGTGCCTCGGATCAGGAAAAAGGGGATTTCTCATTACCCTTTTGACTTGATTGCTTCTCAGCTCCAGCTCCTTTCAGCATGATCGAGATCCGTATACTTGATGGTCTAGTGATGCAGCAGTAGATATTGGTGATTCCCAAGTGTGTGTGAGATGTCTCAACCCTCATGAGAGGGTGGCCCTGCAGGTAGCCCCCCACATGCCCGGATGGCCTCTTCATTGCAGCCTTTGATGTAGCTCCATATATTTGATGATGTCGGCCTTATCCGCTTGCAGCGCCTCTTTGATTTTCATGTATTAGTTAGATTTTGCGAGCCCTTCCATTTTTATAGGGGGCATTTGGGTTGTATTTATATCTTATGTACTCAAATATTATTGTATAAGTCCTTGTTGTTATCCCAGGCACAACATGTATGTGGGATTCATCATTCTATCTTTTATATGGCTCATGTTTATGCCAGCATGTACTTTATAGTTTGGTTCCTTGTTTACTGGACACACTATTCTTTTGTACTTTGTCTTGCTGGGCATAGGTATGCCTCCCCCGCCGCCTTTAGCACAGGTACCAACTTATAAAAAGAGACTTGTTGCACTTGTAAGTCTCGTCTCCTCAGGGTCTAGTCCTTTAGCACACTCGACTACCTTACATTTCTCTCTCTGACTTCCCTCTTGATGTTTGGTGATTGAGTTCTTACAACGTACTTTGGTCATACAATTTGCTCCTAACACTCGCACGCTGGGGGGCAATCTGTTACACCATTTTTTGGTCATCTAACCTATTATCATTAGATGGACCCAAGTACACCATGTAAGACCAATTTTACCCTAAGTAAAATTGCTTTCACTATGTGAAATAAGTTAGTAAAACACCTTTATTAAGTTGTTTATGGTCTAAACAGGAAACCCCAAAAGGAAATAATAAACAAATCTATATTTGTTTATATTTCCTCAAAGAATAATTAGTTAAACATCAATTTAATTATTATTCCTAGTCATATTTAACCCAAAACAAGGAAATCAATTAAATAAACCCTTATTTATTTGATTATTTCCTAGGAATAAGTTATTTAATCCTTATTTAAATAATATTCCTAGTTAAATTTGACTAAATCATTTATAAATAATTAAATAAATCATTATTTATTTAATTATATTTACACCATTTCCTTAAAATAATAAATAAATCATTTATTTTTTTTATTATTTATAAATAAAGGATTTGACCCAAGTCAAAATCCTTTTCCCTCCAACAAATATAACAAAATATTCCTAAAAGGTGGTTCTAGAATTTGGTTAATAATATTTTGTTAATGCACTAAGTTCTAGAATACCCTAATATTTTGTTATAAATAGAAGGGTTTTCCCATTCATTTGTCACCTTTTGTTGCCTATTATATCACTCTGGATCTATGCTCTTGGTCTAACTTTGAGCCATTATCATTGTCAAATTTTCCATTATTTTACTTTGTGAGCTCCCTTTGAGTTCTATGTTTTTCTGGGTTTTCTACACCAACAAGAGAGAGAAATTCTAGATCTGAAGTGCTGAGGACTTTCAAGAACCCATCCCATTGAGGAGAATTGGAAACACCTTTCTTGTTTTCCTCCCAGGTGCCCTTAATATAAAAATTCTTTCAAAAATATTGTTCTTTTCTTGTCTATTCGATGCATGGAGCAAAATCTTCTTTTTACTGCTTAATGTCTTTTTATGCATAGATCTAGATTTGTGCAACATTTATCTTGATCAACTAACTGCAGATTTGAAGATATTGGCAGCCATATTTGATGTTAGGGCTATTTGTTATGTGTAGCTAAAGTGGTCTTTTTTCGTACACTTCGATAAAATATTCATACTAACAGCTCCATTTGGGGAGGGCAGCTCCTTTTCAGGAGGTGTCCAGAATTGCAGATCTCTGGCTTGTGAAAACCAGTGCCTTATCCATTGGCGCAAACTTCTCTTTTTCTTGATGCTATTTCTGAAAATTGACAGCATGATTAGCATCAAAGTCATCTCTACCTACCCAACTATATTTCCTAGCATTTTTTCTTCTTTTGGTGCATTTGGACTAGCAATCCTTTGACATGATTTTTTTAAAAAGAAACTATCGAATTCTAGACTTATATCTTTCGGGAGTTCAGATTAAACTGATGAACTCCTTTGATTCTCTACCTATGCTAGATCAACTGTCAAGATTAAGCTATTTGACAGGATTTCATTCACTACACTAAAACATGAAATTGAAAAATGACCAAATCAGGATTAGACAATCTGATTTGTCATGTGTTTGTGGCATAAAAGACAAGCCGCACACAAATATTATTTTGCATGAAAACAAGATCTAGAAACATCAGGGCTAGGATACATAGTTTGTTTTTCATCCCTGTTTTCCTCTTTGGTTCTGTTTTGAGCGTGTGGAACCAGTATCTTTTCCTAATCTACTTTCTTTGACAAGTCAAGCTTACATAATTTGACTATCACTTCTTTCACTAACTTATCAGCAATAAATTTAAAACATGTCTAGTTATGATTAGGCTAGATAGCTGGACAAGACATCTTTTGAGCACTAGTAGTGGCATTTAGACTTTCACACTTTCAGCATGACTATTTTTTGGGTATGGGGCTATACCATTGCTTTAGAAACTACCCTCTTTTTCTACTTTACTACTGTTTTTGTATTTTCTGTTTTTTTTTACTTTTTCTTCAAACAATCTAGAAATGAAAAGATGTTCACAAGGCTGAGCTTATTTTTCACACCTATCTATCTATCCTAATCTAACCTATACACAACATACATTCATTTAGTGAAATCTCTTTTCCAACAAATCCAATCAAGAAAATGATTCCATGAGGGATTTATTTTTAGATTTTTGATGATGTTGAAGAAATCAAAAGGCCACTTCCACCTCACTTGTTTTCGGACAGTAGTGCTTAAGCTTTTTCTCACACTTTGCAACAAGCTTTTCATGGTAGAACACACTACTCCATATTTCTCAAGGAAAACAAAAAATGGATCTTGGAATAATACCTGATCTAGAGGATTTGATATATAAGCTTAATTTAGTACTACTCTTTCTTCCACTTGGCTATGTTTGGGACTCTCTTGGGAAGGAAACTCTTCCATTTTCTCATGATCACTTGAATTGTCAGACTCATCATATATTGCAGTATAGTCTTCTTTCCAAGCTGATGTGTTTTGATTAGGCGGACTAGAAATTGTGTGAAGGTGATCATGTTGATGAACAGGGATACACTTTGGTAGTAAATCCTCTTGAAAGGATAGTGTGACAACTCTAATGTGTTTATCAACCTTTATTTCTTCATCTGCAATTTGTAACTCAATGGAACTTGGTGGTTGCAAATATGGAGTTAAGGAGGATTCCATGTCCAAAAATATTTCCTCAACCATTTCAGGAGAAGGCTTCTCATTGACAACTTTCTCAAGAATTCATCCTCCTCCTCAACCTCACCATCAAAGCTAAAAAACTATTGATCTTCAATTATGCGAAAGTTATTGCTGATGGGCTGATATGAAGTGGAACAAAGGATCAGAGATCCTTCACTTACTTCTGAACTTTCAAGGCTTCCCTCATCAGTGTCATAGGTGATCTGTCTTGGCTGATTGATGCTTTCAATCTAACGATAGTGAACTTCATCCCATAAATCAACTGCTGATGGTTCTACAAGGTTAGCTTCTGCTTGAATATCATAATCATCAATATATTGATAAAACCTTGGAGAATCATTAATATAAGTAATGTCACCAGCCATGCATATTGGACTATCAGATTTTTTATCTTCAAATTTATTTACAAATCTATTTTTTGACTTATGGTATGCAATATTAGCAGGAGAAAGATCAGAAGATTTTTGTTCATATGATGTTTTAGAGGCTGTCTGCATGTTTATGAGTTGATCTATCTCCTCTTCAGTTAAAAAGGGAGGCATTTTTATCTCTCTTTGGATATAACTACAATAATCCTCTTTCTCTTGGGAAAGCTAATTTGGAGGATGAATGTCTTTTTGGGCTTCACCTATGAGAGATGATGAATCATCACTTGTGCCTTTAGAGAAATCTTGTGGGTTCTCTTTCATTTCTTGATTGTTTTCATCTTCAACCAATTCTTTGTGATGTCGAGGATAGTTAGCATGGGATTCATGAGTTGCTTTTGATATATTTTCACGAGGCCAATTTTCTTGTATGAACTCAAATGACTCAAAGCATAAAGGTAGAGATCCTAAAGGTTTTGATTCTTCTTCTATTTCAGATTTGATTTCATCCTCCATCAACTCTTCTTGGTTGTCAAGATGGTTAACTTGAGTATGAAAAGCATGAATATCTTCTATTAAAACCTCGGGATGCCAATTCCCTAAGTTTTCATCAATGTTTACAAGGTGTTGTATGAGGTCTTCAGATTTATCGCAACAATTTTCAGCTAATGATAGAGATGGACAATGCCCTATATAGTGTTTATAAAACACCTTGTGGAAATCCTTCAAAGAAAACAAGATGCCAAGTTCTAGGCCTTCATACCATTCTCTTTCCTTTCCTTCTAATGTCCCCATGAACATTTTCATGAGGCAGTCCTCATGCCATTCAACCTTTAACCACCATACATGTATATGAAAATTGATGAGATGTAACAATGGGTCATCAACCTTTTCATCTTGAAATATAGGTAGGTTTTCTATCCAATTTATGTCTTTAGGCATTTTGTGTGGGAATCCAGGGATGTGTTCTCTACTCATCGAAGAATATCTCTTTTGTATCCTTGGATCCATCCTTGTTAATCGGAAAGGATCACTGTGTCTTTTCGACCAGTCCAAATTTCTTTGCCAGTGGAGTCTTTTGGTCTAATGAGGGTTGTGGAGTCGCCAGGTGGAAGATTTGAACTTTTCTGTCCACCATCAGCATGGTTGGGATTGCTCAATGCATTCCCAGGAGAGTTTATAAGGACTAGTGGAGTAATATGCCTCCTAGAGGCTAGTGGAGTCGCCAGGTGGATGTTTTTAGTTGTTTTGAGAGATATGTGTATGGTCCACCACCAATACTAATAAAAAGCCAATCTAGGGATGTTTTTGGGGTTTTCTGAGTTTTTATATGCAACCTAGTTTGTAAAAATGTTCTAAAACTGATTCATCACTTTGCTAAGATGGTGAAACAATAAGAGTTTACTCTAAATGATTTCTTAGGCTGATTGTCTGGTTTTAATTTTGAAGGACTAAAGAGTCTCCAAGAGTTTGCTAGACTGTTATGTACTCAGTAGGTCCCACCATGATCGCCATTATGTTAGTGAGTGGTGGGATAAGTCCACAAGATGGTATTCTCAAAGGTCTCTGAAGGTTTAGGGAATTCTAAGTTTGTTTATCACTCAGAGTCCCACCGTGATTGCCATTATGTTAGTGAGCAGTGGGATAAGTCCAAAAGATATTATTCTCAAAGGTCTTTGAAGGTTTAGGGAATCTAAGTTTCTTTATCATTCAGAGTCCCACCGTGATCGCCATTATGTTAGTGTCTCGTGATTTGGCAGATTGGCAAGCCAAATGACAGGGTAACATCAAACCAACTTTGGAGCCCAAGGACCTAGCCTTCCTGGAATTAGAGAGGGCTCTCTATATTTGTGCAAGGGATATAGATTTGTTTGCTTCTTATGTATTTGATTTTAGGCTAGTTTTTAAGTGTGTTTTTGGATTGTTTTAGGTTTTTGAGGGAGAACTGATCAAAGGATAGATAGATAAAAATATTGTCAGATCAACTAGGCTATGGGGTCGATAAGGTCGAGACTGCCTCAAAGGGTGGACAAGGTATATTGTAGGGCTGATTTGGTCGAGGTAAAATGGATTCTTTTAGGTGGAATTAAATGGGATGGACACTAAGTTTGTGAAAGACAAATAATTTTTAAAGCACCAATAGTTTTATAGAAAACATCCATGTGGTAGGGCGAACCATTAATCAGTATAAATGAAACTCAAACTGATAGATGCATCAAATAAACATTCAGGTGATACATAGAAGTATAAGACCCTTTAAATTTAGGAAAATCACCTTTAGACTTTGGGGAAAACAAATAAGTCAAACAAACAACTCAATCTATGAAGAGGGAACTCCTAGACATCATATTTTGAGCTATCAGGAACTTTGAACTAAGATTGTAGAGCATAGGCAAAGGGAAAGATCGAAACAATACCTCTTTGGTTCAACTAGGACAACCAAAAATTCAGAGAAAGGTTTCAGTGATGGGGTTTTGGATAGCTATGAGTAAGCAGGGCATACCATGAATCATACTAGATAGCATACATAATAACCATTAACGAAATTGATAACAAGTTCTTAGGGTATCAAAGAGCAGTTAAGAATTCTTTGACATAACTGAGAAAGAAGAAAAACATAGAAGCTGTAATGAAATCAAGAAACTTGAGGTGCCTCCATGGGCATGTCTCAAATCTATTATTTACTGACCTATAGCAAGAAAGAAGCATGAAAAAATGTATGATAAACTAAGGAAAACATACAGATAAGGAACACTATACCATTTACCAAGCCAAGGAATCCAACAAACAACCCTCTTCCACCATCCAAGACAAACAGGAAATCATCCACATCATGAGACAAAGTATTTCTTAGAAGCTTGTATAACCATGTATTGCTCTATAACATCAAGTTCAGCCCCTTCATACAATGAAATCTCTTGGAATATATAGGCTAAAGAGAAATAACCTACCCAAAAGCATCTATAAGGCCATTGGCCTATTACAAATATATCTTTAAAAATATATTTAAAATGCTAAAAATGGAAATAAAATTGACTTTTCATGACTGACAATGGCCAAAAAAGGCTAAACGCACATTTGGAAAAGCCACTTCAGAAAACTGTCTTTTTGCCAAAATGCTACAAGAACGTAGCAGCAGAAAATTCCCTGTATTGTAGACCACTTTTGAGGGACCTCCCGATGTTGAAACGAGGCCCTTGATGGTGCGTTGGAAAGCCCTAGATGTCTAGTTTCTGGAACTACTCTATTTTTCCAAAAAATATCCCTAGAAGGATGTCAAAATGTGGACTAAGTGGAAAAAACCAAAGAGGCAACCCTTGCTGATATGTGAGGCAGAAAGTTAAAAAATCAATGTGTTTTGCCTCTTTGGGGGACCAAAACACCTTATTTGGATCTAAAAAATTGTGAGTAGCTGCCCCTAAATTTATTCCATCCAACCAAATGAGTTTCATGAGCTGAGGATGCTCCTAGCACCCATGGAAGTGCCCTGAAAAATGTGCAATTATGGCCAAAAAACACAAAAAAAAAAATCTTTTCAAAATTTTCTAAATTTTGGCGAGAAAACCCCTTAAGAGTTTTTAGAAACATGCCCAAAAGCTCAAGCCAAAATTCCAAACCTAGATGTGTCCTTTTCCTCTTTTCTCACTAGGCGCCCTCTTTGAGCAGTTTTGAGTTTTTCTTGGTTTTCTTCCTTGTTGTTTGAAATTTTATCTTTGGCGAAGAAGTCATGGCCCCTTGCCTAGGAGAGGAAGCTAGCACATGCTTTGGATATTCTTATGCATTCTCTATGTTTCCAATTTCTTTCTTTGAGCTGCCTTTCTCTTTTGTTTCATGTTGCTCCCCTCAGAATGCTCATTGTCTTATGTTTTCTTACCATCATCATTGTTTGCTTGAGGGCTGTCATGCTTCCCATCATTAGTGTCTCTTTCAGGAATGTTATGTTCCTCATGAATACCATCACTTTTATTCTTCCTTGTCTAGCTGATTACCATCAGAATAACTCTGTCGAGGACTGACTTGTTCATTTCTATCACTACTTTCTTCCTTAGTTGACAAACAAGTTTCTTGTTTAAATAAAAACAAATTCACTTCTTTCAGCACTATTTTGTGAGAAATTATGCCTTTAATGAGATCTATTTGTTGTTTTTGAAGACAAGTCCCCTCTCTTTTTTATATAAAAACTCTTTTCCTCTCAATCACTGCTTCTTTGAAATCATTGTTTAAGAGATGAGCAAACCCCTTATAAACTGATAAAAACCTTTTCCCCAAATTTCTATCTTCCTTTTTTACTAGGAAAAGAGTGCACTCTTGAACAAACACTATGTTTCCCCTTTGAAAACACTGTCCTTTCCTTCTTAGGCAAGTAGACAATTTGTTAGATGAAGGTTTTGCTCATTCCTCTAAAGTAGTATCTCCTCTTGTTACCGAGCGAAGATCTTAAAAAAAAAACCATTTTTCTTATATAGACTGTGTGTATTCTTAGCCATTCATAGAAAGAAAACCCTTTTAAAAGGACACACTGACTCTCCTCCTATTCACTGTTTCTATCCTTTGTTGTTCATAGTAAGAAGATCTCCTTTAAATTGTTCAAAGACCTTATCTTTTATCACTGTCTCCCCTTGATGTATTTAGCATGCAAGTTTTCCTTTTTGATGAAGTTTCATTTTTTTTCTTTAGGCACACAATGTTCTCCTCTGTTTGATAAACAAGTCTTTGCAAACAAGTAGGCTTCTAGGAAAACTATGATTATCGTCTTATCCTCAATCACTGTTTTCCTTTGAAATTTGTTATCAAACCCTTCCTCAAATTAAAAACTAAGCTAAGAGGCGATAAATACCTTAAGAAAAGTCTCTTGATGTCGTTGGAGATGAATTCACCATGTGAAAACTGCTTTGGCACTTTGGAAACTCTTTGGGTGACTTGTGTTGATAGTGGCCTAGGCGCCTGGGCGGTGGGCCATTCAGGGGTGGCCCAGGCGGTGTTGAAAAAGGATATGTAGAGGTTGAAAAAGGAAACTTCAAGGGCTAAATGTGAAGGATGGTGATGATCAGAGCATAAGGCAGGTGATAGGGGATAATTTCATGCCTTGATGGCTTGGATAGAGGTAATTAACACACGAGCATTGGCATTAAGATAGTGGCACTGGGTCGTTCAGAGGTGGTTGGAGTCTGAATGGAGGAGCGCTTTCAGACCTGGTTGCTGCCTGAACGGAAGAGAGCGTTCAGACCTGGTTGCTGCCTAAATGGAGGAGCACGTTCAGACCTGGTTGCTGCCTAAATGAAAGAAACGTGTTCAGGGTTGGTTGCTGCCTGGACGAAAGAGCACGTTCAAGCCTATTTGTTGCCTGAACGGAGAGACGCGTTCAAATTTGGTTGCTGCCTGAATGAAAGAAATGCATTCAGGGTTGGTTGGTGCCTGAACAGGAAAAAGGACCGTGTTCAAAGTTGGTTACTGGGCACCGGGAACAGGCATGCCGCGCCTATAACAAAAGTATTCAATAATCACCTACAGGCCTACCGTGCACAAACACAGGCGCGCCGCACATTCCATCAAGCTTGAAAATGACTCAAAATTGTTAAATACTTGTTTCTCTCCTCCTCATCCAAAATCTGACATGGAATTTCAAGGTGTGTTCTCTGATAGCCACTCAAGGGTTCTGCCATAATTTTTTTCATTTTCTACACCTCCTTTGATGTAGCATCTCAAATCCATAATGCAAATCCACTTTTTTATGAAGTGAGAAAGTTATATAAAAATTGTGTTTGTTGATCTTCATTGTTTTGTTGTTCTAGATTTTGAGGATATACTTTTGAGACATAAGAAATTTACCTTTCTAGCATTGTGCTTTTCACTACCCCCTTTGAAGAGGTGCCCTTTGACTGGATGTGAATATTGGCTTCATCACACCTTTTAACCCTTTGAATGAGCTATTTCATGGTGCAGATATTTTGGAGAGCTGATCCTTTACCTTTTTGTGAAGGAGGCCATTGTTGAAGTTTGCCAAACCAACTGCCCTCTTCGAAAGAGGTTTTCATCATTGTGTTTTTCTAACCATTTCCTCTTGAAGGAGGTTATATTAAAGTATCTTTAACCTTCTTCTCTTTGAATAGATCATTTTAAGGAGTAGTTGTGTTTTTTCCATTTGTCATTTTGAATCATCTCCTTTCAAACAGTCCCTTTGTTCTTCATTAAGACTTTGCCTGTGATATCTGTCTCTCTTATCACTATGTATCTTTGAAATTTCAGACAAGAAACATGGTTTTGATTATGAAAGTGCTCTTTGTCTGTCCATTGGGAAAGGCACTTGGATAGATTGCAATGGTCTTCTCCAAAACTGTGACCTAGCACATTATCTGAAAGGGTCTAACGAAAACATTCTCACTACAGCCTTTGAAAACACCATGTATCCATTGTTTTTCAAAGTAAGGAGGTCATTTTAAACTAAGATTTGACCTATTTCTATTCATCGAGGAGGTGACCTTTAAAAACCACTAATGAAACTTCTTAAAACCATATAAAAACAACAGTTTTTGTTCTTATTCACATTGAAGGTTTTCTCCAAGACCATGATGTGTTTTATATCCTCAAAGGTTGTCTTGAAACTTGGAATACTGTGTTATGCCCTTTCTCATTCACACTGTCTCTTTGTATTTAGTTGCAGAAATCACTGTAAAACCAAGCTAGCTCTACATTCTTGGCCATTTAGATGAGGCTGTTCTTTAGTTAAAAACTATAAATTCTGATTTATCCTTTGAAGGAAGGCTTTTGTAAACATAAGAATAGAGGCCTTTAGCACCATTATGCCACTGTTTGGTTTTTCATGTGAAAGAGGCCTTTAACTTATCATCTCTCATTTGTTTCATCATTATTTCTCAACTTGTTTTTTAAACAAGGACCTTTATCAAACACAATTTTGAAACCATGCTAATGCATCCACTGTTCATGTTTGGAGGAGGTGACGCAAAACAATCTCTGAAGTGACTTAAGGACATGTTGGCCCTCTGCTTGTTTGTGAAGGAGGCCACAGCATGTCATCTTAACCCTTTTCTTTTTATGAAGGAGGTTATCATCACTATTTCTAACCATCTGCTTTTCATTGAAGGAGGTTATCATTATACACTTGAAATCTTATTTATTTCAACACTGTTTCACTTCTCTATAGTAGATGTCTCTACTTGAAGAATACCAAGAGGAAACAAAGTGAATTTTGACATTTTTCATTGGTAAAATCAATTGAACCTAAAGTCCTATTTGCTTTATGAGGCATTGTCTGAGATGTATATTCCTTTTGTAAAATATCACTGAGAACACTAGATCAGAAACAAAGTGATTTGTATATGGATAATGCTTACTGCCAAACATCATTGACTAACCCTCCTTTGACTGTGTTTTCAGGGGTACCTTGAAATTTATTTTGACTAATGTTCACATCCCAGGCTCAAGGTAACATAAGAAGCAGTTGTCTTCTTATGCCCTACATGATGATACCCTTTGGAAAGTTTATGCAGCACTGCTTTTGGAGGAGATACTGAAACACTGCTGATCAGCATTACATCAGCCTTTTGTTTTCATGTGACTTGGAGGATGATCTATGTTCTTCAGGTAGTTTTTGGATTTACAACCATGTACTTTTGCTGCTCTTTACTTTACAGCTCTCCATTTGTTTCACTGATGGAAAACTAATTCATCATGAAGGTCTTGTTTGAAATTTGTCCTTTTTCCTTCATCTGTATATTGATCCACGTTCAATTACACGCCTGCAGAGATGTAAAAACAAATGCTTTTGAAACTTGGAGAGCTCCTTTGGTGTTTCATGGAGATTATGCCTAAGCTAAGCATATTTCTTCAGATAGTGAACATTCTCATCTTCTTTGTTGAACTTATTCTGAAATGAGACAAAAGGACCTCTTAGTGGTGTGCGACCTATGGATAGAACAATGCTGGTTTTGCAGAATAGAAAAATAATTGATGGCTGATTAGTAACAGACACAGGGTTTTTGGCTTAGAATGACTTTGTCAAGGTAAATTTCCCTAAACACCACCATCTAAATTAGAGACAATTTTCACATATTTGGAGTGTTTTCTTTTGCATGATCAGATTTTCATATGACAAGATGATCCGGGATAGAAGAGCAGAAACTTTGTTAACTGTTGGACAATAGATTACATGAGAAACAAGGTATGACAACAGAGAAGCAAAGTTATGACAACTATAGACAGGGAGACTTTGCTGAAGTGAGTTAGGACTTGAAAACTGAAGATTTTTCTCATCATGGACTGACAGGGAGGGGTAGGAGGACAAAAACTTTGTTTGAGGTGTTTTCTAGATGACAGATTGACAGATTGAGATTAGCTTCTAGAAAACTCAGCTAAGGAATCTAGTCATCAACAACATGTAAAACAATACTGGTGACTAATAGAATGAGTTTGTTGCCATGTGTAGGTAAAAAATAATCTTCCAAAAGACTCTTATGTGGCCTCCTAAGGCAAAATTCGAATTTGGATGGAGAAGATCATGGGATCATAAGGATATGTGTCTCATTTCCTATTTGTATTGTAACTCTAAGAATACATGTGCGTTATCACTTCCTATTTGGATTGTAACTCTAGAGATATAGGGATAGGTTCAGGGACTTCCATTAATGAGATAGCTTCTCATATTTTGTATAAATAGGGGAAGCTTTCTCCTATCAAATCATGTGTAAAATTGGATTTATGATCAAGCTTTGAATATAGAATTAGATTGTGGCACCTTACTCATGAACGTTCCTTCATTTTGACTTGGTTTTACTTACATATGGAGCATAGCGATTTACCATCTCTCATACTTTTAGATCTGCTACCTAAAATGTGTGAGATTTACTTTCTTTTATAGATTAAATTTTATTTAGTTTTTAGTATTAGTTTTAGAATGACTGTGTAATATTTTCTTTTATAAAAAAATTTCAATAGGATAGATATATCTATTTTCCAATTTGATTAAGTTTGAGGAAATAGAGCTCACAGTTATTTAATTGCCTGTCATTTAATTTTTCAACCCGGGGGTTTCGTAAACTTGTGAATCATGCGTGCATTGTATGTGCTAGAAATTGTCTTTTATTTTAGATCAATCTGACTACAAAATAATGAAAACCAGTTCATTTAATCTATGAAATCAAATAATGAAAATTAAATTCAACTAACCTATGAAATCAAGTAATGAAAATAAAGAAAAATTAAAAAGAAAATATAGCGCGCGCAATCACACTTGCAGGAATTGAAATTTTAATCTAAGAAAGCATTTCAAAGCATGTAAATAAAAACAACTAAGGTGTGTTCAATCACTCCAACATCAAATATGATATAATCAACCTCTTGAGATGATGTACAAGCAACTGATTATACTTTAGTCTTTAAATCTAGGAAAGCAATTAAACCATGCAAAGGGGAAACTCAATAATTGCATAAGTTAGGTATTCAAGTATTCAGTTTAGAAATATGATAAAATCATGTTCTTGAAATGATCTTTAAGAACACCCAATTATACAACTGAATGAGGATCTAAAAATAAATTTAAAATCATGTAAAAGTAAAGCTCAATGATTGTATAGGTTGAACATTCAATCACCCAACTTGGAACACCTTCTTAGCCTACTCTTTTAGGAACATTCAATTATACAATGAATTGATAGTTTGATCTAAGAAAGTAAATAACAAAACATGAAAGGAAACTAAATAATTGTGAGCTCTATTGCCTCAAACTTAATCAAATTGGAAAATAGATAAATCTATCCTATTGAAATGTTTTTAGAAAAGAAAATATTATAGAGTCATTCTAAAACTAATACTAAGAAAGAAAATAAACTTTAATCTATAAAAGAAAGTAAATCTCACGCATTTTAGGTAGCTGATCTAAAAGTATGAGAGATGGTAAATCGAGATGCTCCATATGTAAATAAAACCAAGTCAAAATGAAGGAACATTCATGAGTAAGGTGTCACAATCTAATTATGTATTCAAAGATTGTGCATAACTCCAATTTTACACATGATTTGATAGGATAAAGCTTCCCCTATTTATACAAAATATAAGAAGCTATCTCATTAATGAGAGTCCATGAATCTCTTCCTATATCTCTAGAGTTACAATCCAAATAGTAAGTGATAAGGCACATGTCTTCTTAGAGTTACAATACAAATAGGAAATGAGACACATATCCTTATGATCCCATGATCTTCTCCATCCAAATTCGAATTTGGCCTTAGAAGGCCACATAAGAGTCTTCTGGAAGCTTCTTTTTGACCTACACATGGAAACAAACTCATTCCACTTGTTAGGTATAAGTATGTGCATACTATTTTCTAAATTTTAACCATAAATTCACTTAAAATTACTAGGAATTAATAAAGTTTGGAAAAACATAATGTAACCCAATAGTGGTAATGGTAAGGTAAATGTAATGAAATGGAGGTGGAGTGAAGGTGCTAATATGGAAGTATAAGTGAAAATGTAATGGAAGTAAATGAAAATTTCAAGGCCCAACATACCCCCCAACTAAAGTTATTTCATGTCCTCATGCAATCTAGTACATTAATTCTTTTTTATCCTTGAGCTTTGGATTAACCTTGCATGATATCATTTGATAGCTTCATACTTCTGAAAAGTCTTTTTAGTTGAATTGCAACATGTTTGGTTCTTGTGTTTCAAACATATTTTGTTGTTGCATTCAATTTTGATCTTTGAACTTTGCATAATGATAATTTTATTATTGTTGCAAAGTATATCTTTATTGGATTGCATCATGGTTGGTTCTTGTGTGAAAACCATGATTGTGTTTGCATCCAATTATCTTTTAAGTACTTTTGAAATGCCATTGTATGCTCATAATAATAATGTAATAGTTAATATCTTTTGAAAGAATGTGGGCTTTTGAATGTGATATGAATGTGGAAAAATGTGAATATGAATATACCCTCCCCCCCAATTGATGGTATTGGAAATTTTATGAAATGAGGAAAATAAGTGTTTTTCCAAAAAATTGTCTAGCTTTTCAAGGAATTCTATGGTAAAAAGTTAGAAAATGACATAACTTAACTTACCCTTGGGAAATGGATGAGTTGCATGTGGGGTGATTGCAAAATTCTAATCATAATCTTCTTCATGTGGCTGTACAAGTTATGGATAAAAGGGTCAAAATGAATTTTTATTTCTTCTACTAAAACTGTTGAATTTGCTGCAAAATGATGTTGATTCTACAACTGTCTTCTGATTCTGTAGCTGCCATTTGATTTTGTAGCTGCCATATGATTTTGTTATTGCCCTTTGATTCTGATACTATCATATGATTCCGTTGCTGTCATATGATTCTACAGTTGCCATCTGATTCTGTTGCTGTCATCTGATTTTGCAGTTGCCATTTGATTCTGCAGCTGCATATCTTCTTCATTTGCTTCAAAATGCTGAAAATGATAGTCTTCATGTCTTCAAAACTAGTTGGCATAATTCTTTCTATGTGAATAGATGTTCTTATATCGAACATAGCAAGAAATTGTTGCTTAGTGGCTATTAATGGATGCCATTAGTCAACACAAGAACTCTCACCATTGATGAAAATGAGAGTCAAGATGCCCAAACACATCTTGCTAGGTAAGAATAATTGTGTTTTTCTCGAGTGCCTAGAAGATTCGATGAACAAGGGACATTAATGCACTCCCGTTGTTCGTCAGCAAGAAGAATTTCCATTAAGGCATGGAAGCCTCAAGGTTTTTTTGCAAGGATTTTAGACTTAAAGGACTATGGACTCAATAATTTGCATTGAAGCAAGGTTTATTTACGAAATGAAAAGGATAGGAAAATTAAAATGGAAACGGAATATGACAATGGAAAATGAGAATGGGAAATAAGTATGAAAGTGAACTTCTTGCTTTTATTTGTGCGTTAGGAGTAGACAAAAAGTAATGGAAAGTGTATGTGAATAAAAGAAAATGAACAACTGACTCTTGCTAGGAAAATAACTATGGCTTTCTTTGAATTTCTTGGTTGGATTTATAATTCAAAAGGGAGGAAAGGTAATGGTCTTGATGGATATGGACATGGACTTGTTCTTATGTTTCTCATGAAATCAGTCATTTGAAGACCAATTGTGCACATAATTGGTTTCCTTCAATGTTCATTCGATCATCCCAAACCTGCAAAGAAAAAATTGGCATAAAGAATATAAATGTGTTAAAAAAGAAATGGCCAATTCCTTCTTGATTCTTACGCAAAATTTGAATGCCAAATAAAACAGATTAAGGAAAATCAAAAGTGTTATATTTAGTCCAATTCATGATATCGATAACATTCCATTTTTGTTAAATAACCATGAAAAAAAATCAACTCCATGTTGTCAGATGACTTCATGCAATGTGCTCAGTGATATGATTGGCATCACAAAGATTTGTCGTGTTCTGCAAGTTAAAGCTTCATAGAAAAATACATAGCAACATAATTTTTAATGCCAAATATTGAGAAATCATCTAAATAATCTTCCAATTGTTCTACAAGTCATTATTAAATCTGTCAAATTGAATCTTCATCTGTGCTACAAAAGCATGTTGTCAAAAATATTTGAAGTGGTAAAAAAAATGTACTTGCACAAAAAATTATTTCAATCAAATTTTGCAAGTATTTTTTGCCTTATAAATTGCTTCAATATCAATTGTATATGAAAAAAAAAATTTCTTTCTCATTTATTTTTATTTTTATTTTTTACATATCATTTTATTTATTATTATTATTATTATTATTAATGATGATGAGACACATAGAGAATGAGACACATATGTGTCTAAAATAAAATATATTAAATCAAATTGGACTCTTAGACCACTTGCAATGTGGAGAAGGGTTTGTTATTAACTTGGATTCTTCTTCTTTCAACTTTCCATGTTTAAAGAGTTCAAAAAAAATAGTTTTTTCCTCACGCAATCTACAAAACGGAGCTCCAAAGAACCCTGAATTTCTCCTAAATGGATGTGAAATCCATAAAATTTCTCATGACCTACCTAATTCACCCCATTCCCAAAAAAACCCATGTTTTATTTTTTCATAATTCGCCTTTTTTTACTCATAAAAAGCATTTTAAAAGCAAGTGTTTTTAATAGTTATGCACTTCTGGAAATTTCATTTTCTGGCAATTACTTCTGCAACAAAATAAAATTTTTGTGGTTTCATTTATTTTATTTTCAGGTTTTTGATGTGTAATGGCTTGTCTCTCACAGAGAAGTTCAGATCAATCTCCCTCATTCCAATTACCGATAATGGAATCTGCAATCTTCTCTTCATGAATAGTCTGCAATCTTCTCTTCATCAATAGTTTCCTCATCTGATACACTTTCAGTGTCTGTATCTGCATTTGAATCTACAATATTCTCTTCATCAGCAGTTTGCAATCTTCTCTTCATCAGCAATTTCTTCATCTGATACACCTTCATTGTCTGTCTTTGCAACTTTCAAAATCGATTTCTAATAACTGCTACTTGAGGAAGATCAAATATGGAAAAGAGAAGGTTCATTTTTTATTGCAGTGCATGGGTCTTTGCGTGGATTGAAGGCCTGCACAAATGCATAAGTCCAAGCCAAAGGCTATCCTCATGCATATGCATGGGCCTCCTTTCCATGGTCCATTCGTTGTTTTGAATTTTTTTTTCATATAAAAATGTTTTATTTTTCTTTCTTTTAAATTACATATGTTATATCTTTTTTTTGGTAAATTTAAAAAATATATATACATATATTTAAAAAAAAAAATTATGCAAATGCAATTCAATAAATCAGAAAAATATTGAGAAGGTGCAAAATATTAAAATTTGCGGAACCGATCAAAAAAATGATCATGACTCAAACGACGATTTTCAATAGAATTTTAGTTCAATTTCCAACAAATTTTTTAATGAATTTCTGAATTTTAATTTTTAAATTGGTTGATCTGATTTTCTGATCTTCCAGGTCAAAACGAGGCGCAAGAAGAGAGCATACTAGTAAGCATCGTCAAATAAATTCATATTTTCACACAAATTTTATTTCTGATGGTGATAAAAAACGAAGTGATTCTTACTGCGTCACTGAAATTTATTCAAAATGAATTAATCAACGTTGATTTTTTTTTTTAAACAAAATAAATAAATAAATGAAACTCTAAAATTCTAGCTAAGTTTGGTTTTATTTTTATTTTTCCTATCTATCTAAAAAAAACTATATTTTTATTTTATTTTTAAGTATATTCATGCTTCCAATGAAGCCATTTATGGATTAGAATCTTTAGAATATTCATATCCAAACTTGAAAAATGTACTTCATTGTTTGTAAGGATATGAAAAATGGTCTTAATCTTTCGATTTTCCCCAAGGATATTTGAAGAATTGATGAATGTTGTGGTGCAATCTCTTTTTGATACCATTCCTCAATTTAGTCTTTGGGTTTCATTCTAGATCCTTTGTCCATAAATGGTTAATAAAAGCAAAATAAAATACACTCTAGACTAAAAGCTAGTCCTTATGCACACTTCCCCGACAACGGCACCAAAATTTTGGGGAAAAATAATTGCTTGTAATTTAATTTGTCAACCTGGGGGTTTCGTAAACTTGTGAAGCATGTGTGCATTGTATGTGCTATAAATTCTCTTTCAGTTTAGATAAATCTAACTACGAAATAATGAAAACCAATTCATTTAACCTATGAAATCAAATAATGAAAATGAAATTCAACTAACCTATGAAATCAAGTAATGAAAAGAAATAAAAATTCAAAAGAAAATATAGCGCACACAATCACACTTGCAGGAATTGAAATTTTAATCTAAGAAAGTATTTCAAAGCATGTAAATAAAAAAAACTAAGGTATGTTCAATCACTTCAGCATCTAATATGTTAGAATCACCCTCTTGAGATGATGTACAAGCAACAAATTATACTTTAGTCTTTAAATCTAGGAAAGCAATTAAAGCATGCAAAGGGAAAACTCAATAATTGCATAAGTTAGGTATTCAAGTATTCAGTTTAGAAATATGATAAAATTATCTTCTTGAAATGATCTTTAAGAACACCCAATTATACAATTGAATGAGGATCTAAAAATAATTGTAAAAGCATGTAAAAGTAAAGCTCAATGATTGTATATGTTGAACATTCAATCACCCAACTTGGAACACCTTCTTAGCCTAATCTTTTAGGAACATTCAATTATACAATGAATTGATAGTTTGGTCTAAGAAAGTAAATAACAGAACCTGAAAGGAAACTAAATAGATGTGAACTCTATTGCTTCAAACTTAATCAAATTGGAAAATAGATAAATCTATCGTATTGAAATGTTTTTAGAAAATCAAAGATTACAGAATCATTATAAAACTAATACTAAGAAAGAAAATAAACTTTAATCTATAAATAAATTAAATCTCACACATTTTAGGTAGTTGATCTAAAATTATGAGAGATGGTAAATCGAGATGCTCCATATGTAAGTAAAACCAAGTCAAAATGAAGGAAAATTCATGAGTAAGGTGAAACAATCTAATTTTGTATTCAAAGCTTGAGCATAACTCCAATTTTACACATGATTTGATAGGAGAAAGCTTCCCCTATTTATAAAAAAGATGAGAAGCTATCTCATTAATGAGATTCCATGAATATATCCCTATATCTCTATAGTTACAATCCAAATAGGAAGTGATAAGGCACATGTCTTCTTAGAGTTACAGTACAAATAGGAAATGAGACACATATCCTTATGATCCCATGAACTTCTCCATCCAAATTCGAATTTGGCCTTAAGAGGCCACATAAGAGTTTTCTTGAGGCTTCTTTTTGACCTACACATGGCAGAAAAGCTCATTCCACTTGTTAGGTATAACTATGCTCATACTATATTCTAATTTTTAACCATAAATTCACTTTAAAATACTAGGAATTAATAAAGTCTAGAAAAACATAAAGTAACCCAATAGTGGTAATGGTAAGGTAAATGTAATGAAATGGAGGTGGAGTTAAGGTGATAATATGGAAATATAAGTGAAAATGTAATGGAAGTAAATGACAATTTCAAGGCCCAACTAGAACATTGCATCAAAATAGGGAAACCCTACCTGAAAATGCAAAAAGGATGATTTATAAAAAATTACTCTAAGATGTTTAGGAAGAGTTCACAGGTAGACTCTGAGAGTTGGTATAGATCAGGTTAATCCTTAAGAAATTGGTTATCTGACTCTGAAAGAGAAAAAATCATTTTTTCAAAATTTCCCAGGGGTTGTGCAGGTTTTCAATGAAAACCATTAAGCATGCGCACTAAACTAAACTAGAAAATTGCACATGTTTGCACTTTGTTTACCACCAGAAATAGTGCAGGGTAAAGAAATGTTGGAAAATTCAAATTTAAGGTTTTCTGGTTTAGATAATCTAAAAGGTTATATACCCAACCACACTCAGAAAAGTCAAACTAGGAAAGTTGTAATGTAAAACCAAACAAAATCAAAGGAAAATTAATCTTGTATTCCCCAACGGAGTCGCCAATTTGTTTTCTAGAAAAATCCCTCTTGCGGACAAGAGCGATCTCCCTATTACCCCAATAGGTAACTAGAAACAAACAACCATTTGAATTCCTCTTTCTCTAAACTATTAGCATTCATATTATTATAACTTATAAATGAGAAAGTTATGCTCCTACCTTTCAATGAGACATTTGATGTAGACCTTTTCCTTTTGCTCCAAAGAAATCCTTCAATACTGAGAAGAACCTACAATCACCAACATGCAAAGGATCAAAGCACCTACAGTATATAATAATAAAAAATACCAATTCAAATTAATGATAAAGGAGACTAAGTATTGACAATGTTTTAATAAGTTTAAAAACAACACAATTGGAAAATGAGATCCATATGTATTATCAAGAACAAAAAATAGAAATCTTACAACCTGGGCCTTGATGTTGTACAGATTTCTCCCGTATGTTCATGAAATTGTGCTTCTTGCTTTGAAAAGTCTTCCTCTCTAGAATTACTAACATAAATTTATATTCAATTACCTCTCATGTACAAAGGTGTGATCTTCAATGTATAAATTGTAGGTTATACTAGCTTATACTAACTTCCATAACCCTAAAACTTCAGCTCAATTTATAGAGAGATTGAAGAGGTTTCAGATCCATTAAGAGAGGGATGAGATTCTACAATGAAGGGATTAGGGTTCCTTTAGCCAAGGGATAAGCTCCATGAGTAGAGGGATATAATTAAACTAGCGCGACTCTAGAGGCTTCTAGTTGAAATAATATTTGCCCAATTAGGCTTCTAGAAGTTACTTTTTTTGTGTTTACTTCCTTCTATGGGGATGTGCAGTTTTTATTGGCGAACAGAGCGGTGATTTCCGCATATAATAGAATAAGTATCATTGCATGTGCGGGAAATGACCACAAAAAGCACACAATTAACTTTTTAAAGGATTTTAGAGATCTTTTTCACTTTCCAAGACTTGGTTTAGGAACATGGATGTTTTTTTGACTTCGAAGGAAACATGAATATGGATAGTGATAGATCCATAATGATAGTCAAATTTCATTGTGAAAAAATAACGTGTAACATAAAGATATATATACAATCATGTGAAATGATCCCTCCAGTGTAACCAATCCAGAAAATGGATACTTACTTGAATCATGCTCACACTTTCCTTGAGCAGGAAGAAAAAAACAAAAGATAGGCAACTCCAAGTTTCCACCAAATATGTGCTCATGATCCATAAATACAAGAACATACATCTTCCCTATTGACTATATAAAATCAGTAAAAGAATCCTCAATAATATGAAATGCTACCCTATTTTGAAACTCAAGAGAAATAAAAGTACACCCTTCATTTTCTGATGCAATTTTTTTTTCAAGATGAAAAAAGAAAATATGTTTATCAAGTTTTTCATTTGCATCAGGATCAAGGGAAATTTGTTCTTCAAAATCTAAGGTAGCCATATTATCAATACTAAAAATATGCGCATCCATAGGATCCAGAAAAAATTGCTTTTCTTGAACAAACTCTTCATTTTCTGATCCTGGAGCAAGATCATCATGTCCAAGAGGCTCTAAAAAAACCTCTTCTTTATCGATGCTCTCCTCTTCATAATTTGCTTGAAATTTTTGATGATTATTCTCTACCATAATTACATTTTCTGAAGCTCCCACACATTCCAATTCAAAATTTTGATTTGCACGAATCTGCCCTTGAAATAGTGCTTCAAAAAATGGACGTGTTGGAGAGCCATAGGAGTGGTGAATGTCTAGATATACTTATTCATACATTTCATCAGAAACCTCATATTGGTCTTTGTTAGACTCCTATAATTCACAATATCACAAGGTGACTGATTATTTTTTTTTAGATCGTTTATATTGAAAATAATATTCCATGACTATCATTTATTTCCAAGAAGGTACTTCTGGCACAAAAGATGGAAAAGGATGATTTTATTCACCTCATTTCCAATATAGTCCAAACTAAGCCTAAATGCATTGGTTAGCACTATCCATCTCATCAAACCCCCAAAACCCACATATATAAAGTTTTGGGACTTTCTATTAAGTCCTGACACCTCCATTTCAGCTCTGCCCACCCATTAACAGCCATATCTTGTTCTTCTGTCTTGACTTCTGTCTCTTCTTCCTCCTGCATCCTTCTGTCCCTGACCTTTAATATATATATATATCTACGATATCAGCCTTGTAAATGTGTTCTCTTCCGCACTTAACCGTATTAAAACCTCTACCTTCCATCACAATTCTATTATCGTAGTTTTAAACTCCATTCATAACACAATTGTCGAATTCTATAGAACCCCGAAATGTGATTTGTGATATTGGCCGGGACCCATCACCTTTTCGCATCGCAAGTTCACAAATATTACTTACCACTTGTACTTACCTCCACCTTATTCCTCGATATGCGATTTGCGATATTGGATGGGACCCATCACCCCTTCACATCGCAAGTTCGCAAATATTACTTACCACTTGAATTTACTTCCACCTCATTCCCCGATATGTGATTTGCGATATTGGCTGGGACCCATCACCTTTTCGCATCACAAGTTTGCAAATATTACTTACCACTTGAACTTACTTCCGCCTCATTCCCCAATATGAATTTATGATATTGGTGGGACCCAATCGCATATCTCAAATTTCAAGCTCAGGGGGATAAGTGCTCAAGAATCATGTTGAAATGCCAAAGTGCGAAGTGCAATAATGAAGAAGACAAGATATAATTAAAAGCTAAAATCTAAAGGAATTGAAGTCTGGCTGTGGGACCCAATATCATATCGCAATCGCAAGCTCAGGAGGATAAGCACTCAAGGATCATGTTGAAACGTTGAAGTGCGAAGTGCGATAATCAAGAAGATGTGATGTAGGTCAATGCTGAAGCCTAAAGGATTTCAAGTCTGGGTGTATGTGGTTTTCCATTTGTTAAATTGCATTGGAGAACAGAGGAGGCTTATAACGTAGAACGATTGGATCGTCGAAATGCTATTAAAGGACCAGACACGAGGTTGTTCAAAGGTTAATTGGAATTTATTTAAGGTCTAGGGTTCTTTGTAGTTACGTTGTTTTATGAAGGAAAGTGAACGCGGACAAAAAAGCGAGTAAGGGACCTGACATATAGCAAAGGGCAGAGTAAGCTAACCATCGTGGTAATAAGGACATATGGTGGCACTGTTGGAAACTTGAGTTAGGAAAAATTTGTTTGTACATAACTGTTATGATATAAACAATAGAAACAGAAAGGTAGTGAACACATCAACACAGCCACCGATCGACAAAAAGTGTCAGCACCGCATCATATTTAATGATCTAGCAAAGGTGGCATAAAAGTAGAGCCATATGTCAGAGCCACCCATCATTGCCTCTTCGTGACCACCTCAACCACTTTCAACTACGTTTGGATTCATGAAGAGCTATCAAAGTTTGTGGATTCATGAATATTTTTTGAAGTTAATTCCACAGGCGTTGTTTTGTCAGAGATATTTTTCTCGGGCCTTGCATGGCCACACTTGTCTAGTTTTTCTTAATTTTAATTAATGAGAAGTTGTCGAAGTAGATAGGGAAACCGATGTAGTTTTTAGTTAAATATTGCATGCATTGGAAGTATCAGGGGTTGGATCTTCTTGGAATTGTTTGGACCTTGCATTGTAAGAACATTTTGTATTGGAGCATTGTAATTTTTGGAGCCGGGCATCAATAATAAGAGACCGTTTACAGGATACTAGAGTTGTGTTAAATGGTGATTTGTTTCCTATCTGGTTAAATTTTCCATTATTTTCCTTGCTCTGCATCCATTTATCTGATTGTAAAACATAAATTTTAGATTAATACTTGCTGTTGGAGCACCTTAATTCTGTCTGTATTTACCATCTGAATGTTTTCTTCTGAATTCTGGTTAAAGAATTTGTTAGTCATCAATATTTTTTACTATCTTTGGATGACTATATAATGGTTATAATTTTCTAAAAACAATATTCCTTGAATATCTTGATTTTTAGAAATCTCATTGCCTTCATTATCTTCATAAAACCTTTTTCCCTATCTATCAGTGTACCATATCAAAGTCACCCTGTTGCTCTTAAAAGACTCCTTATGGGCTTATACCTCTAATTTTCATCCTTCTTTCCTACCTAAAACCTCATTTCACCATTTTCCCCTGTCAATAAACTCCATCCTCCCTCTAATATTTCTTGTTTCTAACTCATTCCCATGTCCCCTTGAGCATAAAAACACTCTTGGAAATGCTCTTTTCACTTGAAGGTTTTTAAGTCAAATTTCAGTCAAAATCAAGTCAAAGGGCACTCACATTAGGTCATTAGGGTTTTGAATTACTTCAAGGTCATCCTTTCATTCCGATGAGGCCATCACAGATATGAGAAAGATTGATTATGACAATAATTCTTCTGGCTCCCCAAAATCCTTAGATGTTTCAGGCACTGCTTTTCCTTTGCTATAATCTGGCTCAGATATAATAGAATGTCAAGACATTTTTATTCAAGAAGGACCTAAAATTTCCAAAGAACATTATCTTCTCAGTTCAGAACCTACAAATGAGAAGAATGGACAAATTTTGGCACTTCTGTAGAGGTGTTGGAAGATTTATTAGTAGAAAGTACTGATGATGTAGACTGTCAACTCTTGAATGAAAACAACTTACAGCAAGGGAAAGGAAAAAAACCTAATCTTGTATATGACAACGGCTATAAACTTGATAGTCCATTTGAGTGCCAAAGTAGTGATTACTTGTAGGAAAATGACAGGAGAAAGCACACAAGGCCAAGCATGAAGAAAGTCTATCAGAAAATATTAATGGAATATGGAAAAAAGGTAAGGTGAGCCGGACAGAAATGAATGAACTTGAAAGGGCCATAGAGCACTTAGAAGAAAACATTGATAATTTCTGAAAAGAACTGCAGGCCACTCAGATATTTGAAAAAGATGGCCAGAGAAGGTGGAAGAGTTGAGTTGAATCTCATAGTGGAAACTTAGAAGATTTTGAAGATGCTACTATGTGTAATCATCCCAAAGTTATCAAAGTGAACATGTTCAACCCCAATGAGAAAAAGAAAATCCAACTTCATGAATTCAACAACTTGCAAAAGAAAAAAGTGTCAAAGAGTATCAGTGAGAAAAGGAAAATGATTTTAAACATTAGAAAGTGGGTTTTTCAAAGTTAAATTAAATTCCACTTCACTATAAAGGTCATTTAACACTTCAAAATAATCATTGGTGCCTTTAAAAGGATCAAGAGCATTTATCAAGGAAGATTTTTGAGAGTTTTTGAGAAGAATTTTTCTAAAGTTCCTTGGCACTACACGTTTACCTTAGCACTGTGTGCCTGGGAGTTGGCATTGCACCCTTGCCCGATTTCCTCAACAAATTTTTTGAAGGCGTTGCACGCCTATAGACTGGCGTTGCACCCTTGCCAAAGTCCTGCACCCTTGCCAAAGGGACCCTATGCTAAATTTCCTTGGTGCTGCCCACTCAGAGACTAGCGTTGTGTGCTTAGAGACTAGCTTTGCACGCTTTTCTTGGGGCTGCGCCCTCAGCTATTGGCGCTATGCGCCTAGACAAAGGAGTTTTCCAAGGGTTGGGGCCATCCAAATCACTTCAAATCGCTTTCAAATATTTTTCAAAGTCCTCGAAGCACACTTGAGGGGTAATTACATGACATGAACCTTGATTTGAAGCTATTTGATCACTCTTAATTGAATGGAAATGAAACCCTAAATGAAACCCTAAGAAAACCCTAATTTTAAGCTTGTAATCATTGTTTTACCCTTAATTCATCCTCCTATAAATAAAATCAATCATAAACAAGGGTAATTACATTGATTGATGGTTTTTACATTCATCTATTTTACCCCTTCACTCACTCCCTTCATTTGTTCAAACTACCATTTCCTTCCCTTCCCCTCATCTCATTTCACTTGTGCCCTAGTGTTTCATAAAACAGAGTTTAAATGTATGAGGGAGAAGATAGTGGTCTTGAGGCACAAATGCAAAGGAGACATGATCATAAGGGAGGGAAGATAAATGGGTTTGAACCCATCAATACAAGGGAACTCATGGCCTCTCTGCTCACTGTTTCTTACTTTAAGCATGTGGGTTGTTTTGAATTTTGTGAGAGAGCGCATCAAATCCAAAATCACCCGGAGTTGACAAGACTATTCATCATAAATCTACATGACAAGAAGTTCAATATTTTTGGGGTTACATTTGAAATGTCCTCCGATGCCATTGCAGCCGCTACAGGGATACCTAGTGTGGGAGAGAAGTGGTTCAAACAAGAAAACCTAGACATGAGTTATTTTGAACCATACCTCAAACCTCGGTATAAATATCAGCACAAGTCCATCTTCCCTTTTTCTCATCTTCTTGATAGATATGAACCCATTATGAGAATAATAATGAAGTATTTAACTTGTGAGGGAAGGTTTTCCCACCTCTACACATACCATATCCGTCTTCTTATGCATTTCATTAGAGTTAGGATGTTGCATATACCATATTATCTTTTCTGTAGCATTGACAAAATGGCCTACATTATGAAAAAGAGAGATTATAATTAGAAAATGAAGAGCCTATTTCATCACTCACTCATCAATATGGTGGTCATGCATCAACTTCAGCTGGAAAAACATTTCATGGGATGCATTCATCGCCAATGAGGTTTTCATTACTCCACCTAGCCATCATCAGCAGGATATTCCTTCATCTTCTTATCCTCCCATATCCACTTCTCCATCTCATCCTGTTGTTCATCCATCACCATACAATCACATCCATTCACCACATGGTTATCCTTCCTCATCACCTTTCCACCATCCTTCACCATCACATCATGATACCATATCCTCCAAAAGGGAAAGAAACATTGAAACAACTGGCACTAAAATGAATGATATTGAGCCATTTCCATTGACCTATTAGAGAGGACACAGGAATTTGTTTGCTTTACTTGAGCTGAAAGGGGCCATTTATTTTTCATCGGCAAAAAAAACATGCCCATGTTCAATATTCGGGCTCAAACATGAGGTTACTTCCATGCAAAAGGCTCAAGCCCATGCCCATATCTATGAACAGGGCATATCTATGAAAGCTCAAACATGCCCATGTAAAGATTCAGGCTTTGATCGAGGAAAAGGAGAAAGAGAAGCTCAATATCCTTGCTGATGTGTCCCTGCAAGCCTCTAAATCTTAATCAGCAAGCTAAATTCCAATTTTGGCACTTTTTTGCACATTTTGAATTTTTGACAATTTGACTTGCGAAAAATTGGCCAAACGCGCAGTGCCACTATCGCTGCGCACTTTTTTGGGCATAAAAATGGAAAATGGTTAGAATATTCATGTTACTAATGACAATTAAATCAACCTCAGAAATTTTTAGAAGATTTGGAGCAAAACTGGTCCCTCAAATAGGCCAAAAACTACCAAAAAATAACCTTTCTGCCCTCTTTTTGGCACTAGCGCTACACATTTAGTAGTCTTGGGAGAAGTAATTTTTGACAGGGAATATGGGAAATTTTTTTGAAATTAAAAGCATATTTGGAAAATATGCTCAAAGACCTTTCCAATCAGCCATATTGGATCTCATTTAGACACTGGAAAGGCCTCCAAAAGTTAGATGCAAAACAAGCCATTTTTTTTGCCTTGGCACTGCGTGTTTACACTGGTGTTGTGCCCATGTATCTTGGAGTTGTGACCTTACCAGGAGTTATTGCAAAATATATTTTGAAGCATTAAAGTCAAACTTATTCCAAACTAAGCTCAGAGGTTGAGTTAGGAGTTATTATTTCAATGAATGAATCTTAGATATTTTGCCTTGGGACTTGCATGGTCTCAAAGGTCAAAATGCATTAACTATGTAATAAATGACATCTAAAACCCTAGCTAGAGTTTCACCTCCTCATTTTGCAGATAAATAATGCATGTATTCTTCATAATTTTTGTTGGTTGGTTGAGTAGTTGTTGGACTAATTAGTTGCTGAGCTAATTGATGGATTGCTAGGCTATATTTGAGAAAGCTCTGAGTTGCAGAGATCTCTTGTACATGGAGTAATGTAATTGTTTTGATCATCAGTAATAAAATCATGTTCAGAGGATTCTTGAGCTATGTTAATGGTGATTTTTTCCTTCTTTATCAATGTTTCCTTCTATTTTCCATTATTTCCATTATCTCTCTGATAAAAGAACAGAAATTTTATAGTAGGATATGTTGTCTTGGCACCCTATTTCTGTCTGCATTCTTTATCTTAATGTTTTTCTCTGCAAGGTCTGATTGGAGAATTATTAATTGCTCTCTGGTTCCACTTAGCTTTTTGTCTTGAAAATGATTTAATGGATTCAAGCCAAAGAAGTCTATGGTATGCCCTGTCCTTTGGTGTAGCTTGAGACATTGTTTTTAAGGCCTTTCTTTCAAGTTTACTTACTAGGGTTTAGGCTAAAGAAGTTTATGGTTTTCCCTGTCCTTTGGTCCATCTTGAATAAGTGAATTTTAAGGTCTTTGAAGTCTGATTGAAGAATTTAGGAGTTCCCTGCTCTTTAATCATTACTGAAATTTTATCTTAAATGTTTCCTTTCTCTGAAAGTGAATAGCTAGAGAATTTAGGAGTTCCCTGCTCTCATGGGTTTGTTGGATTTTTTTCTTAAATTTTACTTGATAATTCCAAGCCAAAGAAGTTTATGGTGTGCCATGTCCTTTGGTTATTTCTTAAGCATAGTGATTTTAAAGACTCTTCTTGTTCTAATATAATGTTAAAGGATTCTTAATTGCCCTTTAGTTTTACTATTTTCCCAACTTATTTTCATTTCATATGCCATCTAATCTAAGAAATCCACTTGATATACTTAGCTTGCCCTATGAAAACACTTATTGATTTGATGAAATATTAAATCCTTTTATGACTCCATAGCCCAATGGATTGATTTTTCTCATGGTCTATCTATTCAGTCGAAACACTCCCTCAAATAGCCACACCACTGATCTATCAGCCTATCAATCAAATCAATCAAAACAAACAAATCTTTAGAACTTCATAACTAGCTTAAGATCATGAAACAAAATCATATAGACATATCATTCACAAACACAAATATAGAGAGAGCCCTCTCTGAGTCCAGGAAGGCTAGTTCCTAGGACTCCAAGTTTAGTTTAATGTTACCCTTGTTTATTTGGTCTTACCAATCTGAAAAATTATAGGGACCTAACATAATGGCAACTCCTCTGGGGAACACTCATTAAAAATCTTAGTGTTATATAAAGAACTCAGAAAACCCAAAAAATATCTCAATATTGGCATCCAATTATTGACGGTGGACAACAAACAAATCCTCAAAACAGTTAGCATCATCCACCTTATGACTCCACTAGTCTTCAGTAGGTCTGCTGACTCCACTGGTTCTCACAAACTCCCCTAGGGATGTATTAATCAATCCTAATAGTATAATACCCAGCCACATACTGTGTGAATTCAATAATATTTCAGATAGGTCTTTTTTTCAAAACCCTTACAAACTTTCAACCCCTCTATGTTGTGGGTTTGAAATCTGGCTTCAAAAAGAATCAGCACTAGATCTCACCTTGACCCAAAACCTCCTGCTATAGTTGATGAACCTAAAAGAATATTAAGAAAAACTTCTAGGACTGAAGATTCAACTATTGTCATACCAATTCACAAAGCAAGTTCCTTTCCTGAAAACCTTACATCCTTGCAAGATACCCAATTTGACTTACACCATAGAAAAAACCTATTCAGAATTAAGTTTTAAAGTTGGATAGACCAAACAAACCTTGAGCCTACCAGCTTACAGCAGAGTCCTAGTAGAGAAGCCTCTCTTTCCACTCCTCCTAATTTTTAGCTTCTCCAACACTTTGACTTCTTTCGTTCCAAACCTGCCCAATATCATCTAGCTGGTCCAAGTACATCTGCTACCCCTACTCACACATCCACTATGCAAACCACTCCATTTCATCCTCCACCCCCGCTCAGAAACCCTCCTCTTATAAATCCTCCTTGGGTTCCATTACCTCCCATCATGGAAGCATGGTATGCCCCTCTGGTACTAACACAACCTTTACTACCTATGCCACAGTACTATCATTCTAAAAAACCTCATTTTAATGGAACTAATCCTACAACTTCCCAATAGCATGTAGACAAGATGAATGATGCTTTTGATTACTAATAAATAAAATATGAGACTATACAAATGAGAATGTTTGCCCAAATTTTAGGGGGATAAACAAAGAAATGGTTCAAGAATTTAACTCCTAATAGCATTCATGATCTCCCTTCCCTTTATCAAACATTCATAAACAAGTGGGAAACTAAGAAAAATCCTCTTCAAATCTTATCAGAGCATGAAAACCTTAAGAGAAATTTTTGGGAGAGGGTTCAAGACTACTGCACTAGGTTCAATAGTGTATATAATTCACTTCCTCCCAACATGAAACCCCCACAAGGCCTAGCCCTAGTAAAATTTCCAGATGGATTTGATCCAGAACTGGCTTACCAATTAAGAGAAAGAGATCCCCTTACCCTAGAAGACATACAAATGGGAGAAATAAGTGTAGAAGTCAATCTAATTGCTAAAAGATCTAGAATGAGAATAGAGAAGAGGGTTACATACAAAGAGGAACCTGTGGCCTCCACATCTGATGCTAAAATTGATAGTCTAGTTAGGATAATGGAAAGAATGATGGGGAGAATTAACTTAAATGAAAGAGCACCTCCTGGGGAAAACCAAATAAATCCTCAAAACAAAAATAGAAACCAAAACTTCAGAAGAGATCCTCCTCAAATAAGAAAAAGAGAAAATTACCAACAAATCAGACCTCCTTTCCAAGAAAACTATGTAGGTGAAGAGGAGAGAGAGAATGAGGAGCTAGAAAAAAACCATGGGAATATAATAGGCTCTGATAGTGAGGACGTTGTTTTTCTCACAGAAAAATAACAAGGTCTGTTTTCCTCAAACCAAGCTGAAATATCATATGAGGATTCTAAAGAGTAGAAACTAGGGTTTGAAAATGCTATCATGCAGGTTCATAGGTAGTATGACCTCAGAAGTAGGAAAATCCAAGATATCCCCAAGAGGAACAAACTAGAAATTTTTACTAGGAAGACCCCTGAAAATACTCCTAAAAGGATAGCATAAATTACAAACACAATGGCTAAGAATTATGATCAAAGAAAAAACAAAATTGAACAACATGATGGTGACCAAAGCTGCCCTAGTACATCAACTAGTGGCCCTGAAAAAATTGCTTTAATTGAGATTCCAAATAAAAATTAGCAAGCTAAAGTTGCCGAAAAAACCATGTATGATAAAACTGATCTAACTCTACCAAGAACATAGACACAATTCAGTATTGAGAGTGAAATTTCCAAGATAAAAATAGCCATACCCCTTACTGAATTAGTGACTCAAGATGTATATAGATCTCAAGTTTTTAAGGCTTTAAACATAGGAAATGACACCGGTACTCTAAATCTGACTGATGTCAAGCCAGAATTGTTGTTTGGACCAGAGGTGGAGGGAAAGTTTCAAGAGGGAGTTGTGCCTCCATTCTACGTCATTTTGAACATTCATGACAAAATCCTACACAATGCCATGCTATATTATGGTGCTTCACATAACCTCATGCCAAAGGTGGTGATGGAAAGATTAGGCCTTGAAATAACCAGACCATACAAATACTTGTACTATTTTGATTCAAGTAGAGTTAAATGTCTGGGCCTAATCAAATATCTATCTATTAATCTGGCACAAATACCAGCCAGGAGCCTTGTAATGGATATTTTAGTGGCAGACATTCGCCCAAAATATGGCATGCTTTTATCTAGATCATGGGGATCCAAACTCAAAGGAACCCTCCAAATGGACATGACATATGCTACCATTCCATTCTTTAACCAAACAGGAATACTATACAGAGAATCTCACATGAAATACATGGTAAGTAGCCAAGATAAGCCAAACAACACCCCTCTCTATTCTATCCATTCATACCTTGATTCATTTATTTTGTAGAATGAAGATTGCATTAATGAACAAGTAGCTAAAAAAGAGGAAGAGATAGACCTATCAAGATAGTCAAACCAAACACAATATGAAGAACATAACATCCAAAACCCTAGCATCCATGAACAACAACACAATGGTGAATTCGAACTTGAAACTCTTTGGAACATGAGCTTTGATGGCTCTTGTGGCAAAGTTGGTTCAGGAGCGAGTGTTTGGATACACAAAACTAATGAAGGTCACTCTTACAAGTTGGATTTTCAATGTACAAACAATATTGTAGAATATGAAGCTCTTCTCCTAGGTTTACAATTGCTAAAAAGTATAGGAGCTAAGAGGATTTTTGTGCAAGGAGATTCCGAGTTAATTATTAGGAAAATTAAAGGAGAATATTTAGCCAAAAATCCCAGGTTAAGAGAATATAGAAATTTTGCCTTAGACCTCCTAAAAAATTTTGAAAAATATAAACTTACCTTTGTCCCAAGAACTCAAAACAGCCTTGCAAATGAACTAGCATTCACTGCCAGCACTTGCCAACTAGCTCATGCCAATGAACAATATATGGTAAAGGTCAAAAGAATATCCACAACCCCTAATAACATAGATTATTAGAAAGTGTTTGAAGGTGAAAAATAGATTGAAGACTTCTCGTAGTCCAAAAATGAGTTTGAAATTCCAAAATCAGATTCAGATGATGAAGAGGACTGCACTGCTGGGGAACAAACACACAAAACATAACCACCTTATGTTTCTGATATAAATCTGCTAGAACACCCTCATGAGGCAAAATTGTGTGAAGATTCAAATAAAAAGCACCTTGAGGTATTTCAATGCAAGGATAATATATTTCCAAGAGGAATTGTCCGATTAGAAGAATTGTTTGATTTCAATGATGTTGCTAGGAAGCCTAAAATAGAATCCACTAAAACAGATGTAGAAGAATGCAACATAGGCAGCGAGGAAGAGCCTAAAATGATAAAATTGTTAAAAACACTGCAAGCTCTTATCAAATAGAAATACATTGAGCTATTCAAAGAATTCAAGGATGTGTTTGCATCAGGCTATGAGGACTTGAAGTCCTATGATACAAGCATCATTCATCATAAGATTCCTCTCAAGGAAAACCAAAAACAATTTAAGCAGAAATTGCGTAGAAAAATACTTGTCCTAATGCCTCTAGTTGAGAAAGAAATTAAAAAGATGTATGATGCCGAAATAATATTCCCACTCAGGTACACAGGATAGGTCTCAAATCTTGTATCAGTGAGGAAGAAGATAGGGAAAATTAGGCTATGCATAGACTTCAGAAATTTAAACAAAGCCTCCCTGAAAGACAACTACCCTTTACCTAAGATGGATCATATACTGAAAAGGGTAGTTGGCTCCAAAATAATATCTTTGCTTGGTGGTTTCTCAGGGTATAATCAGGTGCTAGTATATCTTGATGATCAGCACAAAACTGCCTTCACTACACCTTGGGGCACCTTTACGTATGCCAAAATGTCTTTTGGGTTAATGAATGTTGGGGAAAATTTTCGAAGAGCCACGCACATTGATTTTCTCAAAGAAATAGGTTACTTCATTGTGATATATCTTGATGACATCAAAGTCTATTAAAAAACTGATGAAGAACACCTAGCTCACTTAAGAAAAGTCTTTGAAAAGTGTAGAAAGTATGGTTTATCTTTGAATCCCAAGAAAACTCTCTTTGGCCTTCAAGAAGGAAAACTTCTAGGCCACATCATATTTGAAGAAGGGATCAATATTGACCCAAAAAGGATTGAAGGGATATTGCAGATCAATCACCCTAGGAATATCAGAGCGCTACAATCTTTCATTGGAAAGATCAACTTCTTAACAAGGTTCATACAAAACCTTGCAAAACTCCTAAGAAACATTAAAAACATGCTGAAAAGAGAAATAGGAGTCAAATGGACCATAGAAGCAAGGCAATACTAGTAAAACAAGAACTTACCCAACCACCAGTTCTAATCAGCCCTGAATTTACCAAGGACTTATTCATCTTCTCATTTGCATTAGAACACACAATTACTGCAGTATTACTACAAAGGAACATAATGGGACAATAACAACCCATAGCTTTCTTCAGCAAGGCACTAAGAGATGCACCTTTGAAATACAACATTATGGAAAAACAAGCTTTTGCCATAATCAAAGCGTTAAAATATTTCAGAGTATACATCTTGCATTCACAAGCCATTGCTTTTGTTCCTCATGTAGTTGTTAAGGAAATACTAACTCAGGATCTGTAATATTCCTAAATTAGCATGTAGCTAATAGGAATATTAATTTTGCTCTTAATATCTAGTTAGATGAATAAATGGGTAAGGAGGCCCATAAGTTGCTTAAGTAGGCTTAACATCCCTCTTAATGTGAAAAGGGATCATGTTAATAACTAGATCAAACATCCTCATGTGTGAACAGGGTCTAAAATGTGTGGACAAGGTCAAGTTTGACCAAGTCAACAACATTAATATGTGAGGAGTGGATCATAAATAAAGACAACTCAGTGTGAATGAAGATCAATCTAGCTAGTCAAAATAAAGACACCTTGGGTTTGAATGGAGAAAATGCGTGGAGACTAAGCCATGGTTGACTAAATCAAATAGCATTGTAAATAGATGAGTGGGACTAATGGAGACAGCGTAATTTTGGAGGAGGAGCCTTTTGCATGGAAGTAACCTCATAATTGGATGGGACCCATGGTGAGAAATCTCATCAACTATATAATGGAGGGAATGGAAGTAATATGGGACATGATTGAAGATTATATTTTTTATGTGGTCTATTTGGACTTCTTGCATTCTTTGGTTTTTTAGCTAAGTTTGTTGCATTGTTTAGTGCATAAGAGTTTATAAATACTTGAAATTCTTCTTCTTCAGAACGTTACCAAGGATCAAAGAGACATCTGTCCTTCTTTCCTATAGTGTTGGGCCAAGGCCAAGCAGTCACCTTCAGTAGTAGTGAAGTCCCTTGCAGAAACGACATTATTTCTTAGGGTGTTGCAGTGGGAGGGTTTAATCCCTTGTTTTATGAGCTAATTTCCCAGGAGGAGGATCAACCTTTTTCCTGGAAAGCTAGTAGGAGGAGCTACATCCATTTATTTGCATGATCATCCATAGTCATGTAGTGCTTCAGCCATACAGTGTGATTCAGCCATAGATCTGCAACATATGCTTCTTGTACTTCATGTTTATCAAGAAACCCTTGCTGGGTCATCTTGGATTTCTGTAAAAGAGGCTAGATCTCTATTTTTGGTCCTCATTGATTAATATATAAGTAGATCTATTTTTATAACCCTCAATAAACTGCGCTGTCACTTTATGCAATATTTATGTGTTGTAGTAGTCTTGGGGTTTGTTGTGTTTTTGGGTTGTTTTGGCCATAGGAGGCCAATTTAACTAGGCAAAAGTGATTTGTTTCTAATTTCCTCTTAGATTTGGTTGTAATAATGTAAGATATAATGGATACATGGGCTGAATTTTTATTTTAATGCTTATATTTCTAAAAAATGTGTTTCTTGTGCATGTATGGTTGAGTTTTCCCATTTGGGAATATTACAGTGGTATCAGAGCTCTAATATTGGCTCAGCATGTGCATTTCAACCATTATGGATTCTTCTCATGGGAAGGAGAGGATCTAAAAAAGGGATCAAGGCAAACCCTTATTGTCTGGAGGGAAGAAGTTCTCAAAACTTCTTCTACATACTTTGCATGGAAACAGTAAAGACATCAAAGAAATGAGGAGGGACAAACATGGAGATCCCTCAACAAGATTTGGACATGAGGAAATATCTAATTCCTCATATTGTGGGTGTGATTATTCAACCACACCATCATATTTAAAATTCTCTACCAGCCATATGTTCATGAAAAATGAGATGGAGAAAGGAGATGTGCTAGAGAAGGAGACTCTTGGGGATTATTTGTAAGAGTATGAATCTCAATCCAAGGGGTTCAAAGATCACTTGAACTTCCAAGATTTTTCCAAGATCAAGGAGGAAAGGAGCACAAGGGGCAAGTAGCATGGTGTGGGTAGGTTTTTTCTATCTACTTTTGATGGATCACCTAAATGTCCAGCTAAGTTTTGGGTGAAGGAGATAGACACCTATGTGCAACAACATCAAGTTTCAGAAAATGAAGCCATCAAAGTAGCAGTGCTACATTTTGAAGGTAAGGCTTATGCTTGGTGGTTGTTTGATTCATTTTCCTTAAAGAATGAAAATACATCTACTTATGAAAATTTCATTAGAAGAATAGTGGAAAGGTTTGATGAAAAACTTTATGAAACACCTTCTATGGAGCCTATCAAACCAAAACAAACAAAACATTTTCATGAGTTGGAAGGATATATGAATCCAACTCCATTTCCGAAAACCATTGAATGGGATGAAACTTGTATACCTTGCCAAGGGCAAAGTCCCCATTGCATGATGAGATTTCTTCTCAAGAGAAAGACATGGAGGTTCCTCTTTCAAGGGAAGACCAAGATCTAAGGTCTCTTATTTTTGATGAGGAATTTTCTACTATTGTGGAGGAGGAAGAGAAGGCTGGAGATAATAGCACAGTCATATCAAGAACATATCCACTATCTCATGAAGAGGAAGAGAGAGCACTTGCTCCAAGGAGAGAAACTCTTGCACTCTTGCAAGGTGTTCCAAATAATCTCACATATAGATATCATGGTGCAGTCCATGTGTAGCATGTGCCATCATTGTCAAATGGTGAGATATTGAAGATAGAAGATGATGAAGGGGAGGGAAAGCATGATATGGTGAGGAACACACACCCCTCTTTATTTCAGAATATTTATACACAAAAGAGGCAAGAAGGTTTGTGTAGAAAGGGCAAGGACAAATCTGTCCCCACACATGTACATCCTGCTCTATGCCTTGATGTCTCCTTGCATGGAGGAATTCCACCAGGGAGACCCCCAGATTGGAAGAAGAATAAAATTTTCTCTAAACTTGGAGCATCATTTCCATATTTGGCTAAGGAAGGAGCCTTGGGAGAAGCTAGCACAATGCAAAGAATCTTGGATGGGATAAAAGGAGAGGTAAGCAATTTTATGAAATGGACATTGCTATCTCTCACTCAGCTATTTGTGCTAGAAAAAGGGGATTCAGAAATCTACGATGACATGAGCATGATATCAAAGGGCCACTCCATATCTCTTGAGAAACTAATGATATTGTCACACAAAAGAAATATTTTTGAACATGAAAGGAGGATATCAACACTCTTGCATGCATGGGCCAAATTAAGGAAGTTCTAGAAGGAAAAAAATTTCCAAAGGGAGGTTGACTTCCATCTACTTCAATCTTGTCTTGAGCAAGATCAGCTGCAAAAGAGGCAACAAAAGAAAGGTGATATTACTCCAACATGCGACTTTGTCATCAAGCACGTCAAAGAGGAGAGCCATGTTATGATAGGCGCTACATTTTAGATTTCTACAGCGTTGTCATTGTTGGGGAGCCTAGATCCATATTGGGAGTCCCAACTCTTGATGGAATACTACAAGAACCTCTTCACATGTAAGGTTCTTGATGGGAAAGTGATGGATAGGAGGTATAAAGTGGTTGCTCGAGTCATTTATTCTCATGATCAGATCTATTTAAATAGAGCCTCCAATCTCAAGGATAAACTTCTTAATGTAGCCTATGAGATCTTTCTTTCTAAACCCACTGGATTTATTAAAGCATATCGTACCATCTTGGAGGGATTCATGTGGGAAGATTTCAAAAAGGAGATGCACTATCACATGAGAAAGTGCATGGATTACTTGTTGGCTGAGGAGGAACATAGCTCTTGGGAAGAGTTACCATTGCCACCTCCTTATTCATTGGGTGTGAGAAGGAGCTCATCCATGAGCTACCTCATTGATTCAAATCAATTATATGGTAAGAATTGTATTTATGAAAATTATGATGTATTTACTCTATTCTTGTATTTTTTTAACACTCATGTATAGGACATTGCTCCAAGAGGGGGCACCTTTTATTTTGGGCTTCATGGGCTACTTGGGGCCATAAGAAATGGAAATGTTGACCATTCCCTAAAATATTTTGGGGAGATGTTGTATTCTTCATGGTGTACTTCATTAACACCAACCATCATACACCTTCTCCAAGCATTCAAGAAGAATTGGGTAGCAAAGAAGTGGCAGAAAAACACTTGTTATATCATATTCTATGGCAGTTAGGAGAAAAATTGTGTTGGTTGCATATGAGGGACCATTTTCCTTCTCCTTTATTACATATGGCAGCTAGCATGACTTTAATTATGATCCCATATCCTGAAGATGTTCTTATCTTTGTTGGGAACATGGTTGGAGGAGAGACACATTGGTTGGATGTGTCCTTAGGGAATGAAATTTCCCACACCTTTTGCACTACATGCTTCAATGGGAGCATGGGAGATGATATGGCCACTATAGTAGATCACTTGTTTCTTTATGGGGTGGACCATATGATTGTTTGGAACAATTGGAACATACCTCTCATGAGTGTTTCGGAGGATATTTTCTATGGATTACCAAGCTGGGACGTGATTCATTTCATTTGGATGATAGCATGGAGATGGGAGTCTTTCATTCGTAATGAAGTTCCCCATGAATATCATCACTTATATCTTGAGGAGGCCATTGATCAGAAAGAAGGTTTTCATATATACCTTCCATTCTTTCATGATGAGAGCCATTTGGTTTATCCACCAAAGGCCAACTTACACACTTGGGAGGAACCATTGGGAGACAGAATTGTTGCAGAATATCTGAAGCAATGGTGGAGACTATTGGATCTGGAGGCCCCAAGAGGAGGAGGGGAGATTTTGCAGCACCCTTGCAATTGCTTGAGGACAAGCAACATTTGGGAGGGGAATACTGTAATATTCCTAAATTAGCATGCAACTAATAGGAATATTAATTTTTCTCTTAATATCTAGTTAGATGAATAAATGGGTAAGAAGGCCCATAAGTTTCTTAAGTAGGCATAAAAACCCTCTTCATGTGAAAATGGATCATGTTAATAACTAGATCAAACATCCTCATGTGTGAACAGGGTCTAATATGTGTGGACAAGGTCAAGTTTGATCAAGTCAACAATATTAATATGTGAGGAGTGGATCATAAATAAAGACAACTCAGTGTGAATGAAGATCAATCTAGCTAGTCAGAATAAAGATACCTTGGGTGTGAATGGAGACAATGCATGGAGACTAAGTCATGGTTGACTAAATCAAACAACATTGTAAATAGATGAGTGGGACTAATGGAGACAACATAATTTTGGAGGAGGAGCCTTTTGCATAGAAGTAACCTCATAATTAGATGGGAGCCATGGTGAGAAAGCTCATCAACTATATAATAGAGGGACTGGCATTCATATGGCACATGATTGAATATTATACTTTGTATGTGGCCTGTTTAGACTTCTTGCATTCTTTGGATATTTAGCTAAGTTTGTTGCACTGTTTAGTGTAAGGGTTTTCTCATGCAGGAATTCCCCACTTCTTCTTGGAGAACTTGTTTAAGGTATCTAGGAGGTGCATCTTGTGCTACATTTTCCATTATTTGGTGTTATTCCAAGCAGCCACCTTCAACAACAGTGCAGTCCCTTGCAGAAACTGCGTTATTTCTTAGGGTGTTGCAGTGGGAGGATTTAATCCCTTGTTTTATGAGCTAGTTTCTGAGGAGGAGGATCAGCCTTTTTCCCAGAAAGCTAGTAGGAGTAGCTACAGACATTTATTTGCATGATAAGCCATATTCATGTAGTGCTTTAGCCATAAAGTGTGATTCAGCCATAGATCTGCAGCATATGCTTCTTGTACTTCATGTTTATCAAGAAACCCTTGGTAGGTCATCTTGGATTTCTGTAAAAGAGGCTAGATCTCTGTTTTTGGGCCTCATTGATTAATATATAATAATATCTATTTTTTCTCTCATATTTCTGAGTATAATCCTCAATAAAATGCATTTTAACTTTATGCAGTATTTCTGTGTTGCAGTAGTCTTGGGGTTTGTTGTGTTTTTGGGTTGTTTTGGCCATAGGAGGCATGTTTAACTAGGAAAAAGTGATTTGTTTCTGATTTACTATTGTATTTGGTTGTAATAATGTCAGATCTAATGGATCTATGGGCTGAATTTTTCGGTTAATGCTTATATTTCTAAAAAATGTGTTTTCTGTGCATGTATTGCTGAGTTTTCCCCTTTGGGAATATTACAGGATCTTGATGGTAAAAGAGGTAAGTGGATTGTTGTAATATTAGAGTATGATCTAGAAATCAAGTCCACCAAGCTAATCAAAGGGCAAGGACTAGCCAACCTGATGGCTAAAGAAAAATTTCAAGCATTGGACATAAACATGATACATTCCTTGAATGAACAAGAGGAGCTGGCGACTCCACCTATTGAAGAACCATTTCTGAACTCACTCTAGTATGTTGATATATTATATGTGTTTTTTAAACTAAATTCTCCTCTTGGTTTGATCCGGATCTATATAGGAAGGCAATAAAATACAGAAATAGACATAACCATAAACACAGAGATGTAGCGGAAATAATGTTTCATTTTATTAATAAAAGAATGATTGAAATATGCTTATAGACATACTGGAAATAAAAATAGCTAGGGTTCTGGTACCGTATCTCTGAGAAGAGATGTGGCGGCTATAGACCTCTAAACTGTGTTACAATGAGGCTCTAGGGCCTATTTATTATTGAGAAATAATGGATAACTCTAATCGTCCAAAAACCTAACCCTAGGAGATGAAGCGCCAAAACTATGGGCCCTGTTTGGGTAAATTGGTGCTTCAACTTCCCAGGGATGTAACTTCGGCATACGATCTCCATTTGATGAGTATGATACATATTTAGAAATATCTATCCAAGGACTACAACTATTGTTAAAAATATAAATTTTAAAATGGAATCATATTTGCTGGAAAAACGATGCCCAAAAAACGTCGTTTAGGGCCTCAAAACGGCTCTCGAAGTCCAGGACTTAAAAAACTGCAAAAAATAGTAAGTTGTGCTACAACTTAAGAACTGAAAGAACTAATGGTGGGGGTTCAAATGGAATAGGTGGGTGGCCACCAATGTCCACTTGGATCATTAAGGCCCCAAAACTGCTCCAGGAGTGCAGGACCCGAAAACCTGCTAAAAATAGTAAGTTATGCTGAAAGTGAAAAGTTGCAAGAATTGATGGTGCGGGTCCAAATGGAATAGGTGGGTGGCCACCGATATCCACCTGGATCATGGTTTGTCCAAAACAAAGGCCAGATTCTTGAAACTAAAAGCTGTAAATTTTGCATTCTAGATAAAGCTTTATATTGGAAACATTATGTTGGTATCCTACTTAAATGTTTACTTGAAGAAGATGCAGATACAATCATGCATGAGTTTCATGAAGGAGAATGTAGAGGTCATATATATTGGAAAACCACTGCCAACAAAATCCTTAGAGCTGGTTTCTATTGGCCCACTCTTTTTCCTGATCTCCACATGCTAGTAGTGACTTGCCATAAATGCCAAATATTTGAGGGAAAGAGAAAACTACTGACTTTGCCTTTACAACCTATCAGTGTTGAAACTACTTTTCAACAATGGGGTTTAGATTTCATTGGAGAAATCCACACTGCGTCCTCTGCCCAACATAAATGGATCCTCACTACAAGTGACTATTTTACAAAATGGATAGAGGCCATTCCTTCTAGAACTGCCACAGACTCAGTAACCATCAAATTCCTTGAAAATCACATTTCGTCTAGATTTGGCTGCCCTAGAAAGATTATTACTGAAAACGCTGTTGCATTCAAATCCAAGAGAATGGTGGAATTTTTCCACAAGTATCACATTACATTAGGGAATTCTACAACTTATTACCCTCGAGGTAATGGGTTGGCTGAGTCCTCTAACAAAAGTTTGATAAATATCATCAAGAAATTGTTGGAAGAGAACAAAACATCATGGCACAACAAATTAGTGCATACACTATGGGCAGACAGATTAACAAACAAAAAATCAACTAACATGTCTCCCTATCAACTAGTGTATGGCATGGATGTAGTTTTTCTAACATCCTTGGGAATCCCAGTGATGAAGCTTATTCAAGAGGTACAATCAGAGGAGAATGATATACAAAGGAGGCTGAACCAAACCATTCAATTGCAGCAATCAAGGGAAGAAGTATACAGCAGAACACAAGCAATATAAGAGAATATTAAGAAAATAATTGATAAGAGGACTAAAGCCAATGATTTTTATATTCGAGAAAAATATATGAAATGGGATTCAAGAAGAGAAGACAAAGGCAAGCATGGGTAATTTGACAATCTGTGGAAAGGTCCATACATCATCCACTCATCAAGAGGCAATAATGCATTCTTTCTACAAGAAATTCATGGAAATGAGTTATTTGGAGGTCCTGCCAATGGCAGGATGCTCAAACATTACTTTTGTTGAAGTTCTTAGTTTAAATATTTATTCATTGTACATAACATTGCTTGAATAAAAGATCAGAAAAATGAAACAAAAACAAAGAAAAGAAGAAAAGAGGGCAGATAAAAAGAAGCGGTAAAGCCCCATACGAAAAAAAAAAAAAATTCTAGAAGTGTGCAAGTCCAAATGCCACTACTTTTGAGAAAGGAAAGTCGTGTTTAGTCATATAGCCCGTTATCACAAAAATCATACCTAATTGGCTGCTGATCAGACAACTTCAATGTAGCTATTTCAAACCAATCTTGTGACTGAGGCTTAGCCTCCTTAGCCTGAGAGAGGTCTCTCAAGGGTTAATGATATGGGATATAGATAGATGGCTAACTATATTATTTTTGTTTTGGTTCAGGTTGAGAAGATGAATGCTTGCTACCATTGGGCTATGGAGTCAATGGAAGGGCTCTCAATAACAAAGGCTTTCCTTGTGGAAGCTGAGGCTTGTATATACTTCAATGAAAGGGTAACACATTTAGGAGAATACCAATAACTTAAAGTTCAAAGGAAGTCAGAAAATGTAATACATGAATTTTGAGTAATGAGACATCAAGGCTATGGAAGAGAAAAATTTCAAAGATAGGATATAAACTCATTGAAAATACACTAAGAATCTCAGGTGAGGAAAAGTTGTATGTTACTATATATATTAGTCAATCCAAAGCTTTACAAAGTGGTCTGCTTAGATAAAATTTTCCAACCTGTAGGTTGAAACCAACATCAGCATGTATACATTGGGCTTATGGAGTCAAATTAATCTCAGAAAATAAGTGAATCTAATTGACATGGAAGTTGAGGCATATCAAGGCTTTTAGTCATGAGACACACACTTGTAACATGTAAAAAAAACACAGTTAGTCCATTTATAAAGGAACTCAAAGCATCTAAAGATGCATTCTGAGTAATATATATGAACATCAATGCAAATAAGATATATAATAAAAATTGATAGGACAGGAAAACACTAAAAACCCCTTATGAATCTCAAGTTGGTCAAGTAGAAACTCTCTGCATTAGCTGAAACAGTCTTTTTACAATATGCACCAGTTTTGCCAAAAAGTCTCCAACTCTTAGCATTTCGACTTATTCATATTTATAGATCATTTAAAATCATAGGATGACCTTATCATCATCTAGATAAATCGAATTCCTACTTTTTTACACCTTGACTAACCATATGACATGGTATTTATTACAAAATGACAAGTGCAAACCTAATGAGCAGTCCTATTACAAATAGGACTCAAACCCTTTAACTCTACTCATAAAAACCTTATCTAAACTATATTACATAATTTTCCACCTATATCTCCATAAGGTCGAATCCAAATGATAAGCTCTAGCACAAAATGTCCTCAATGTTGATCTCCTCCAAACTAGGAAACTGTCCCCTGTTTTCTAGGTTTAGGATTTTTGTGTTCTTGAGACACTTTAAGCACCATGAACAAATGAATTCGAAGCTATTTTCTTCTAGGAACTGAAATAAAATATGACCAAAATCATTCATGAGTGCCAGCTATGAAAAATCAACTTCGAACTCCCAAAATAGCAAAAACAAACCTGCGCTATGAAAACAACACAATTTTGTAGCGCTTTTCGTAGCGCAGACATTTTAACCATTTATCTTCAAAATTTTGGCTTCTTCTTTTCAGATTTATCTTTATTATCACTTATCGTAGCTTCCCTAGAAATTTTAAGTCTTCATACACATATTTTCCTTTCCAAAATTTAAGAGAGAGAGTGAAAAAGCTTGCTACAACAGTTTCGTAGCACTTTTCACTGATTTTGCACTATGTGCGCTACGAAATTGCTGAGTGAGCTGTTTTGTCCAATGTTTTCCAAAATTTAAAGTGTGAATGTGTCAAAAACTGAAAATAAACCTTATTTCATCATATCACTAAAAAAACAGAGTTATTCCAACCTTCTTGAGGTCCCTTCGTCATTTGCAATAGGTTGGCCTATTAGTTTTTCCTGTTTTTTCCTGAAAAATATGTCTTGGGACAAAGCCTATATCTCCTACTCCATGATGTATTTTTAGAAACTGAAGGAGGTTTTTATAGGTCATGATGTCTTGAATAACAACCTGTCTTGGTTTTTTGAAACACATCTCCTGTTTTCCATAAACTGTCTTTGACTAAAATGTCTAAAACAGGAAAACTTTGTTTATGAAAATAGGGCTTCAAAGAAAGCCTTGTATCTCCCAACTGATAACACATATGAGAAAAGTGAGAGAGGTTATTGTATCTAGGGCTGTGCTGAAGAAAAAAAACTTTCATTTTTCCAAAATACTTTTGTATTGGGCTAGAAAATGAACTTGAAGTTGACTGCTAAATAGTCATGTACAGGACATTTTGTAATAGCAGTTTCATAGCATATTTTAATTTATCAATTTCACCCACCTCCTAATGAATTTGAGGAACTAGAGGGAGGTTTTGTAGATAGGTCAGTTAGGAAGAAAAACCACTTTCCATTTTCCTAAATTCATTTTGAGTTTCTCAGAAACCTCCTTGGAAGTTGACTTCTCAAAACCAAAAAATAGAGTTTTTGCTTCCTATTGCGCTACGAAAGTAACATCGCTTTTGTAGCGCATTTCCTCTTTTTTGAACTAGCAGCACTATAAAAAAATGGATTCCTAGCTAATTATAGAAATTTAGCCTGAACCTTAATGGAATGACCCCTAAATGAAAAATATGAATCTTTGATCATGGAATGGACCTTGAAGGAATTTATTTGAACTTAAATGATGACCTTTAAACTTATAAAAAATATGGCCTACCCTTAACGAAATAAAAATGACTTTTAGACCTATTTAAAACCATGATGAAAAACAATGTTGACATACAATTTTTTGAAATTTTTTTGGTTGATAACAGTGGCTCCACTTGGGATAGTGTACCCCTATGGTATACTAAGAACCAGTAGTTCTAGCGTTGTTATCCATTTTTCTTGACCAAAACAGAAAAACTTTGAAATTTACAAGCTTTCTCCCCAAGCTCTAATGGCCTTCACCTTGGGCTCAAGCTTGATGATCATTGTAGAAGAACCAAATCTGTACCTACTGAAAATATGCTCAGTCGACTTTGAGCTTATTCACACACTCCTACCTACCCTATCAGCTGCAATCTCCATTTGTAACTCAAGGAACATGAAACTTCCAATGAATCCAGTCATTGATCTAATCTGACACTTGAATCTTTTGACTGTGCTTGAACCAAAAGTAAACATGATACTGAAATGACCAAGGCAACATGAGATGTAACTGATCTTCAAAATGAAAATATAACTGGAATTCTCGACTATAAAACTCTTCCATGTATTCAACTATAGGATCAAAGAAGACATGATATGTTTGATGCTTCACATGACATTCTGCAACTTTGGACAACTCATCCATGCTTTGATCAACCACATAAGGCTTCAGTTGTGTTCTTTCAAACTGCTTTTCAAACTGATTTACAAAAACTGTGTATTCTTCCTCAATCTCTAAGAAGAAAGGTAAAAACACCCCCTCTTTTTGTTCTGGAATTAAAATCATTTGAAAAGACTGACCTTGATCATGAATACTATGAGATTGAATTTTAGATTTTAGAAAGGTAACAACACCCCCTCTTTGTGTTCTGGCATTAAAATCATTTGAAAAGACTGATCTTGATAATGAATACTATGAGATTGAATTTTAGATTTTGAAACTTGAATGTCCTTTTCATTGTTCTGTGCAACTTCATCCACAAATTGAATCTTATCTTTTGACTTGTACTCAATTGATTTGAGATTAGAAGAAAAGGATAAAGAAAAAATTTCACCCACTTCTTCATTAATGTAATCATCATTTGATATATACTGATATAAGAAATGACATGAAGTATCAACTTATTCCTCTACCTTAGGATAGTAGCAAGAATTTTCCAATATTTCCTCTTTCTATTTGAAATGATTCTCATACTCTCGATGATCAAAAGACTGACCAGTCTGTTGCAACTTTTCATCAGACTTAGAAGATGTATCATAATTTTCATAAATAAACTCCTGTTGGGTTTCATTTTCATCCAAGGAAGATGCTATCCTTTCTTCTTGGTGATGAAAGGGATTGTCATGAAGAGCTTCTAAAATTTCCTCATCCATGAACTCATCATCTTCATAACAATTCTCCAAATATTCAATAAAACACACACAGTGTTTACAGCAGTCTTTGACCATCAATAAGGAGGGATGACACTCTTCATACATCTCATAAAATGCAACATGGAAATCAGAAAGAGAATATAATGAACCATTTGGAAAGTTTTCATACCAAGACCGTGCTTTTCCTTCCAAAGTGACCATAAACATCTTCATGATACAATCCTCAGGGAACTGAACCTTAAGACTGTGTACATCCATATGGAATCTAACCAAATGAAGAGTAGCATTGTCTTTCTTTTCATCTTTGAATATAGGAAGATTAGTTAACCATTCAACCTTTGGCATACGATTTGGAAAACTAGGGATATGAGATCGATTCATAGGGCCATACCTGGTATTTATTCTTGCAATGGAACTCATTCTGAAACTTCATCAAGCTAATGATCTTCAAGCAGTGGAGTCACCTTCCAATTGATTATTTGATGTGTGGAGTTTCCAAGGTAGATGCAGCCTCGAAAAGCTTCTTGAGCTCCTGCTACCTTCAGAAGTTCAGCTTCAAAATTTTGGGAAAGTATAATCTTCAGTCTCTCGGCAGACACACCAAAATGTTATCACCAAAATAGTACCTGATTGGCTGTTGATCAGAAAACTTCAATGTAACTATTTCAAAATATTAGGGTCTCTGTAATTTGCAAGTTTGGAAAATACAAACTACAAAGCCAACATATGAACCACTTTGGGATTCAAATATCTAGCCCTCCTAAATCCAGAGAGGGATCTCTCTATAAGTGTGTCTAAATATGTGATCTCTAAAGCATGAAATGTGATATTAGGCTAGTTATGAAGAGCATGGATTTTTTTTGTTTTTTTTTTGGTTGGACAAGGACATGATGACGGTGAAGGTAGTTTAAACGAAGGGTGAAGGTGTATGCAAGTGAAGGGATGATTCAGCTGAAAGATAGGCAAAAAGGAGCTTCAACCATTGGGCTATGGAGTCATAAGAGGAATTAATTGGATATCAAGGTTCAAGAATGATCCATGGGGCAAGTCATCTGTGTCAAAGGATCTCTTTAAAGTTGATTTTATGGAATGAAACAGATAGAGAATGAAGAACAAAAAAAATGAAGAACAAAGAGTAGCCTGAGATCAAGTAAGTAATTTGAAACTATCTTGCTTTGGCATACACTTAAGGAAAGAGCATAAAAGTAATCTTAGATCAGGTAAGTTCTTTGAAACTAGCCTTATTTGATGTATTTTCAATCAGAAAACACTTAAAATCACCTAGAATGGCTTAAGATCAAGTAAGGACTTTGAACCTATCCCACTTTCAGCATATCCTATGGCAAAACACATATGATAAACATAAGGAGTAATCTAAGATCAAGAAAGTGCTTTGAAACCAGCCTGCTTTCAATGTACTCTTAAGAGAAACTTTCAAAGGAGGAAAACATAGAAATAAAGCTTATCAGTTAGAGTAGGGTACTGTTAAGAGTAAATCCTAGCTTTGTATTTACTGTTCTTTATCAGAGAAAGTGGATAGAATGAAAAATCAAAGGAAAATACCAATTAACAATCAGAAACACATCACCCTTGATATAGATTAGGATCCCATAAATCAGCTTGTATTTGATGTTCAAACCAGTTACAAACGTCAATCCTAGAGGGTCTCTACAACTTCAAACTTCTCATATCAGCTTGTGTATCTTCAATTGCAAATAGGGTTTCAGCAAACTATTAACATGCAATCAGATATCCAGATACCAACCCCTACAATGTGGTCCTCAAGGAGAATTTATAAGAAAATCAGGAAGTGGGAGAATTTCCAAGGGTCAAGTATCATTAATTTCACAATCAATGCAATTCCTGGCCTTGAAAACCATGCAAGGTATAAGGCAGGAATGCACTTTACCTATTACTCTGCTTCATAACTCTGTTTCTGCCTTTCGAGGCTTAATGGATGAAAATACTGACTTATGGGCTGTTTTTTATCCTTTAAAATAACTTTGCTGACAATTAGAAATAAGATCTTTTGATTTGTATTAATTGTTCAGCTGTCTTTAGGCCAATATCTTCTGTTCTGGTAATAACTAGGCCTTCTTTGATTTATGTGAGGCTGTAGGTGTCTTTTGGTGGCTAGAGAAGGTTGGCCTTTGGTGCTGGAGAGGGTTCAATTGGCATCTAAGTGGTGGTGGAGGCTTTCTCGGTCTGATAGATGTCTTTATCTTTTCCTAAAACACTTTTAATTCACTTTTAGGTCTTTGTTTTAGGCTTGGTTAGGCTTAATATCTGTCCTCTGGTCTTCAACTATATTTTCTTCCTTTAATCACTGAATTACATCATTAATCTTCAATAATGTACGTTTAATATTTTAATTTCCTTCACTGATACACTTTTTTGTTTCTCTTCTGACTGTTTTTGGCGTCTGTGCAGATTTCATGGTGTAGGGGGGTTTAGATCAGGGTTTGACACTGGTCTTTTAATGAAACACACATTTAGACCATCTCAGGTTTCTTCCCTGCTGCCTTCGGCTCTGAGAATGGAGTTTTGCACTCTGAAGAACACTGTCTGTATTTGTGAGACAGAGCAAATTTACAACCTTTGGTACCTACAAAACACAATACACAGGTTATGAAATCCAAGGGGAGTGGAGGAGGATGGCTCTGGAGGCTCGTGGAGAATGGTGGCGCAGCAGTGGAAATAGTGGCCGCAGGCGAAAAACAATGGAAATTGTGAAAGAATGGTGGAAGAATGATCTGATGGAAGTCTGGTGAAGAAATTGTTCTGGACCATTCGATTAGATCAAATAGTGGTGATCGACAGTGGAGATTCACTGATGGAGTGGCTTTAGAGGATTAAGCAGAATAAATTACCTTTAGTGTAAAACACTAAAGTTTATCCTTTTGGAAAATTACAAAGGAGATGGATGAAAATGAATTAAATCGAAGTGATATAGTGGTGGGACCGGTATGGGCAGAGGGCGATTGATTGTGGACCGTTGGATCTCAGGAGGAGATCAACGGCGGGGATCTTCCAATAAAATTCTTTGGAGAGCCCAATGGACACAATATGGAAGAAGACGGGATGTGACGAGAGCCGTTGATCTAGATAAGTTCAACGGTCAGGAATGAATGGGAGATCATACAAGGCAGGGGCGGTTTCTGGAGGAAAACGACTGTTTTCGTGCTGCTTTGGAGCAGTTTTGAAAATTTCCCAAAAAAATGCGATATCGCTTGTTGCCCGACACGTGGAAAAACAAAACTGCCCATATCGCGCGATTTCAAAATGTTAAATTTAGGATACCAAAGTTACGTGATATAGTTCTCGGCCGTTAGATTGCAGGTGGGGTGATTTGATGGTGGAGGAGCGAGTGCGATGAGGGCCAGATGCACGGGCGAAAGTGGGGGGCCAATTCAAAGGTGGTATGACTACGGGCCATCAGATCTGATAATGGAAGGCTGAGATCAAAGGCGGGAGTGCCATTGTTCCAAAGGGGAAATGACTATAATGAAGGGCGGAGAAAATCTCGACCGTTGGATCCAAGGGATGGACGGCGGAGATTTAACATAGAGAGTGGAGGCAAAAGGGACAATGATATGGAAGGAGAAAGGAGGGCCGTTGGATCTTATCATATGGGCTACTGAGATCCAATCGAAATCGGAGAAGGCAGGGGCCAAAACTCCGATGGTTGAAGGTGCGATTGTGCATGGACCATTGGATCAAGGTGAGATCGACGTTCGCGATTGGAACGGGGATCGCCAATCGGGGGACACAGGGGCGGTGAGAGATCAAATCCTGGCCGTTGGTTCTTGTGGATTCAACGGCCAAGATCCAATCAGGAGTTGGCCAATTGGGGAGACGAAGAGTGGTGCGATAAAATTTTGCGATTGGCGATTGGCGTGGTGGTGCGATGACTGTTGGATTTAAAAGGAAATCAACGGTTTATATGTAGTCTGAGGGTTTATGAAAGGTGTTATGGGCGCGGTGTGATTAGCGCTGACCGTTAGATCTTAAAAGATCAATGGCTATTCTCGCAGCAGAGGGGTAATGGAAAAAAGGTCGATGGGCATGATGCGATTGGCACTTGATCGTCGGATCGTTAGACAGATCGACGGCTGATATTTCATTTAAGGCCAATATACCAAATAATTCTCGCATTAGAGAATTTCACTTAACAAAGAAATGCGCTCATAAAAAAACTCCCGATTGTGATTGGTGCCCAGGGGCTTAGCGCCTGGTCTTAGGCACAGGTCATATGTGGGGAAGTGGTTAGGGGTTTATTCGAAAGGGGCTTAGGCTGATATAAGGTAAAAGTGGGTTTTTAGGTCTAAAAACGGAGTTTTTAAGTCTAACAGTGGGTTCCGGTATAGGAATAAAGGGGTTTTTTCACCGAATGAAGGGATTCATGAGGTTTAAAAAAGGGGGAATTTGATGAATTAGATGGTTTAGGAAGGGATTTTGGGGATTTTTAGGGGAATTTTGAGAAGGGAAAAAAGGGTGAAAATGGAGAGTTAGTAGGGATAAAATGGAGCAGATGGAGGATTTTTTTAGCACAATTTTCTCACAAACAGTGAGGCTTTCTTGATGGAAACAACAGTGAACATATATTCACAGGAAAAGACACATAGAGGCTTCAAGAATGAGAGATTTTTAGAGGAAGGGTATCTATTGAAGGTTCAAAAAATATTTAGCCACCTGTTTGCTTGACAAAATTTATAGGTGGCTAACACAAACCAATCTTGTGACTGAGGCTTAGCCTACTCAGCCTGAGAGGCTCTCTCAAGGATTAATGATATGGGATATAGATAGATGTCTAACTCTATTATTCGTGTTTTGGTTCAGGTTGAGAAGATGAATTCTTGCTACAATTGGGCTATGGAGTCAGTGATAGGGCTCTCAATAACAAAGGATTTCCTTGTGGAAGCTAAGGCTTGTATATACTTCAATGAAAGGGTAACACATTCAGGAAAATCACAATAAATTAAAGTTCAAATTAATTCAGAGCATGCAATACATGAATTCTAAGTAATGAGGCATCAAGGCCATGCAAGAGAAACATTTCAAAGATAGGACATAAAACTCATTGAAAATAAACTTAAGAATCTCAACTGAAGAAAAGTTGTATGTTACTGTATATATCAGTCAATCCAAAGCTTTACAAAGTGGTCTTCTTAGATAAAATTTTCCAACCTGTAGGTTGAAACCAACATCAGCATGTATACATTTGGCTTATGGAGTCAAATTAATCTCAAAAAATCAGTGAATCTAATTGACATGGAAGTTGAGGCATATCAGGGTTTTTAGTCATGAAACACACACTTGAAACATGTAAAAAAAACGCATCCAGTCCATTTATAAAGGAAGTCAGAGCATCTAAAGATGAGTTCTGAGTCATATATATGAACACCACTGCAAATAAGACATATAAAAAACACTGATAGGACAGGAAAACACCAAAAACCTCTTCTGAATCTCAAGTTGGTCAAGCATAAACTCTCTGCATTAGCTGAAACAATCTTTTTACAATATGCACCAATTTTGGCAAAAAGTCTCCAAATCTTAGAATTTTGACTTATTAATATTTATAGATTATTTACAACATAGGATAACCTTATCCTCATCTAGATACATCAAATTCCTTCTTTTTGACACCTTGACTAACCATATGACATGGTATTTATTACAAAATGACAGTTGCAAACCTAATGAGCAGTCCTATTACAAATATGACTCAAAATATTTAACACTACTCATAACAACCTATATAAACTAGATTACATAATTTCCCACCTATATATTCATAAGGTCAAATCCAAATGATAAGCTCCAGCACTTAATGTCCTCGATGCTGATCTCCTGCAGACTAGGAAATTGTCCCTTGTTTTCTAGGTTTAGGATTTTTTGTGTTCTAGAGACACTTTAACCACCACGAACCCATGAATTCAAAGCTATTTTCTATTAGGAACTGAAATAACATATGCCAAAAATCATCGATAATTTCTAGCTATGAAAAATCAACTTCGAACTACAAAAATAGCAAAAACAAACATGCGCTACGAAAACAACACAGTTTCGTAGCGTAGACTTTTTAACCATTTATCTTCAAACTTTTGTCTTCTTCTTTTCAGATTTATCTTCATTATCACTTAGCAAAACTTCCCTAGCAATTTCAGGTCTTCATACACATATTTTCCTTTCCAAAATTTAAGAGAGAGAGTGAAAAAGCATGTTACAGCAGTTTCATAGTGCTTTTTCACTGATTTTGCACTATGTGCACTACGAAACTACTGAGTGAGCTGTTTTATCCAATTTTTTCCAAAATGTAAAGTGTGAATGTGCCAAAAATGAAAATAAACCTTATTTCATCATATCACTTGAAAAACAGAGTTATTCCAGCCTTCCTAAGGTCCCTTCTTCATTCACAATAGGTTGGCCTATTAGTTTTTCCTGTTTTTTCCTGAAAAATAAGTCTTGGGACAGAGCCTATATCTCCTACTCCATGATCTATTTTGAGAAGCGAAAGGTGGTTTTTGTAGGTCATGATGTCTTGAATACAAACCTCTCTTGGTTTTGGGAAACACATCTCCTACTATCCATAAAATTCCTTTGTCTAAAATGTGTAAAACAAGAAACTTTGTTTCTGAAAATATGGCTTCAAATAAAGCGTTATATCTCCCAACTGATAACACATATGAGAAACGTGAGAGAGGTTATTGTAGATGGGGCTATAATGAAGAAAAACCTCTTTCAGTTTCCAAAATACTTATGCATTGGGCCAGAAAAGGAACTTGAAGTTGACTGCTAAACAATCATATATAGGACATTTTGTAACATCAGTTTCGTAGCGCATATTAATTTATCAATTTATCCCATCTCCTAATGAATTTGAGGAAATGGAGAGACATTTTTGTAGATAGGTCTGTTAGGAAGAAAAATTGCTTTCTATTTTCCTAAATTCATTTTGAGTGGCTCAGAAACCGCCTTGGAAGTTGACTACTCAAAACCAGAAAATAGAGTTTTTCTTCCTATTGCGCTACAAAAGTAGCAGCGCTTTCATAGCACATTTCCTCTTTTTTGAACTAGCGGTGCTACAAAATGGTGGATTCCTGGCTAATTGCAGAAATATAGCTTGAAACTTAATGGAATGACCCCTAAGTGAAAAATATGAATCTTTGATCATGGAATAGACCTTGAAGGACTTTATTTGAACTTAAATGATGACCTTTAAACTTATAAAAATTATGACCTACCCTTAACCAAACTAAAAATGACTTTCAGACCTAATTAAAACCAGGATAAAAAAAATGTTGACATACAATGTTTTGAAATTTTTTTGGGTGATAACGGTGGCTACACTTGGGATAGTGTGCCCTTGGGGTATACTAAGAACCAGTAGTTCCAGTGTTGCTATCCATTTTTCTTGACCAAAACAGAAAAACTTTGAAATTTCCAATCTTTCTCCTCAAGCTCTAATGGCCTTCACCTCGGGCTCAAGCTTGATGATCACTGTAGAAGAACCAAATCTGTACCTACTGAAAATATGCTCAATCAAATTTGAGCTTATTCACACACTCCTACCTACCCTATCAGTTGCAATCTCCATTTGTAACTCAAGGAACATGAAACTTCCAATGAAGCCAGTCATTGATCTGATCTGACACTTGAATCTTTTGATTGTGCTTGAACCAAAAGTAAACATGATACAAAAATGACCAAGGAAACATGAGATTTAACTGATCTTCAAAATGGAAATATAACTGGAAATCTCGAATGTAGAGATATTCCATGTATTCAACTATAGGATCAAAGAAGACATGATATGTTTGATGCTTCTCATGACATTCTGCAACTTTGGACAACTCATCCATGCTTTGATCAACCACATACGGCTTCAGTTGTGTGCTTTCAAACTGCTTTTCAAACTGATCTACAAAAACCATGTATTCTTCCTCAATCTCTAAGAAGAAAGGTAGCAACACCCCCTCTTTGTGTTCTGGCATTAAAATCATTTGAAAAGACTGATCTTGATCATGAATACTACTAGATTGAATTTTAGATTTTTAAACTTGAATGTCCTTTTCGATGTTCTCTGCAACTTCATCCACAAACTAAATCTTATCTTTTCTGACTTGTACTCAAATGATTTGAGATTAGAATACAAGGATAAAGAAAAAATTTCACCCACTTCTTCGTTGATGTAATCATCATTTGATATAGACAGATATAATAAATGACATGAAGAATCAACTTCTTCCTGTACATTATGATTGTAGCAAGTATTTTCCAATATTTCCTCTTGTTGTTTGAAATGATTCTCATACTCCCGATGATCAAAAGACTGACCAGTCTACTGCAAATTTTCATCAGACTCAGAATATGTATCATAATTTTCATAAATAAACTCCTATTGGGTTTCATTTTCATCCAAGGAAGAGGCTATCATTTCTTCTTGGTGATGAAAGGGATTGTCATGAAGAGCTTCTAAAATTTCCTCATCCATGAAATCATCATCTTCATAAAAATTATCCAAATATTCAATAAAACTCACACAGTGTTTACAACAGTCTTTGACCAGCAATAAGGAGGGATGACACTCTTCATACATCTCATAAAATGCAACATGGAAATCAGCAAGAGAATATAATGAACCATTTGGAAATTTTTCATACCAAGACCGTTCTTTTTCTTCCAAAGTGGCCATAAACATCTTCATGAGACAATCCTCAAGGAACTGAACCTTAAGACTGTGTACATGCATATGAAATCTAATCAAATGAAGAGCAGCATTGTCTTTCTTTTCATCTTTGAATATAGGAATATTAGTTAACCATTCAATCTTTGGCAAAGGATTTGGAAAACCAAGGATATGAGATCGATTCATAGGGACATACCTGGTATTTATTCTTGCAATGGAACTCATTCTGAAACTTCATAAAGCTACTGATCTTCAAGCAGTGAAGTCACCTTCCAATTGATTATTTGATGTGTGGAGTCGCCAAGGTAGATGCAGCCTCGAAAAGCTTATTGAGCTCCTGCTACCTTCAGAAATTCAGCTTCAAAATTTCAGGAGAGTATAATCTTCAGGCTCCTGGCAGACGCACCAAAATTTTATCACCAAAATCGTAACTCATTGGCTGCTGATTAGAAAAATTCAATGTAAATATTTCAAACCAATCTTGTGACTGAGGCTTAGCCTCCTCAACCTGAGAGGGCTCTCTCAAGGGTTAATGATATGGGATATAGATAGATGGCTAACTCTATTATTTCTGTTTTGGGTTAGGTTGAGAAGATGAATGCTTGCTACCATTGGGCTATGGAGTCAGTGATAGGGCTCTCAATAACAAAGGCTTTCCTTGTGGACGCTGAGGCTTGTATATACTTCAATGAAAGGGTAACACATTCAAGAAAATCCCAATTACTTGAAGTTCAAAGGAAGTCAGAGCATGTAATACATGAATTCTGAGTAATGAGACATCAAGGCTATGGAAGAGAAACATTTCAAAGATAGGACATAAAAATCATTGAAAATACACTAAGAATCTCAGGTGAAGAAAAGTTTTATGTTACTATATATATTAGTGAATCCAAAGCTTTACAAAGTGGTCTCCTTAGACAAAATTTTCCAACCTGTATGTTGAAACCAACATTAGCATGTATAAATTGGGCTTATGGAGTCAAAGTAATCTCAGAAAATCAGTGAATCTAATTGACATGGAAGTTAAGGCATATCAAGGTTTTTAGTCATGAGACACACACTTGAAACATGTAAAAAAAACACAGTCAGTCCATTTATAAGGGAAGTCAGAGCATCTAAAGATGAGTTTTGAGTATTATAGATGAACACCACTACAAATAAGATATATAAGAAACACTGATAGGACAGGAAAAAACTAAAAACCCCTTCTGAATCTCAAGTTGGTCAAGTAGAAATTCTCTGCATTAGCTGAAACAGGCTTTTTACAATATGCACCAGTTTTGCCAAAAAGTCTCCAAATCTTAGCATTTCGACTTCTTCATCTTTATAGATAATTTACAATCATAGAATAACCTTATCCTCATCTAGATACATCGAATTCCTACTTTTTGACACCTTGAATAACCATATGACATGGTATTTATTACAAAATGACATTTTAACTAATGAAGCAATACATAAACTAACGTCCCACTTGAGAGAGAGAGAGTAGGTAGTTTAACACATTCATGATATTTTATACTTTTTATTAAACCTTATTTACACCTTCATTTCATATCCAACTTAATATGTGAGTAATCTTAGAATGTGAGCATCAAGTATTAATATAATATAACAACAAACTTAATATGAGAGCAGAAGGTATTAAGTAGATGATATAAATCAGATCAACACATAAACATCATGCACAGAGACACCAGGTATAAGTGGAAAACCATAAAGGGAGAAAACCACATCTTATTATTGTTGTGATGCAAAGGCAAGCTTCAACTCCCTCTCACCACTATTTTTCTGCAGGCACCAACCTACAGGAGGCTCCAACCTCAATTCTGCAAGCTACAACTTGCAAGGAAGCACCAACTCCCTTCAATTTTCTACAGGCACCAACCTACAGGAGGATCCAACCTCAATCAGCTGCAACTTGATAGGGAAGCTCCAACTTCCTCAATTTATCAAATTGAATGTTTGTTGATTTACCTCAGATATCAGCTCTGTTCTGTAGCTTCTCTTTCTGCTCTTCTTTTCTTAATATTCTCTGCCTCACACTTCTATATTCTGCCTTCTCTAGATTTACTCTCTCTAATCTCTCTAGTGTGCATATCAATGTGATATTATATATAGAGTTCCTCACATGACTGTTTTATTTCACAAAGAATTTGGAGTGAACAGTCATGACTCTTTGGCTTCTGTCTTCTTATTCCTTTATCCAACTCATTTTTAAAATTACAACAATATGTAAAAATTTCCATGCTATAGTGGGATTTTTTATTTTCCTTAGGATACTTGCCTTTGCATCACAAAAAATATAAACAAAAATATTTACATTTTCAATTATGCATATCAATACCACTCAACTCCTTTTCTGAACCTTGGCTTTACTGGATTTGTCTCTTCTGCTACTATTGAGTGGTTGTTCTATATATCTTGGTTCACCTCTGTGTTCATTTCTCTGTTCACTGTACTTGTGTGCATTACCATCTCTGTTCTCGGGCTACCTGTCTATGTTCTCTGTTCATACATGAGTTTAAGCATAATTGCTTGAAGCTCACTTTACAATTTCAATTCATTTTTCTTTTGTACCATATTTCTGCCGTTGTCTCTAGTTCTTTCGTTATTGCAGGCTCTTGTAATAAACGCAATCTTCAGGCTTTTGTAATAAACCCAATCTTATTAAATATATGTTTCAACTTTAGCACAGTATATAAATATATATATCGTCATGTATCCATACTCCCGATTCAAACTATTAATAATTTGTAGCTTTTGTTTTGCGCCCAACATAAATATGGTCACTGTTATATAACCTTTAAAACATCAAATTATATTACACTCCACGCTTAAATATATGATGCTTACTCGAATGTTCGGACCTTGGGAATTTTGAATATATATCTCAAGGTTTAAATCAATTGAGCCGCTTATAACATACCTTTGTTAAACCCACAGGCCTTAACAACGCACAATATAAATTAAACTGGGGCCCAGCGCTAACAATCTACCACATCCAACGACGAACATCACATCGCACGACTTCTGATGATCCGACGGATATCGCTCGGGCAACTTGCACGGACAATAACTTGTGATGGCGCGCCATACCTTGGCTAACCTTCGCGCATCTATAGCAAGTGACCACTGTCAGATCGCTTCCCTCCAGATCGACAGCTTGTGTCAATATCGCTCCGCGTCTTTGGTCGATGATTAATGCTCGATGGCGCGCAGTGGGAGGCAGTTTTCCGTGGGTCCACCTCGCCATGTGTCGAATGATGTATGAAATCGCTCCCAACTCCTAAAATACTGCCCACCGTGTGAAGGTGGTGCGATGAAAACCATAAACTGCCGTCACTGTTCATCTGGTCACGGTTCCGCTCTTCTATGCAGGGTTTCGGTCTTTTATTAACACATTTAGTTATGTTCATTTTCCATTGAATTTTATACGAAACTCCGACCTTGGTTTACAACATAAACCATTGCATGATCCGCCTTTAATATTGGGTCCCACTCTAATTTCCTTTGATTGTTTAACTGGTCCATAGTGTTAATACCTTTGTAAAAGTTTCGGCAATACATCGAATTACACTATAAAGTACTGAATTACACCTTTTGAAGTGGAAAATTATAATAAAGCACTTGCATCGCATCTGCTCTACCAATTCCTTTTGTGTTTCACCAATTGCGATATGTGATCGCACTGCATCGCATTGCATTGCAAACTTATCACATCGCATCACATCTTCATTACATCGCATCGCATCGCATCGCATCTGCCTATTCCTTTTGTGTTTCACTGATTGCGATATGCGATCGCACCGCATCGCAATTTTATCGCATCTTCATTACATCGCATCGCATCGCATTTTCATCGCATTGCATCGCATCGCATTGGACTCCGCTGCCTCTGCTTCATCTGCTGCTTCTGATTTATCTGCTGACTTTGTTTGCTATCTACCTTGGTGCCTTTGCTGCCTCTGTTTCCTATCTAATGTTTCTTATTTCTCCTGTCTCTGTCTTTGCTGCCTCCTTTGCCATCAATGACAACATTTCCAACAGTCTCCTCCTTTGGCATTGATGGCAATACACATTCTCTGTTTTCCTGAAAGGATCCTTTCTCCTGTTGCTTGCTCTTCCTCCCCCTTTGACATCAATGGCAAGGGGTTCGAATTTTTAGTGAAGCTTCTATTCTCTGATGCTTTGTTTTTATCCTTTTTCAACATTTCATGCATTTCCAGGTTAAATTTTCTGACTTCGTACTCTGCTGCTCCAAACTTTGGATTTGATACATGTTGGGTTCACTATTTTTCTGTGTTCAGTTCATGTCGGTTTCACCATTCTTCTTGTGCACCACTGACCCTTTTGCCTTTTTATTGATTATTTTATGCTAACTGTATTATTGCCATAATCCCTTTGATCCTGAGGACCTGTTTTCATGCTTCCCTTGCTAGTTGATCTTTCCGTGAGAATGATATTTTCATTTCTGTTCTCCCCCTGAAACTGTGCTTTCTCTTCATATTGGAGAGTAGCATCTACAGATACTACCCCTAGTTTGTCTCTCAAATGTTCAAATGGCTCTCTAGCAAGTGGTTTGGTAAATATATCTGTTGTCTGTTCTTTTGTTGGTACATACTCCAGTTTTACTATCTTCTGAGCCACTTGTTCTCGGAGGAAATGATACTTGATTGGGATATGTTTGGTTTTTGAGTGAAGCACATGATTTTTAGATATACTTGTAGCACTTGTATTATCACATTTATTTTAGATAGGTTCATTAATTCTTACCTTCATGTCTTGAAGAGTCTGCTTCATCCACATGACTTGTGTACAACATGCTGTTGCTGCTATATATTCTTCTTCTGCTGTAGACAGAGAGATAGATGTTTGTTTCTTGCTTAACCATGCCACCAGAATTTCTCCTAGATAGAAAGCACCTCCACTTGTGCTTTTCCTGTCATCCATACAGCTGGCCCAATCTGCATCTGTGTAGGCTGTCAAGGTGAAACTTTTGCCTTTAGGATACCAAAGTCCATACTGAGCTGTTCCTTGTAGATATCTAAATATTCTTTTCACTACAAGAAGGTGATTTTGTTTAGGTGTTGCTTGATATCTAGCCACTAGTCCTACTGCTAGCATGATGTCTGGTCTTGATGCTGTCAAATACAACAAACTTCCTATCATGGATCTGTAGAGTTTTTGATCTATATCTACAAACCCATCATCAACACACAACTTGCATCCCGTGATCATGGGAGTTGTCACAGGTTTGCAGTCCTCCATTTTGCAGCATTTCTTTTAAGTATTTTTCCTGAGAGATGAATGTGCCTGTGTTCTTTTACTAAATTTGAAGTCCTAAGTAGAAACTGAGTTCTCCAATCATGGACATCTCAAACTCTAATTTCATCTCCTCAGCAAACCCTTTTGCAAGTTTGTCTCTGTTTCTTCCAAACATAATGTCATCAACATATACAACAACAATCAGGAGTTCATCTTCATGGGCTTTTATGTATAGATTTTTGTCTACTCCACCTCTCTTAAATCCTTGTTTTTGCAAATATTTATCTAGTCTTGAGTACCAAGCACGAGGAGCCTGTTTCAGTCCATAGAGAGCCTTTTTCAGTCTACATACATAGTCTTCTTTGTCTGTTAATAAGAAGCCTTCTGGTTGTTCCATGTAGACTTCTTCTTCCAAGTCTCCATTCAGAAATACAGATTTTACATCCATTTGATATACCTTGAAGTTTTGGTAGCATGCAAATGCTAGTAACATTCCGATAGCTTCCATTCTGACTAAAGGGGCAAATGTTTCATCGTAATCAAGTCCTTCAATTTGTGAGTTTCCTTTGCAGACCAGCCTGGCTTTATTCCTGATTACTTGTCCTTGCTCTTTCATTTTATTTTTGAATACCCATTTTGAGCCTATGAAATTCGTCTCAGTGGGTCTAGGAACTAATTCCCAGGTATTTTTTTTCTCAATTTGGTCTAATTCTTCATTCATAGCATTTACCCAAGACTTTTCCTTGCTGGCTTCTTCAAATCTCTTTGGCTCTATCTGTGATAACATGGCTATGTATACCTCTTCTGTCTGTTCGGTTAGCTGCCTTCTTGTTTGGACCCCTACTCTCTTGTCTCCAATGATCTGATCTTTAGGATGGTTCTTCTGAGTATATCTTGAGGGAGATTTAGAACTTAGCTCTGTATCTTCTGTTGTCTTGCTTGTTTCCTCATCATCTTGGTTTTCTTCTTCATGGTTATCTGATGGATTGCAGCAGTCAGTATCTCTTGTATTGTTTGGAAGTTCTGCATCAAATCTCACATCAATTCTTTCTACTATTTTCCGAAGAGTCTTGTTGTAACACATGTACCCTTTACTTTTGGATGCATATCCGAGAAATATCCCTTCATCTGCTCTTGCATCAAATTTTCCAAGATTTTCATCATTATTCTTTATGTAACACTTGCTTCCAAATATTCTGAAATGTTTGATTGAAGCTGGATTTCCATGCCATAGCTCATAGGGAGTCTTGTCACTACTTGGCCTTAAGTGAGCTTTATTAAGGATATGCACTGCTGTGTGTACCGCTTCTGCCCAGAAGGTTTGAGGAATATTATTCTCTTGCATCATGGCTCTGGAAATTTGTTGAACAGATCTTTTTTGTCTCTCTGCTACTCCATTCTGATGAGGTTTCCCTGCAATAGTAAATTGTTGTTTTATGCCATGTTCATTTCATAGGTCTGCAAAGTCATAATCAGTGAATTCACCTCCTCTATCTGATCTGATGCATTTCAGCTTGAATCCTGTCTGATTTTTTGCTAATGCTTTAAATATTTTGAATTTGTCCAGAGCTTACGATTTATTCTTGAGAAAAGCAACCCATGTCATTCTAGAGAAATTATCTATTATCAGCATGAAGTAGGATTCTCCACTAGGTGTTTTAGTTCTTGCAGGTCCACACAGATCCATGTGCACAAGTTGGAGTGGTCTTATTGTTGACAATTCCTCTTTGGCCTTAAAGGATGTGTGGTTCTATTTACCTAATTGACAAGATTTGCATATGGTATTAGAAGGCCTCTTTATTTCTAGCATGTCTCTGACAACTTTCTTCTTGCTTAGTCTGATGATGTGATCGAAGCTGAGATGTCCCAATATTTTATGCCATAACCATGACTCCTCAAGTTTGCTAAGATGGCATGCTTCATCTTCCTCTTTCAAAATGTAAACATTGCTCTTTGTTTGAACACCTTTGAGCAGAGTCTTGCCTGTGGTGCTTGATCTGACTTCACAGTCTTGTGCTCTAAATAGAACTTCACAACCTTTGTCACACATCTAACTGACACTCAGTAAATTTTCTTTCAGCCCATCTACAAATAGTACATATTGGGCCTTTCCTCTGCCATTGTCTATACTGAATGAGCCTTTTCCCTTGATCTTACCTGATTTGTCATTGCCAGATTTCTTTTCATCAAGAGTTATAAACTTGATTCTGTCTCCAGTCATGTGTTTTGAGCAGCCACTATCCAAATACCACTAAATTTTTAGGTCTTGAGCAGTTAGAGCCAAGTCACATTTATTCACCTTCTTTATCCATTGGAGGCACCCTTTTGTTTGGTATCTTTTGTGAGGAGATGAACTATATTTTCTTAGAGGACATTTGGAAGGTATATGTCCAACTTGATTGCATACACAACATTTGATCATAATTTTCGTATAATTATGAGTATGAACAGAATTTCTTTTATTCATAAACCTCCTTGAGGTGTTAAACATCAATATTTGTCCATACTTTCTACACTCTATGATTTTATGACCAAATTCCTTACAATAAAAGAAATAACCATAGAAAATTCTGCATTCTTGAAATGCAAGTTTTATTATATTATTGTTTTGCTTGGGGCAATCTCTTCAATGTTTGCATATTTTGCTCATTTGAATTACTCCTCCTTGCATGAAAATATGTAGCAATGTGTCCCAGCTTGTGGCAAGCATAACAGTTGGCATTCTTCATAGGAGGGAAGAATCTCCTTTGATGGTTTCCAAATTTTACATACTCAGGGGTCTTAGTATTTATTACATTCTTTTACTACCAGTATGATTCATGAAGATACATATTCTTTATTACAGTTTCTTTTACAGAATTAATTCTGACTTCTATTGTTCTTATTTTCCCCCAATAATCTCTCTGTCAACCTTTTCTTTTCCTTTACTTGATTCTCCTTCATAGCCTATTCCAGTCTTTATCATAGGGGATCTTTGAGCAACCAAAATTTCATTCAACTTACTAGAGCTTGTTGTTTGAGAAGAGTTTATAACCACTTTCCTTTGAGCATTTTCTAATTTCTTCCTGAGACATCCTACTTCTTCTTCCAAATTTTCTTGTTCTTGAGTTTTTTCTTTGATTTGCTTAAGTAACATGTCTTCCATATTCTTAGCTTCTTCAAGTTTTATCTTTAGCTGCATAAGGATTTCTGAATTTTGTTCTTCTCGTACATACTTGAGGAGAATGTCCTTTTATTTTCTGCATTTCAGCTTGAGTCTATCAATCTCCTCCAGAGCACTTCTTAGCTCCCCTTCAAGATCGACTTCCCCTTCTTCTTCTTCATCTTCTAGCAGGAGTCCTTCAAGTTCTTCTATAGCCATCAATAAGAATTCAAAGGTTCCTTCTTCACTTGAGGGTTCATCTGAATCTTCAGATGTACTGCTGCTTTGTTGAGCATAGAAGGATTTTCTGCTGAACGTCTTTCCTTTCTGTCAGTTCTTTGATTTACTCTGACTCTCAGCTGATTTCCTTACTTTCTTGTGAGGACACTTAGTAGCATAGTGTCCCACTCTTCCTAGTCAAAGGTGAAGGGATTTTACTGCCTTCTGGCCTCTCAGTTTCTTCGGCAAGCTTTGCCTCTTCTTCATCCGAGGAAGAAGAATATGTCTCTAAGTTCTTCCCTGCCAACTTTCAAAGCACTTCCCCTCTGTACCTTACTGTGGGAGCCTCATTTCATAGGCTGTTAGATTTCCAAGTAGCTGGTTCATGGTCAAGGTCTCCCAAATAGTTGTTTCTTCTATTGCAGACACCTTTGGATTAAATATGGATGGGAGAGATCTTAGAATCTTTTGTACAATTATACTTTCTGGCATTCTTTCTCTGGAAGAGACTTCATCCTTCTTATTAATTGCTGCTTTAGGAAAAAGGCAGCAATATCCTCCTCGTGTTTTAAATTCTCAGCTTTCAGACTCCAGGGCACTTAAGTTTGGGAGTCTTTCTTTCTTGTCTATATTGTATATAAAGTCTCCATATTTCTTTGGCAGTGTCTTTGTGCATTACTTTAATAAACTCTGCTTCACACAATCCATTCAGGATGGCATTCATGGCTTTTGCGTTAGCCACAAAATCTTGTTTTGTTTCTTTCTCTGTGTCAATTGCCTTTGGGGCATATCCTAATTCCACAGCAGCCCAGACTTCTATTCCTAGAGACATTATGTATGTCCTCATTCTGATTTTCCAAAAAGCATAATTTTCACCAGTGAAGAAAGGGGCTTTATTGGTTGAGCATCCTTCTTTACTAGCCATCTTGGGAACCTAGGATCTCCTTTCAGTTGTTAGACTTGTAAAAAGGAACCTGCTCTGATACCAATTGTTGAACCCTTAGTTAAACTGAGAGGGGGGGGTGAATCAATTTAACACATTCATGATCTTTTAAACTTTTTATTAAACCTTATTTACACCTTCATTTCATATCCAACTTCTTTGGTAATATTCAAATCATAGAATAAAGTATCAATAAATATTAATAACAAAACTAATATTGAGACCTTCTGTGTTAAATTATGAGCAATCTCATCAGATACGCTTACAAAAACATCATGCACAGAGACACCAGGTATAAGTGGAAACCCATAAAGGGAGAAACCACATCTTATTATTGTTGTGATGCAAAGGCAAGCTCCAACTCCCTCTCACCTTTGTTTTATCCGGCACCAACCTACGGGGCTCAACCCCTGTTCTGTTCTAACTTACAAAGGCTTCATCCTTCAATTTTGCGAGGCACCAACTACGGAGGCTCCAACCTCAGTCAGCTACAACTGACAACTATCAAGCTGCAACTTGATAGGGAAGCTCGAAATTTCTCAATTTATCAAACTGAATGTTTTCTGATTTACCTCGGATATCAGCTCTGTTCTGTAGCTTCTCTTTCTACTCTTCTTTTCTTAATATTCTCTGCCTCACACTTCTATACTATGCCTTCTTTATATTTTCTCTCTCTAACTCTCTTGTGCATATCAAATTGATATTATATATAGAGATTCTCACATGATTGTTTGTATTTCACAAGGAATTTGGAGTGAACAGTCATGACTCTTTGGCTTTTGTCTTCTTATTCCTTTATCCAACTCAATTTTAAAACTATAACAATATGTACAAATTTCCATGCTACAGTGGGATTTTTCTTTTCCTTAGGATACTTGCCTTTGCATCACAAACAATATAAACAAAAATATTTACATTTTCAGTTACACATTTCAATATCACTCAGCTCTTTTTCTTATGCAAAACCTTGCCAACTGCTGGATTTATATATTGCCTTTCTTTGTTGGTTTTGTCTTCTCTCCTCATAGCTGAAGTGGATGCTCCTTCATCTTGAATTCCCCTGTTGTTTGTTATCAATATTCTTCCTCTTGCTCCTCTGTTCTCGGGCTACCTGTCTACGTTCTCTGTTCATACATGAGTTTAAGCATAATTGCTTGAAGCTCACTTTACAATTTCAATTCATTTTTCTTTTGTACCATATTTCTGCCACTGTCTCTAGTTCTTTCATTCTTGTATGCTCTTGTAATAAACCCAATCTTCAGGCTTTTGTAATAAACCCAATATTATTACATATATGTTTCGAATTTAGCCCAGTATATAAATATATATATCGTCATGTATCCATACTCCCGATTCAAACTATTAATAATCTGTAGCTTTTGTTTTTCACCCAACATAAATATGGTCACTGTTATATAACCTTTAAAACATCAAATTATATTACATTCCCCGCTTAAATATATAATGCTTACTCGAATGTTCGGACCTTGGGAATTTTGAATATATATCTCGAGCTTTAAATCAATTGAGCCGCTTATAACGTAACTTTGTTAAACCCACAGACCTTAACAACGCGCAATATAAAATAAACTGGGGCCCAACACTAACAATCTACCACATCCAATGGTGGACATCACATCGCACGGCTTCTGATGATCCGACGGATATTGCTCGGGCAACTTGCATGGAAAATAATGCGCGATGGCACACCGTACCTTGTGTAACCTTCGCGCATCTATAGCAAGTGACCATCGTCAGATCGCTTCCCTCCAAATAGACGGCTTGTGTCAATATCGCTTCGCGTCTTTGGTTGATGATTAATGCACGATGGCGCGCAGTGGGAGGTGGTTTTCCGTGGGTCCACCTCGCCACGTGTCGAATGATCTATGGAATCACTCCCAACTCCTCAAATACTGCCCACCGTGTAAAGGTGGTGCGATGAAAACCATAAACTTCCATCACTGTTCATCTAGTCACGGTTCAGCTCTTCTACATAGGGTTCTGGTCTTTTATTAACACATTTAGTTATGCTCATTTTCCATTGAATTTTATATGAAACTTCGACCTTGGTTTACAACATAAACCATTGCATGATCCACCTTTAATATTGGGTCCCACTCTAATTTCCTTTGATTGTTTAACTGGTCCATAGCATTAATACCTTTGTAAAAGTTTTCACAATACATCGAATTACACTATAAAGTACTGAATTACACCTTTGGAAGTGGAACATTATAATAAAGCACTTGCATCACATCGCATCGCATCTGCTCTACCTATTCCTTTTGTGTTTCACTAATTGCGATATGTGATCGCACCGCATTGCATCGCATGGAAAACTTATCGCATCGCATCGCATCTACTCTGCCTATTCCTTTTGTGTTTCACTGATTGCGATATGCGATCGCATCGCATCACAAATTTATCGCATCGCATCGCATCTTCATTACATCGCATCGCATCGTATTTTCATTACATCGCATCACATCGCATTGGACTCTGCTGCCTCTGCTTCATCTGTTGCTTCTGATTTATCTATTGCCTTTGTTTGCTATATGCTTTGCTGCCTTTGCTGCCTCTGTTTCCTGTCTAATGCTACTTCTTTCGCCTATCTCTGTCTTTGCTGCCTCCTTTGCCATCAATGAAAACATTTCCAACATAGTCTTATTACAAATAAGACTCAAACCCTTTAACTCTACTCATAAAAACCTTATCTAAACTAGATTACGTCATTTTCCACCTATATCTCCATAAGGTCGAATCCAAATGATAAGCTCCAGCACTTAGTGTCCTCAATGTTGATCTCCTGCAAACTAGGAAACTGTCCCCTGTTTTATAGGTTTAGGATTTTTGTGTTCTTGAGACACTTTAACCACCATGAAAAAATGAATTTGAAGCTATTTTCTGCCAGGAACTGAAATAAAATATTCCCAAAATCATCCATGAGTGCCAGCTATGAAAAATAAACTTTGAACTCCCAAAATAGAAAAAAAAAACCTGCACTACGAAAACAACACAGTTTTGTAGCGCTTTTCGTAGCGCAGACTTTTTAACTATTGATCTTCAAAATTTTGGCTTCTTCTTTTCAGGTTTATCTTCATTATCACTTATCACAGTTTCCCTAGCAATTTCAGGTCTTCATACACATATTTTCCTTTCCAAAATTTAAGAGAGAGAGTGAAAAAGCATGCTACAGCAGTTTCGTAGCGCTTTTCACTGATTTTTCACTGTGTGTGCTACGAAACTGTTGAGTGAGAAGTTTTGTCCCCTTTTTTCCAAAATTTAAAGTATGAATGTGCCAAAAACTGAAAATAAACCTTATTTCATCATATCACTTGAAAAACAGAGTTATCCCAGCCTTCTTAAGGTCCCTTCTTCATTTGCAATAGGTTGGCCTATTAGTTTTTCCTGTTTTTTTTTTGAACAATAGGTCTTGGGACAGAGCCTACATCTCCTAATCCATGATGTATTTGGCGAAAATGAAGGTTTTTTTTTAGGCCATGATGTATTGAATAAAATAATCTCTTGGTTTTTCAAAAAACATCTCCTGCTGTCCAAAAACTGTCTTTGACTAAAATGTGTAAAACATGAAAACTTTGTTTCTGAAAATAAGGTTTCAAATAAATGCTTGTAGCTCCAAATGGATAACATATATGAGAAAATTGAGAGAGGTTACTGTAGCTAGGGCTGTGATGAAGAAAAACCTCTTTTCGTTTTCCAAAATACATTTGTATTTGGCTAGAAAATGAATGTGAATTTGACTACTAAATAGTCATGTACAGGACATTTTGTAATAGCAGTTTCGTAGCACATTTTAATTTATCAATTTCTCCCACCTCCTAATGAATTGGAGGAAAATGAGAGAGGTTTTTGTATATAGTTCTGTTAGGAAAAAAACCTCTTTCAGGTTTCCTAAATTAATTTTTATTTGCTCAGAAACCTCCTTGGAAGTTAACTACTCAAAACCAGAAAATAAAGTTTTTGCTTCCTATTGCGCTACGAAAGTAGTAGCGCTTTCGTAGCACATTTCCTCTTTTTTGAAGTAGCAGCGCTAAAAAATTGTGGACTCCTAGCTAATTACAGAAATTTAGCCCAAAACTTAATGGAATTATTGGTGTCCCATGTTTTGATAGTTTGGCAAATCAAAAGACAAGGCAACATTAGAACCAACCTTTAGAGTTACAGGATCTAGTCCCCCTGTTCCCAGAGACAGATCTCTGAAATGTTTGTTTTGCAAAGGTTTATCTTGGGTACTTTAAGTATTGGTTTTAGACTAGTTATTAAGTGCAAGTGTTTTTTTGTTTGTTTGGTTGGATTGATACCACGGAACATAAAAGATCTAGGAAAGATATATAGAACGGAGAAACATCTGGTTCATTGGGCAATGGAGTCAATAAGAGGTCATAACATACTCATCAATGGATATGGGATATCAGAGGGAAAATCTAACTTGGCTGCAGGATCCTTTGATTTTGGAATGAGATGGACATCAATGATTTGAAAAGAGAATTTTAATTCTCAAACAAAGGGAATTTGAAAGCACAACTTGAACAATAAAGAGCTATTTGGTAGACAGGGCTAACCATGAATTCTACAAATCACAGATTTAAGCAAATAATGATTTCAAAACAAATTTTAAAATGAAATCTAATATTTGGGGAACACCCTATTTCCTCAAATATTTTATTTCAAATGACTTATAAAACATAAAAGATTCACTGATAATTGCAGTCATAGAAGAGGGAACACCTAACACATCTATGATTACAACTATAAAGACCTTCAAGGAAACTATTTAAGTAAGGACAAAGGGCAAGATCGGAACAGACCTCCTTGATTCGCTATAAACAAGAAACTTCAAAGGGAGACTTCAATAATAGTTTTTAAGTGGCAGCAGACAAGCAGGGAAAACGATAAATCATGCTGAAACCAACTATTCGAACTATTAAGGAAATAAACGAGCATGAAGACTAAAGAGAGAGATTAAAGACTCTAAATTACTTCAGTAGAAGAAAACATTTAAACAGTGAAGGATGAACAGGTCTAAGGTGCTTCCAGGAGTCATTTCTTAGACTAAAACTTTCAACCTACTGTAGTAAGATATTATGGAACATAATGAAAATAGGAGAAAACATCAAAAATTTTAGAATACTTCACCAACAACCAAGCTGATGGATCCAATGATAGAGCCTTCTTAGGAACAAGCATGCAACAACATCATCAAATATTCCAAGACTTCAATTTCTTCTTCAACTTCAACAGACTATGTATTTATTTCAGAGAGTTTCAATATTACAACTGGTGATCAACCAACAACCAACCCCTATCTCATCTTCTTCAGAAGTATTGATAGAAGAAATGAGGAGGTGGAATGGGATAAAATATCTTCTAAGTTCAATTAATACAGTTTACAGTCTCTTGGCCTTTGAGGGGCTTAATGGAGAACATTATGATATTTTTCCTGTATTAATTGGTTTATATTAACTATCAAGCTTGCTGGAAAGAATTTTTTGACTTTAAGGCTCTTCATTATCCTCATAATAACTTCCGCTGTCAGTTTACAATAAGTTCCTTTGGTTGAATTAACTGTTCAGCCACATTGATGCAAATTCTCCAGGTCTGGTCATAACTCGTCCTCTTTTGGATTACTTTGAGGCTGTAGGTGGCTCTGTGGTAGCTGGGGGATTCAATTTTCCCCTGATGTGGCAGCGTAGGCTCTTTGAACTGATAGATATTAGTATTTTAACCTAAAAACACCTTAAAATATACTTGAATTCTATGTTTTAGGCTTAACGAAGCCTAATATTTGTCTTATGGTCCTCAAACTTTCTTTGATCATGAATCAGGTCCTTGATTTAGTCAAATAAATGGCCTAATCCCTCCAAACTATGTTAACAGTCTTCAAATATTTTTCCACTTTGATTCCATGTTTTTGGTCTAATACTCTTTGATTATATTAATCTTCACTGTGTCTTGTTGATGTGCAAGCCGTGCAGGGCTCTTATGGCATCACGACCTCATGAAGCAATGACGATACATGGAGTAGAGCCCCGTGAGTGGTTCCCTTTGATAAATCAAAGGAACGGAAAAAGTCTTTCCCGGCCCTCAGCTTTCTTCCTTTATAATGGAAAAAACCATTGAAACCTGCAAAATAAAAAAAAACATTATGAAATCCTGCGTTTTTAGGTTTAACTGCTTCAGAGGGCGTCGGGAGAGAGCGTGGCCATTGGATGGAAACATCCAATGGTGGAGATCTGCGTAGAAGAGGTTAAAAAGGAGATTGGAAAGATATATGAGTCGGATCCGTCGATCTGCAGAGATCGACGATTAGGAGCGATCCGGGACGCAAAATGGAAAAATAACGAAAATACAAAGGAAAACAGGTTAAAAACCTTAGGCGGAGGGAAGAATGAATTAGAGATCAAATGGGTTTCGGGAAAAACATGAGCCGTCGGATGCGACTAGACTCACAGAGATCGACGACGGATATTAAATCGGGAGATCAACGATTGGGGCGAACAAACAAATACGCCCGATGAAAAATTGCGATGCGATGTAGCACGGATCATTGATCTAAGGACGAGATCAATGGTGGAGAATGAATCGGGGGACTGGCCGATCAGAGGGAACAAACACATGTGGCGATCGAAAGTTGCGATGCGATTTTGCACGGATCGTTGGATCTAAGGACGAGATCAACGGTGGAGAATGAATTGGGGGACTGGCCAATCGGAGGGAACAAACACATGCAGCGATCGAAAGTTGCGATGCGATTTTGCGCGGACCATTGGATCGAAGGATTAGATCAACGGTCGGGATTTTTTCAACTTTCACACCGGAAGAAACCCTTTAAAACATAGGAAAATCCAACATTTTAATTAAAACAAAGGTTTTTATGGTATGGGCAGGATGTATATATGTATGATAGCTAGGCGCCCGTTTGCGGGGCCTTTGGATGTATGAAACGAAAATAGGCCCAGGGCTGTATATATATGGGGGCCAATCACATCGAAGTTTTTCGGGCCCGGTATTTCAATCAACCCATACGTGAATTTCTCCGATGCGATTGCGCGATCGGGTCTTTTCAGTGTAACCATTTTTATATTAGCATGTGACTTTAGTATGTTAGATCAAAACTTTGGAAAAAGGGCTTTTAGTATTTTCAAAGGAAAAAATGGATCGGGCATGATTTATTCAATGGTCTTAGCACCCAATGGCAGGCCCACAGGTTATATGAAACGATAATGCAATCGGGGTTTATAAACCCGGGGCTTAATCGCATCGGAGTTTTTGTAATGGCAACAGACTTGTGCACTTGGAAATTTTGCGATTAAGTGCCTTGTGGGCCTAGCGCCTGGTTTCAGGGTGTGGGCATGTGGGGGAAGTGGTTTAAAGACTTAGCCGAAGGGGGCTTAAGTCCTTAGTGATAAAAACTTGTTTTTTATGAATTTTTTCATGGTTTTCAAAGGAAACAGGGGTTTCGGAATAGTTTAAAAATGAGTCTTAAACTATGGAAAAATGTTTTTCATGAATGGAAGAAGGAGAAATCATGAAAAATAGAGGAATTATATGGAGAAAAAGGGGAGCAAATGAAGGTTATTTTTGAGTGGGGGAAGGGGAAAAAATGATGGTTTTGCAATAGTCTTTCTCTTGGAATTTTAGCAGAATTTATGAGTATTGAAATGGGGACAGTAGTGAAGATTTGGACAGAGGCATGAAGCCTTCAAGAGTCTTCAAGAGCCAACAATTTTTGCGATAAAATCCGTTCCTTGAAGGCTCCAAAAATGATTTAGCCACCTTTTGGTATAACAAATTTATAGGTGGCTAACAGTGGCTCCACTTGGGGATGGTGCCTTCTTGAAGGCATCAAGAACTTCAGACTTTGCATTCTCTGGGAGGATGACCCGTGCTTGATCCATTGAGTTACCCTTCCTTTGCTGGTATGATCTTGCTCTGAAAACATCTTAGCAGCCGTAAAAAAAATGGTTCTTTCATCAACAAGCTTTCTACCTACCCAATCCTACCGATCTAACATTTTTTCTTCTTAGAGTGCACTTGGATTGTCAAACTCTCTTACAACATTTTATTATTTTTGAAAGCAAAAATCTAATCTAGTTATACTTCTTATTTCTCCATGGACTCAGATTAAGCAGTTGAGCCCATATGCTTCTCTACCTAATCTACTAATCTGTTAGGATTAAACAGTCTAACATATTTTTATTCTCTAATTGCTAAAGAAGAAATTAAAAAGCATACAATTCAGGATTGAATAGTCTAACTTGATGCTGATCTATGGCATAAAAACAAGCTGCACATAGATTATTATTTGCAGAAAATTAAATCAAAATGACGAAGGCTTAAGATCTGAAAATTAAAAGCACTTCCTTTATCCTGTTACAACTCTGATTTGACCCTTATTTGAACTGCTTCTTCTTTGCTCTCTGGTTCAGATTTTGAGCTTTTTTAGAACCAGATTTTAACATCCTTTGACTCAGAATTTGAAACAGATTTGAGTCATTATCCCTTTGAAATTTTAGGTTTAGTTTTTTAAGCATGTTCGAACCTTTAATTTCTATCCTAATCTATCTACTGGTAAATCAAGATTAAATAGTTTAGGAGATCAAATTCACTATCCTATCAGCAAAAAAATTAAAACTAATTAGTCAAGATTAAACAGTTTGAATAACTAGAAGTGTGTTTGGTAGGAGTTCCATTTGAGCTTGCACACTTTCAGAATTTGTTTCTCTTTTTTGGTACGGGGCCATACCTTTATTGTTCTTACAATCTGCCCTCTTTTCTCTCTTTCATTGTTTTTGTATTGTTTGATTTTTCTAACTTTGAATGCGATGGTTAGACTATGATATTTATAATGAAAAAATAAAATGCTTTAAAACTCAAGATTCTTGGCAGAAGTAATGCTTTAGCATCCTGCCATTGACAGGACCTCCATACAGATCTTCTCCATTCAATTCTTTCAAGAAAAATGCATTGTGACCCCTCTCAGCATGGATAATATATGTCCCTTTCCACAAGTTCTCAAACTTGCCATGTTTTCCCTTCTCTTCTCTTCTTGAATCCCATTTAAGAACAACATTTCCAATTTGGAAATTGTTTGCCTTAGTCCTCTTATCAAATAGTTTCTTCATATTTCCTTGGACTAACTGTGTTCTCTCATAAACTTCTTCTCTGGTTTGCTGTAAATGTATTTTTTGGTTGATACTTCTATGCGTATCATTCTCTTCAATCTGCACTTCTTGAAGGAGTTTCATGACTGAAACTCCCAATGAGGTAGGAAAAACTACATCCATGCCATAAACTAACTGATAGGGGGACATATTTATTGATTTCTTTGTAGTTAACCTATCAGCCCACAAGGCATGAACCAACTTACTGTGCCATGATTTCTGATTTTGTTCCAACAGTTTTTTAATGATATTGATGAGGCTCTTGTTGGAAGATTCAGCTAATCCATTTCCTTGGGGATAATAAGCAGTGGAATGGCCCAAGGTTATGTGGTATTTGTAACAGAAATCAACCATCTTCTTAGATTTAAAAGCAGTAGCATTGTCTATTATGATTTTTCTAGGACAACCAAATCTGGATAGGATATTTGTTTCAAGGAACTTGATAATGACAGAGTCATTAGCATTTCTGGAGGGTATAGCTTCTATCCACTTGGTAAAGAAGTCAGTGGCTATGAGGATCCACTTATGTTGAGCTGAGGAGGATGGCTGAATTTCCCCAATGAAGTCTAAACCCCATTGCTGAAAAGGTGCCTCAACTCTGATGGGATGTAAGGGTAAGGTAAGGAGTTTTCTTTTTCCATCAAAGATTTGACACTTATGGCAAGACATGACCAACTTTTGAGTGTCTAGGAAAAGGGTAGGCCAATAGTAACCAGATCTAAGAATTTTGTTTGCTGTGGCCTTCCAGTAGAGGTGTCTTCCACATTCTCTGTCATGCAACTCATGCATGATTTTTCTTGCATCATCTTCAAGTAAACATTTAAGAAAAATTCCAACAACATTTTTCCAATATAATACTCCACCTACTATGCAAAAATTCAAAGCTTTTTTCTTCAAAAATCTAGCTTTAGTTTTAGACAGAGAAGGAGGGGCATTTAAATATAAAAGCACATAAACGATGTCAGCATACCAAGGAGAATTTAGAAAATTTTCTTCAATAAAAGGAGCAGTGGATTCTTCTATTTCTTCCAACACATCTACCATATTTATGTCATGTTCTTGGAAGTTAGACTCAGCCATAAGTTTTGCTAATCCTTGCCCTTTAACTAGTTTGGTGGGCCTAATTTCTAAGTCATATTCAAGAATAGTTGCAATCCATTTTCCCCTTTTACCATCAGGGTCTTGACTTAGAATGTCCTTGACAACAGTATGTGGAACAAAAGAAATTATGTGAGAGTGTAAAATATAGACCCTAAAGTCTTTTAAAGCTTTCACTGATGCTAAGGCTTGTTTCTCCATGATGTTATATTTGAGGGGAGCATCTCTTAAGGCCTTACTAAAGAAAGATATTGGTTGTTCTTGCCCCAAGTCACTCTTTTGGAGTAAAACTGCAGCTATGGTATGCTCAGATGCAAAAGAAAAGATGTAAAAGTCTTTGGTAAAATTTGGACTAATCAGGACTGGTGTTTGAGTAAGAGCTTGTTTAACTAGTTCGAATGATTATTTAGCTAGTAAAGTCCATTTTACACTGACATCTTTCTTAAGCATGTTTGTAATGTTTTTTAATAGCTCAGCAAGGTTAGGGATGAACCTTCTCAGAAAATTAATCTTTCCGATGAAATATTGTAAATATTTGAGGCTTCTTGGATGGCTGATCTGCAATATGCCATCTATCCTTGTAGGGTCTATTTTGATTCCCTCTTCTGAGATTATATGGCCAAGAAGTTTACCTTCTTGGAGACCGAAGAGTATCTTCTTGGGGTTTAATGATAAGCCAAATTTCCTACACTTCTCAAAAACGTTTCTTAGGTGAATCAAATGTTCTTCATCAGTTTTTGAAAAAACGGTTATGTCATCAAGGTAAATAATTATGAAATAGCCAATATCTTCCGAAAAGGCTATATCCATGGCCCTTTAGAAGGTGGCCCCTACATTCATTAATCCGAAAGGCATTTTGACATACATAAAGGTGCCCCAAGGTGTGGTAAAAGCAGTTTTGATTTGGTCACTTGGGAGCACTAACACCTGGTTGTAACCCGAGAACCCATCTAGGAGAGATATCCTTCTTGACCCAACTACCCTTTGAAGTATATGGTCCATCTTGGGTAAGGGATAGTTGTCCTTTAGAGAGGCTCTGTTTAAATTTTTGAAGTCAATACAGAGTCTGATTTCCCCTGTTTTCTTTCTAACAGAAACTAAATTTGATACCCACTCTGAATATCGAATCGGTACAATGATCCCAGCAGCATGCATCTTTTCAATATCTTCCTTAACTAAAGGTAATAAAAGTGGGTTTATTCTCCTCAGTTTTTGTTTGAATGGCTTTTGATTTTCCTCCAGGGGAATCCTGTGCTGAATGATGCTGGTATCATAAGATTCAAATCTGTGTATGCCCAGGCAAAAACATCTTTAAACTCTTTAAACAGCTCTATGTATCGATACTTTATGTGAGCTGGAAGAGTGCTGGATAGTTTAATCATCTTGGGTTCCGCTAGGCTACCTATGTTATGCTATTCTACGTTTTTTTCCACAGGCTCCACTTTTGGTTCTTTGGCTACATCATTAAAGTCGAAAAGGTGTTCCAAAGGTGATAGACCTCTTGGAATTGAACCGTTCTTACATTGTAAAAATTCCAGGTCTTCTTGGTCCGCATTGTCCATTAACTCTGTTTCGAACATATTTTCATAATGATTTACATCAGCGGACTGTGTTATTTCAGCTTCTGGGATTTCTTCAATATATAAACAGTTTTCTTTATGGCTAGATTCTGATATTGGTATGGTGAAATCGTTTTCTGTTTTTAAGAAATCGTCTATGTGTTTGTTAGAATCAAACACTTTCCAGTGAACTTCGTTATCAGGCACAGCAGGCCTTTGCTTTACCTTCACACTGAGTTGTTCATTTATTTCAGGTATTTGGCAATTGCTGGCATTGAAAGCGAGTCCATTTGCTAGATGATTTAGTTCTCTTGGAATAAAAATAATTTCATACTTTTCAAAGGTTTTCAATAGATCAAGGGCATCATTTCGATATTCCCTAAGTTTTGGATTTCTAGCTAAGTATTCTCCTTTGATTTGTCTTATGATAAGTTCAAAATCTCCTAAGATTGATATCCTCTAGGCTTCTAACTGTTTAAGAAATTGTAAGCCTAGGAGAAGTGCTTCATACTCAGCAATATTATTAGTGCATGGGAAATCCAATTTATATGAAAAACTCTTATTTGTATTTTGAATCCACACACCTGCTCTTGCAATTGTCTTATTACAAGATCCATCAAAGTTTATTGTCCAAAGTATATCATTCCTATTTTCATTTTCTTGTTGATGTTGATTGGTAATGTTTTGAATTTGATTTGGGGGAAGATTGGATTGTTCTGGTGAACTAATTGGGTCCATGTTTTCTTTAGCTTGTTGAGTAATTTCATCTTCGTTACATAAGATAAAGGAATCTAAACTTGATTGAATAGAATATATTGGAGAGTTGTTTGGTTTGTCTATGTTTCTCACCATGTACTTAATGTGAGATTCCCTATCTAGTCTTCTGTTTTGGTTAAAAACAGGGATGATGGCATAATACATGTCCATTTGAAGGCTTCCCTGAAGTTTTTCTCCCCAAGATCTTGATAAGAGCATGCCATACTTAGGGGGAATATCAACGACAACTATGTCCATGACTAAACTCTTAGTAGGGTTTTGGGCTAAGTTAACACACAAATCTTTGATTAAACCCAAACATTTGAATCTGCTTGAGTCAAAGGAAAACAAGTCTTTGTATGGCTTAGTAATTTCTAAGCCTAAGCTTTCCATTACAACCTTGGGCATTAGATTGTGTGAAGCTCCTGAGTTTAACATGGCATTGTGTAAAATTTTCTCATGTATGTTCAAGCTAACATAGAAGGGAGGGACAACCCCTTCTTGGTATTTCCCTTCAACTTCTGGACCAAACAACAACTCAGGTTTTTCATCTGTCAAGTTTAAGGTGTCAGTATCCCTTCCTAGGTTCAAATCTTTCAAAACTTGGTTTTTGTACACCTCCTGGGTTACTAGTTTAGCTAGGGGGATGGTGATTTTTATCTTAGAAATCTCTCCCTCAAGGCTGAAAGGAATAATAGACTTGTTGATATTTACATCGGCCTTTTCAATTGAATTATTTTCAGCAACTTTGATTTGTTGAACCTTGTTTGGACTGGTAATTGGGAGAGTTTTATTAGGACCACTAGATGAAGTGCTAGGGGTGCTCTGTTCAACAATTGGCTGGACACTTTTGTCTTTGTTTAAGTCTGGTTTCTTGGCCAAAATGTTGGTTTTCTCTACTGTCTTTTTGGGCTGGTTTTCTGCGTTTTTCTTGACAGCAGTGCTAGTGTTCTTATCTTTTGAATTATCTATGCTTCCTTTGCTCCTAATATCATACTGTTTGTGTACCTCCATGATTGCATTTTCAAAACCCAATCTATAGTCATCAGAATCTTCATAGGTATTTGTATTTTGATCATAAGAGAAGAAATATTGTTCTTCCTCAGTGAGGAAAAAATCATCCCCACTGTCTGATCCAATCAAGTTTACATGAGATTCTTCCATCCTTTCCAACTCCCTATCTTCCTCATATTGATCTACATAGTTCTATTGAAAAGGAGGTCTAATATGTTGGTAACTTTATTTTTACTTATCTTGATTGTTATCTCTTCTATAATTCTGATTTCTATTTCTGTTTTGATTGTTTTGAGGTTGTGTTCTCTCAAGTATGTTCATCCTTTTCATGATCTATTCCAACATCTGTTCTATTTTTGAGCTAGATGTGGAGGGTGTAGTGTCATCTTTATAAGTTACCCTCTTCTCTGATCTCAACCTATTTATTTTCTCAATTATATTTTCTTCTATGCTCACAACTCATTTCTGCATGTCTTCTAAGGTTAAGTAATCCCTCTCCCTTAACTGATACATCATGTCCACATCAAGGCCTTCGGGATATCTTACTAAGGCCATGCCTTGAGGAGGTTTCATGTGAGGTGGAAGAGCATTGTAAATGCTATTAAACCTAGTGGAGTAGTCAAGAATACTCTCTCCTTGATTTTTCTTGAGGCTACTAAATTCTGCCAGTATTTGGAGAGGATTCTTTTTGAGTTCCCATTTGTTCATAAATGTTTGATATAAGGCAGGGAGATCATTTATGCTGTTAGGAGGTAACTTTTTGAACCATTTCTTTACATCTCCTCCTAGACTCTGGGAAAAGATCCTCATCTTCACAGTTTCTTCTTCAATTTCCATGTAATCAAATGCATCTTCCATTCTATCTACATGATATTGAGCTGTTGTAGATTCTTTTCTAGTGAAGTGATGGATTTTGGACTGGTAATCATTCGGTAGGGGAAGTAGAGGTCGTGGTAACACTAATGGGGCATACCATGTTGCCATGGCTGGAAATAAGGGTGAATTTACAAGAGGTGGATTTACAAAAGTGAAAATGGGCTGAAATGGAGTGTTTTGAATAGTGGTAGTATGAATCGGAGTGGAAGAAATACTTGGGCCAGCAAACTGATTTTGAGAAGACTTGTTATGGAAAAGGCTAAAGTGATGAAGAAGCTGGGAGTTAGGAGGAGTGGAAGGTGAGGCTTCTCTACTAAAGCTTGGTTGCAAATCTGCAATATCAAGGTCATTTTGGTTTAAATCACCTTGGGATATAGTTCTAAAGATGTTCCTTGTATGATGTAAATCAAATTGTGAATCCTCCAAGACAACAAGGTTTTGAGGGGAAGATATTTTTCTTAAGAGGCTCCTATTAGCAGCTGATTTTCCAGAGTCAGAAGTCTGCCACAAAATTCTCTCAGGATTGTCAACGATTAAAGGAGGATTTGGGTCTGGATGCGATCTAGTGTTGATCCTATGTGAAGCCAGACTGTTTTTCAAAAATGAGAGAGGTGGGGGTTTTAGGGACTGTTTTTGGAAGCTTCACCTCTCAGGATGTTTTGTCTAATATGGGATTGGGCTTCTAAACCTTCTTTAAGGCTGGTTAACATAGTATTAAAGAGGTTTGGGAACCTAGATGAGTAATAGGCCTAATGGGGCTAATGGAGTCGCTAGGTGGAAACTTTCAGCTTTTATGAAGGTAAGATATTGGATGGTTCCACCACCATGTTTTTAATGAAGACAAACTAAAATGTTTTGATTTTTCAGGTTATGAGAGTGTCCAACTGATTTATCACTGAATAAAGCCAAACATACAGAGTTCACTCTTATGGCTTGGTAACTGAATCCTTCAAGGTTTGATAAGGATTTCTGAGAATCCTAAGGGTTACTTAGTTTATCACTGATTCAAAAGTTCCTATCATGATTACCATTGCTTGGTAGTGCTTGAGGGAGGTTACTTATGTTATACTAGATAGTGAGTATTTTTTTTTGAAGATTTTACTCAAGGTCCCACCGTGATCGCCATTATGTTGGTGTCCTTTGTTTAGATATTTTGGCAAATCAAAAGATAAGGCAACATCAGAACCAATCTTTAGAGTTACAGGATCTAGTCCTCTTGTTCTTAAAGAGGGATATCTAAAATGTTTGTTTGCAAAGGTTTATCTTTTGTGCTTAGAGTATGGATTTTAGACTAGTTATTAAGTGCAGGTGTTTGAGTGTTTGTTTGGTTGGATTGATACAGTAGAACATGAAAGGCCTAGGAAAGATATATAGAATGGAGGAACATCCGGTTCATTGGGAAATGGAGTCAAAAAGAGGTCATTACATACTTATCAATGGATATGGGATATCAGAGGGAAAATCTAACTTGGCCACAAGATCCTTTGGTTTTTGGAATGAGATGGACATCAATGATTTGAAAAGAGAAGTTTAATTCTCAAACAAAGGGAATTTGAAAGCACAACTTGAACAATAAACAGCTATTTGGTAGACAGGGCTAACCATGAATTCTGCAAATCACATATTTAAGCAAATAATGATTTCAAAACAACTTTTAAAATGAAATCTAATATTCGGGGAACACCCTATTTCCTCAAAGATTTTATTTCAAATGACTTAGAAAACATAAAAGATTCACTGATAATTGCAGTCATAGAAGAGGGAACACCTAACACATCTATGATTACAACTATAAAGACCTTCAAGGCAAATTTTTAAGCAAGGACAAAGGGCAAGATTGGAACAGACCTCCTTGATTCGCTATAAACAAGAAACTTCAAAGGGAGACTTCAATAACAGTTTTTAAGTGGCAGCAGACAAGCAGGGAAAACAATAAATCATGTTGAAACCAACTATTTGAACTATTAAGGAAATAAACGAGCATGAAGACTAAAGAGAGATATTAAATACTCTAAAATACTTCAGCAGAAGAAAACATTTAAACATTGAAGGATGAACAGGTCTAAGGTGCTTCCAGGAGTCATTTATTAGCCTAAAACTTTCAACCTACTGTAGTAAGATATTATGGAACATAATGAAAATAGGAGAAAACATCAAATAGTTCAGAATACTTCACCAACAGCCAAGCTCATGGATCCAATGATAGAGCCTTCTCAGGAAAAAGCATGCAACAACATCATCAAAGCTTCCAAGACTTCAGTTTCGTCTTCAACTTCAACAGACTATGTATTTATTTCAGAGAGTTTCAATATTACAAATAGTGATCAACCAACAACCAACCCCTATCTCATCTTCTTCAGAAGTATTTATAGAAGAAATGAGGAGGTGGAATGGGATAAAATATCTTCTAAGTTCAATTAATACAGTTTACGGTCTCTCGGCCTTTGAGGGGCTTAATGGAGAACATTATGATATTTTTCCTGTATTAATTGGTTTATATTAACTATCAAGCTTTCTGGAAAGAATTTGTTGACTTTAAGGCTCTTTTTTATCCTCATAATAACTTCTGCTGTCAGTTTACAATAAGTTCCTTTGGTTGAATTAACTGTTCAACCGCATTGATGCAAATTCTCCAGGTCTGGTCATAACCCAACCTCTTTTTGATTAATTTGAGGCTGTAGGTGGCTCTGTGGTAGCTGGGGGATTCAATTTTCCCCTGATGTGGTAGCGTAGGCTCTTTGAACTGATAGATATTAGTATTTTAACCTAAAAACGCCTTTAATATACTTGAATTCTGTGTTTTAGGCTTAACAAAGCCTAATATTTGTCTTCTGGTCCTCAAAATTTATTTGATCGTGAATCAGGTCTTTGATTTAGTTGAATAAATGGCCTAATCCCTCCAAAATGTGTTAACAGTCTTCAAATATTTTTCCACTTTGATTCCATGTTGTCGGTCTGATACTCTTTGATTATATCAATCTTCACTATGTCGTGTTGATGTGCAGGTCGCGCAGGGCTCTTATGGCATCACGACCTCATGAAGTAATGATGATACATGGAGTATAGCCCCATGATTGGTTCCCTTTGATAAATCAAAGGCACGGAAAAATTCTTTCCCGACCCTCGGCTTTCTTCCTTTATAATGGAAAAAACCATTGAAACCTGCAAAATAAACAAAACATTATGAAATCCTGCATTTTTAGGTTTAACTGCTTCAGAGGGTGTCGGGAGAGAGCATGGCCATTGGATGGAAACATCCAACGGTGGAGATCTATGTAGAAGAGGTTAAAAAGGAGAGCGAAAAGATATATGAGTCTGATCCATCAATCTGCAGAGATCGACGGTTAGGAGCGATTTGGGACGCAAAATGGAAAAATAGCGAAAATAAAAAGGAAAAAAGGTTAAGAACCTTAGGCGGAGGGAAGAATGAATTAGAGATCAAATGGGTTTCGGGAAAAACATGAGCCGCCAGATGCGACTAGACTCACAGAGATCGACGGCGGATATTAAATCGGGAGATCGGCGATCGGGGCGAACAAACAAATACACCCGATGAAAAATTGCGATGCGATGTAGCGCGGATCGTTGATCTAAGGATGAGATCAACGATGGAGAATGAATCAGGGGACTGGCCGATCGGAGGGAACAAACACATGCAGCGATCGAAATTTGCAATGCGATTTTGCGCGGATCGTTGGATCTAAGGACGAGATCAACGGTGGAGAATGAATCGGGGGACTGACCGATCAGAGGAAACAAACACATGCAGCGATCGAAAGTTGCGATGCGATTTTGCACGGAATGTTGGATCGAAGTATTAGATCAATGGTCAGGATTGTTTCAACTTTCGCACCACTGAAAACCCTTTAAAACATAGTAAAATCCAACATTTTAATAAAAACAAAGGTTTTTATGGTATGGGCGGGATGTATATATATATGATAGCTAGGCACCCGTTTGCGGGGCCTTTGGATGTATGAAACGCAAATAGGCCCAGGGCTGTATATATATGGGGGCCAATCGCATCGGAGTTTTTCGGGCCCGGTCTTTCAATCAACCCATTCGTGAATTTCTCCGATGTGATTGCGCGATCGGGTCTTTTCAGTCTAACCATTTTTATATTAGCACATGACTTTAGTATGTTAGATCAAAACTTTGGAAAAAGGGCTTTTAGTATTTTCAAAGGAAAAAATTGTTGGGAAAAATACTGAGAAGGGGGGGTGAATCAGTATTTAGTGCTGACTTAAAACTTTTTAGTTTTCCTTTCTCTTAAAACCATATGCTACATTACTGAATCCAACTTGTATGTCCAGTGATCTTATTATGTCTTTACTTAGATCATTTCATCATTCATTCATCAGATGTTCAGTAATCATGAACAGAAATAACAGAACAAACCATCAAACATAAGCAACACATATGAACACCAGTGTTTAAGGTGGAAACACAATTCGGGAGAAAACCACCGCTGTTGTTATCTCAGTCTTCAATATTTATTATAAAGTAAACTTCTTACAACCATGTACTAGCGCAGACTCATACCAGCACACAGGCACCCACCCGCAGAAGGCTACAACCTTCTCTCGTTTACTAGCCTCTCCTCGAAGGGAGCTACAACACCCTGCTCTCGTTTACCAGCCTCTCCTGGAAGGGAGCTACTACCCCCTGCTCTCGTTTACCAGCTACCACTGGAAGGGAGCTACAACCTCCTCACTGAAGGCTTCTACCCTCAGCACCATCATAGACCACGTTTCATCAATTTTCATACTGGATCCAACAGCTTCCATACAACACACCTTGTAGGCCACTTTTCATCAGATTTTCAGACTAGTCTTCATCGTTTCTTTTTGCCGATCATCGTAGAGATTCATCATTTCTAGATCATATCCATTCGTGCATCATGTATGCAGATATCTCTTAAAGAGATTTATTTGACAACCCATCCGCATGCACACCCCGAACCATAATGCACTTCTCCTTATATAGTTTTTCCTTTATCAATACCATGAGTAGAAAACCACTCAACCGCTAATGGTATTCATATCAAAATTCGACCCAATCCAAATTGGAATCCCAATATTCGTTCTTCTATGCACGAAACATCCCAAAGGTAATCTTTATCTCCACCAAATAATACTATAACCAAGGTTAATAAACATTATCGTGCCGCTGACTCAGCAGTAATATATATATCCATATAGCCTTTTGGGCCCTTCAATAATATTTAATCTTTGACTTGGGGGTTAAGATCTTGGCATAACGTATATTGTACCAATAATGTGAAGGGAAATCGGGTCCCACACCCTTAAAACACGACATAATACTTTGGGTAAAAACCCACAAACCTCAACATATGCATATGGGCCCCAACGTTAACAGTCATTTCCAATCGATGGTTGTAATAGTGTCGCGCCAACTCACTTGATCGGACGGATATCGCTCGGTGAAGATGTTCGAACAATAATGCGCGATGGCCCACCGTACTTTGGTTAACCTTCACGCATCTTTATCAAAAAACCACCGTTCGATGCCTCCTTCCCAGATCAACAGCTTGTATCGATATCGTTGGGCATCCTGGGTCGAACAATAACGCGCGATGGCGCACAGTGACAAGCGGTTTTGTGGAGTCGTATAGGGACGTGTGTCGAGCACTCTATGGAATCACTCCCCAACCAAGAAATACCGCTTGCCCGTCGAAAGCGGTGTGATGAAAACCATAATCTGCTTTCACTGTTTATTCCTCACGTGATTCCTCTCCTTCGCTTAAGGTTCCGTCCATCTTTAGGAGTTTACGTTAAAGGTTGTGTGCTTAACTGGGATCAATGGTACTGCGGGGGGCACAAACAGTCCGATGATTAACCCGTATTGAGGAGTGCCTCCGCATCACATATTCATTACTCTGACTCTCTGTTTCTTTCACCGATTGCGATATGCGATCATATGTATCACATCTTCGTTGCCTCTGCTTCATAGTCTACCTTGCTGCCTTTTCTGATTGCGATTTGCGATTATATCGTAAATGAAAACATCGCATCACAGACCAATCACATTGCATCTTCATTACATTGCCTCTACTTCTATTCACCGTCTCTGCATTGTCTGCTGCCTCAGTTCCTTATCTGCCTTGCTTCCTCTCTACTTTTTTTCTCTTTCTGCTGATCTCTTTGCTACTTCTGCTATATCTCTGTTGCTATCTCTTTCTGCTGGTCTCTTTGCTGCTTCTGCTATCTCTCTGTTGCTATCTCTTCTTCTTGTATAATGCTGCTCCTTGCTTCTCTCTTTGCCTTGTTGCTGTTCAAATGCTCCTTCTTTGCCACTTCCTTTTCCATCAATGACAATATTTCCAACAATCTCCCCCTTTGGAATTAATGGCAATGTTGCTTTTCCTCCCCCTTTGACATCAATGGCAAAGAGTTGATCCTTTGAACCGAAAATACCATGCTCCCCCTGAGATCATGCTGCATCTTCAAACATAATATAACAAAATGACTTATAAATGCCAACAATGCATCCTTTTCATATGACCAATGCTCCTCCTTAGCCTATGCATGCAGAGATGCCCAATAGTACCTCACAATCAATTTAATCTTCTGTATTTAAGTGGATCTGATCCTCTGCATGGCAGAGACTATTCCCAGTTTTTGTCTGAGATATTCGAATGCTTCCCTGGGTAGAGGTTTGGTAAATATATCAGCAACTTGTTCTTTGGAGGGAACATACTCCAATTTCACCTTTTGTTCAAGCACTTGTTCACGTAAGAAGTGATATTTGATGGGAATGTGCTTGGTCTTGGAATGCATAATAGGATTCTTTGAGATACTGATGGAATTTTTATTGTCACACATAATGGAGATAGGAGGTGAACATTTGATTTGAAAGTCTTGTAAGGTTTGCATCATCCAGAGAAGTTGAGTGCAACATGATGCGGCAGCCACATATTCTGCTTCTGCTGTAGATAAAGCAATAGAGCTTTGCTTCTTGCTAACCGGGGCCCCATATAGAAGGCACCACCACTAGTGCTTTTTCGATCATCAACACTTCCAGCCCAATCTGCATCAGTGTATGCATGAAGAGTAAGATCAGCATTCTTTGGATACCATAGTCCAAATTCTTGAGTTCCTTGTAGAAATTTGAAAATTCTTTTCACAGCCTGAAGGTGAGACTCTTTTGGATTAGCTTGGAATCGTCCAACAATCCCAACTGCATGCATGATGTCTGGTCTTGTCCCAGTGAGATAAAGTAGACTTCCTATCATAGATCTGTATTCTGGTTGATTCACCGTGGGGGAATCATCACTAGAACTGAGATTACATCCGGTTATCATTGGTGTACTTACAGGTTTGCAATCTTCCATGCCATACTTATTTAGCATTTGTTGAGGTATTTTTCTTGTGATAAGAATATGCCATTTGTTTCTTGTTGCACTTGCAAGCCAAGAAATAATGTTAGTTCCCCAAGTAAAGACATTTCAAATTCTTGCTGCATATCAGAAGCAAATTTCTGACTCATAGACTCTTCATTACTTCCAAAAATGATATCATCAACATATACAACCACAATCAATAGTTTATCATTTTTAGTTTTTGTGTATAAGTTGCTATCAACAGACCCTTTTGAAAATCCTTGTTGATGAAGATATTTGTCAAGACGATAATACCATGCCCTTGGAGCTTGTTTGAGACCATATCGAGCCTTTTAAGTCTATAAACAAGTTTTTCATCATTTCCCAAAATGAATCCTTCTGGTTGTTCTATATAAACTTCTTCTTCTAGATCACCATTGAGAAAAGCAGATTTAACATCCATTTGATAAACTTTGATTTGTTGGAAGCTTGAAAAAGCAAGAAACATTCCTATGGCTTCAAGTCTGGCTACAAGAGCAAAAGTTTCTTCAAATTCTATACCTTCTTGTTGAGAATACCCCTTGCAAACAATTCTAGCTTTATTTCTTATAACATCCCCATTCTCATTTAACTTGTTTTTGAATATCCATTTAGTTCCAATGACATTTTTGTCATGAGGTCTTGGTGCTAATTCCCAAGTGTGATTCTTTTCAATGTGATCAAGCTCTTCATTCATGGCTTGAATCCAACATTCATCTTTTCTAGCTTGACTGACATTGTGAGGTTCAATAGTGGACAGAAATGCCAGATTGCTAGAATATCCCACAAGAGTCCTTCTTGTTTGTACACCTGATCCCTTTTCTCCCAAAATTTGAGATTCTGGATGATTCTTTTGAACATATCTGGATGGAGCCTTTTCAGACAAATCATGTTTGGGTTCTTCATTGGGTTCACAGTTTGTATCATTACTATTTGATGTAGAAGGATATATGTCATCATCATCGTCTTCATTTGTTGTTTGTTTTTCTTCTTTTGGGGCTGCTGGAGACTCATCAATAACAACAGCTATACATTCAAAAATCTTCCGAAGTCTTTTATTGTAACATTTATATGCCCTACTCCTAGAGGAGTAACCAAGAAATATTCCTTCATTTGCTCTGGGTTCAAACTTGCCAAGTTTTTCATCATTATTTTTGATAAAACATTTTCTTCCAAAAATTCTAAAATGTTTTACAGTGGGAGAATTACGATACCAGAGTTCATATGGAGTTTTATCACTATTTACACGAACATGTGCCTTGTTAAGAATATTTAATGTTGTATGTGCTGCTTCTCCCCAAAATGTGTCAGGTGTTCCGAAAGCATCAAGCATAGCTCTAGCCATTTGTTGAACCGTTCTGTTCATTCTTTCTGCTACGCCATTCTGTTGTGGAGTGCCAGCTACAGAAAACTGTCTTTTTATGCCATGTTGTTCACAAAATTCAAGAAATTCATTGAATTTATATTCTCCTCCTCGATCAAATCTAAGACACTTGATTTTTAGATCTAATTCATTTTCAACCAGTGCTTTGAAGATCTGAAATTTCTCAAATGCTTCATATTTGTGTTTAATCAACCCAATCCAACACATTCTAGAAAAATCATCAATAAATAAGATATAGTATTGTTCACCACGTGGTGAATTTTTCCTCACAGGTCCACATATGTCAGTATGAATGAGTTCAAGAGGCTTACTTGATGATCCTTCCTTGGCATTAAATTTTACTCTGGTTTGCTTACCGAATTGGCAAGATTTGCATATGATATTTTCAGGTAGAGTAATATTGGGAAGATCACGAACAACTTTAAGTCTGCTTGATTTGTTGATTTGAGAGAAGATCAGATGCCCCAACCTTCTATGCCATAGCCATTTTTCTGAAGGTTTAATCAAGTAACATTGTTCTTTGCAGTTCTTTAATACATACAGGTTGCTTGGAGTTCTTTTTCCTTTTATAATTGTTTTACCTGTATCAAGATCACGTACCACACATTCTTTTGAACTAAATACAACTTTAGTTCCGTGATCACACATTTGACTTACACTTAAAAATTTATGCTTTAATCCATCCACATACATGACTTCATTAGCTTTCACCTTTTCTTTTAGAAAAATAGATCCTTTTCCCTTAATGACCGCAGGAGTATCATTTCCAAATGTAACATTCTTTTCCTTTTCTAGAGCACTATATGCAAGAAGTTTGTTTTTATCACCTGTCATGTGTCTTGAGCATCCACTATCAATGTACCTGTTTCGGGGAAATCTCACCCTAGAGGCTGGTTGGGTTACAACCTCCACTGAGCAGGGGCATGCTACTTAACAGAGACTCACACAATCATGCACGTTCAGAAAAACTAAATAGAGTAGAATGAGAAGGTTACCCATAGGTCCTACGGTTGAAGTAGATCCTCGTGGGGTCCAAACCCCCAGCAACCGTCCTTCCTTCTTAACCTGAAAACAAGAAGAAACCAGCACAAAGGACAGGTTGTACAACATATATCTACTCTAAATGTTAGTGAGATTCATATAAAACATTAAATAAATCATAATGAATGCTTGTATAAAAAATATTCTCATACATTAAAAGCATACACTAACACGTTTATTTCGGGAACAGCATGATACTTCTGTATTATAAATAGCATGTACAAAAGTAATCAAGTGGAGAGATCACCTGATCCTTCCAAGGCCTTCGCAGACCGTCGTCCGGATCCGTCCAGCCCTTGCCTCGCTAAGACTCCTTCCAAACTGGTGCATATGAGATAACATATAAAGGGATGTGTATCTCAAGGAAATAGGGGTTTCCTGTAATGAACTGGGAAAGTACAGGAGGCACGGGGAATCAGACTTGGATAGGGAATACCAACAGAGTATAATATCAATAATTCTCTCTCTCCCTTAGGCCATGCACATGAGGGCTTTTTATAGTCCCTCCAAGTAGTTTCAGCAGTTGGAAACAGTTGGCCACGGGCTGGGGTGGTTGAACTACCTGAGTAACCATCGACCCAGCGCGAAATTAGGGATTTTTTTATATATTTTTTAATCATTTTAATGGCATACGCGGAAAAGTCTAGCTGGACTCGCGTATACACGCGAAAAAGTACGTGCATAGTCGCGTATGGGGGATTTTACACTGTTTTTAAGTGAATTTGTCCAAGTCTGTAGGAATGGGTGCCCAAAAGCCATGAAGCAATCATGAATCATGTCAAGGTGATAAATGATGCTATAACAGATGCCCCCTAATATATGAGGTCAGAAGGGGTACATGATGGCCAAAATGTATTATGCACATAGAAAGAACTTCGCAAGGACAAGAGAGGACTTCACCAGATTTCAGCCTGCCAAAAACCAATGAAAGAAACCAGAGAGTCAACTCATGCTGAGGTGGGCATACCCATGCTCAGTCAAAAATACATCATATGGAAATTACGGAATAGATCCAACATGTATACAAGTATAGCTGAACTGTAAGTACATGTTGTGTAACCAACTCAAGAAGAGAAGAAAAGAGATATAAACGCCTTAGAAATGAGCCACTTCGAGGGGGCAACCTCCAATACATTACATAAATGAACAATTCTTGGATGATACAATTCACAAAACCTCCTTTCTATATATAGGAGTCCATGGGGCCATAATGTAATCCTAGTGGGCCACAATGTAATCCTAGTCGACCTAACAATAATAATTTAAGGGCACAATAATAACAAAATGGGCGTTACAAGGGTACAATAATAACAATAAGGGGGTTACACTAACAATAATAAGGGACTATACTAGTGATATAGGGACCTAACATGCCCTCTCCTTCAAAAAAGTGTTGTCCTCAACGCTTGAGTAGCTCCGGGTGCTTCTGTATAAAATTCTCATCCTCCCATGTAGAATCTTCAGTGGGTAAGTTCTTCCACTTGATGAGATACTCTGAAATTGATCGATTCCGCAGTTGTCGAGTTCTTTTTTCCATGACTGCTTCAGGTTCCAATATGATTTTCCCTTCCCCATCAAGTTCTGGCAATACTGTTTGAACTGGAAGATTTTCACCTATAACCTTCTTTAAGCATGAAACATGGAAAACTGGATGTACTCGCGAAGAAGCAGGAAGCTCCAATTTGTATGCCATAGTACCAATCTTTTGCAACACCTGGTAAGGACCATAGTACTTTGGCGATAATTTATTATCCTTCTTTGCTTGCTTGAGGGACATTTGTTTGTATGGTTGTAGCCGTAAAAATACCCAATCTCCTACATCAAAACTTCTCTCGCTACGATGTTGATCTGCCTGTTGTTTCATTCGATTTTGTGCCAATTTCAGGTTATCCTTTAAGAGTTGGAGAACTTCTTGCTGATGCTCGATGTGATCTTCCACTGCTTGAACCTTCGAATTTTCCCTTAAAGATGATGTGATGGATGGTGGATGATATCCATAAAGTGCCACAAATGGGGTCATTTTTGCTGCAGTATGGAAGGAAGTGTTATACCACCATTCAGCAAGAGGTAACCACTTGACCCATTGTGTTTGTTTATCAGATACAAAACAACGAAGATATCCTTCCAAACATTTATTTACTATCTCAGTTTGACCATCGTATTGAGGATGATAAGATGAGCTATGAGCTAATTGAGTACCCAAACAAGAAAATAACTCCATCCAAAAATTTCCAATAAAAATGGGATCTCTGTCGCTCACAATAACCCTTGGGTTTCCATGTAGCTTTTGAATTGTGTCCATAAATGTAGTAGCAACTTTACTTGCTTTAAATGGATGAGATAATGCACAAAAGTGTGCATACTTGGTAAGTCTATCAACTACCACCATGATGACACTCTTTCCTTCGGACTTAGGTAAACCTGTGATAAAATCCATTGAAATCTCTTCCCAATGTTGACTTGGAATGGATAAAGGTTGTAGAAGTCCCGGGGTCTTAATTTTTTCCACTTTATTCTGCTGGCAAACCAAACATTCCGCCACAAATTTTTGAATATCAGATTTAAGGCCATCCTAAAAAAATTCTTTCTTCACCCTGTGGTAAGTTTTTAAAAATCCTGAGTGTCCTCCTAAAGGAGAAGTGTGCAATTCCAGAAGAATCTTTTGTTTTAGTTGGGAATTCTTACAAAGATATAAGCCATCTTTGTACCATAAGGAATCATTTTTCCAACTAAATGTATCAGATGTACTAGGATCTTGCTGCAACTTTTGAATGAGTGTCCATACATCTTTGTCCTTCTTCCATTCATCTCTTGCTTCGGTTATCCAATCTGGCTGGATAATAGAAATGGCACAAAGCAATGCTTCCACCTCTTCATTCTTTCTTGAGAGTGCATCTGCAACAACATTAAGCTTTCCTTTTTTGTATATTATTTCAAAGTCATAACCCAACATCTTTGTGACCCATTTTAGCTGCTCTTTTGAAGATAGTCTTTGTTCCAAAAAGTGTTTAAGACTATCATGATCAGCTTTTACCTTGAAGTGTCTTCCCATTAGGTAAGTTCTCCATTTCTTTAGTGCATGCAGTATTGCTAACATTTCCTTCTCATAAATAGGTTTCTGTAAATACTTTCCTTTGATTGGACGACTTTCAAAAGCAATGGGTCTTCCTTCCTGCATTAAAACTGCACCAATTCCATTTCTTGAGGCATCACATTCCACAATAAAGGTTTTTGTGAAGTCTCGTGTAGCTAAGACCGGTGCTAGGCACATTTCCTCTTTAAGACGTTCAAAGGCCTTAGTTGCTTCAGGAGTCCATGAAAATGCATCTTTCTTCAATAATGTTGTTAGAGGTGCTGCTATTCTCCCATAATTCTTACCAAACTTGCGATAATACCCTGTTAACCCGAGAAATCCTCGCAACTTCTTTATGGTTGTGGGGACTTTCCATTCCTTAATGGCTTTAATTTTGTTAGGGTCTACTTTAACATCCTCGTGAGATACAATATGACCCAGATATTCCACCTCTTGTACTCCAAAGAAACATTTGGATTTTTTTGCATATAATTGTTTCTCCTGCAATAGTTTGAGCACCCTGTCAACATGTTCAACATGATCCTTCCAAGACCTGCTGTAGATTAGTATATCATCAAAAATACTAGCACAAATTTTCTAAGGAAGGGTTTGAAAATGGAATTCATCAACCCTTGAAATGTAGAAGGTGCATTGGTAAGGCCAAAAGGCATGACCAAAAATTCATAATGACCTCATGAGTTCGAAATGTTGTTTTTGGAATATCTTCAGTCTTCATTCTAATTTGATGATATCCTGAACGAAGATCCAACTTGGTAAAATAAATTGCTCCATGTAATTCATCCAATAATTCATCAATCACAGAATGGGAAATTTATCTTTAATGGTGAGCTTATTGAGCTCCCTATAATCCGGACACATGCGCCATGATCCATCCTTCTTGTGTACCAATACTACAGGAGCAGAGAAAGAACTTTGACTAGGTTGAATTATACCCGCCTCTAACATTTCTGCAATCATACGTTCAATTTCATTCTTTTGGAAGTAAGGATATCTATAAGGCCTGATGTTTGGAGGAACACTTCCTGGAATCAAATGAATAGCATGATCATGATCATGAATAGGTGGGAGTCCTTGGGAGTTTCAAACACCTTGGAATGATTGTCCAAGACTTGTTGGAGATCTGCAGAAATAGATGATTTTGATGTCGGAACTTCTAGTGAGCATAATTGTGCAATTACGCCTCGTTGTTCTTTCTTTAGAAGCTTTGTCATGACATTAGAGCTTATTATCCTTCCCGGCTTCCCTTCAATACCCCGTAATTCGACTTCCTTTCCTTCTGAGAAAAATTTCAAGAAAAGTTCTTGAAAATTAAAAGCTACCGTCCCCAAAGATTGTAACCATTGTACTCCTAGTACAACATCAGCACCTCCCATAGGAATGGCAAGCATTGGAATAGTCAATACATATTCCCCCATGGTTAGCTTGATATTATGGCATTTTCCAGAGCAATTTATAGTTCCTCCATTTGCAACCATCACTTGACATTCTGGTGCTGAGTATAGGAAACAATTTAATTCCTTGGCTACCTTACAATGAATAAAATTATGGGTGCTACCCGAATCAATCAACACTATTACCTTTTTCTTCTTGATATGTCCTTCTATCTTGAGAGTTTGAGGAGTGGTAATTCCTGCCAGTGCATTACACGATATGGTCAGATTTATTTCTTCCTCTTCTAGGGCTGGTTCCTGGTGTATATCCTCTTCTTGTTCATTTTCTTCTTCCTCTTCACAATCTATGTAAAATAATTTCTTCTCAAGACACTTATGACCTTTAGTGTATTTGCTATCACAACTGTAGCAAAGCCCTTTTTCTCTTTTTTCTTCCAATTGTTGTGGTGTCAACCTTGTAGGTTGTGGAAATCTAGGCGTAGCAACGCTTCCTTCTTTATATAATTGAGTGGTAGGCTTCCTTGTCGCCATAATTTTACATTCAACTTTTCTTGCCAACCTGAATGCCTTCTCCAATGAATCAGGTTCCAAAACGCAAACTTCATGTTGGATGTTATCCTTTAAAGTGCCTAGGAAGAGATCAATCCTGTGTTCCTCTGTAAGATCAGTTACCCTTATATTCAATTTTTGGAAGTCCTCAATGTGCTGCCCCACTAAACCCTTTTGTTTGAGATTTATCAATTGGGTAAAGAAGGTGATGCTCTTTGTATCCTCATAATGTGCTATCATTTCCTCCGTAAAAATTGACCAAGTGACAATTTTTTTACGGGAGCAAAGCCATTGATACCATACAAATGTATTTTGTTCTAAATGTAAAGTTGCAATGCGTACCTTTTGCTTGTTTTGCACGTTATGGAGATCAAAATATTGCTCCATCTGTAGTATCCATGTTACAGGATCCTTTCCATCAAACTTCCTCATATCCATTTTTGGAATATGGTGGTTCTTTCCGCCAACATTCGAGTTTATGGAATCATGATTAACATTTATTTTGTTCTCATCAGGAGGTTCTTCTCCTATATTTCCGCCATTAGGAATCATTTCGGGTTTTAAGCTTGTCATCAAGCCTTCCATGTATGCTTTTAGATCATTCTTCATGTCATCCATCTTAGCTTCCATGCCGACTTCCATGCCATCCATCTTAGCTTCCAAAACATTCATCTTAGCTTCCACGCCTTTCTTCAAACCATCCATCTTAGTTTCCACGCCTTTCTTCAAAACTTCCATTTCATTTTTTGTTGTTCTTTGCGAGAGCGAAATTTGCTCTTGTAATTTTGATATGTCATGTTGCCATTCTTCATCTTCATGAGTCATAGTAGAGCCTTCTGAAGGCTTAATGGTGTTGAATTCTTTTTAGGGGCCATTTTAGAATCAAATATTGATATCTATTCTAAAATATTCCCTTGGAATCAATTCAACTTGATTCTTCAAACAAGACTTATGCAATTCGGAAAAAAAAAATACACACCTTTTACTATCTTTTAGGAGATCGATATTGAAATTGAATTATCTCTGTAATTGAAAATCTTAGATATCTGAAATTCAGCCCTGTAGTATCCCTCTGAAGCTTCTTTCAAATGCCACAGGTCTGACCTGATTTTGATTCTCCAAGACAAAGTTGTGTCCAATCTCCCACAATGACCTAATTCTGGACTGGTTCAGTAGAGCGAATTTGTACGACTTGCCACGTGTCACTGTTTTTTCCTTTGTCTCTGAAATTGATAGCGAAGAAACTACAGGCTGTGTAATTGTGACCACTTTTGACGGAACTCCAATCCAATCTTCAGAGAGAGAGTTATTGAACTTTTCCCACAATCACCTCTTTGAGATGAAATTCAGGAGCCTGAAAAAACACTACCTTCCACAGATCATATCTCCAAAAATATTACGAACCAAGTTCTGAAATTTTTTGACGAATTTCCTCAGGATTTCAGCTTCACACCATATGAATTTCAGACTCTGACCCTTCGTACAAAACAATTTATAGCGCAAATTCCACGATGACCTGTTTATGAGCCTGAAAAAATACCTAACTTCCACAGATGATATCTCCTCAAATATTGCGAACCAAGATCTGAAAGTTTTAGACAAACTCCCTCAAGATTTCCGCTTCGCACCATAAAAATTTCAGCTTCTGAAGCTTCGTAGAAACAAAGTTATAGCGAAAATGCCACGATGACCTGTTTGGAGCAGCGAAACCCTAGAATCCCAAAGCTCTGATACCAAATGTTGTGTAACCAACTCAAGAAGAGAAGAAAAGAGATATAAACGCCTTAGAAATGAGCCACTTCGAGGGGGAAACCTCCAGTACATTACATAAATGAACAATTCTTGGATGATACAATTCACAAAACCTCCTTTCTATATATAGGAGTCCATGGGGCCATAATGTAATCATAGTGGGCCACAATGTAATCCTAGCCGACCTAACAATAATAATTTAAGGGCACAATAATAACAAAATGGGGGTTACAAGGGTACAATAATAACAATAAGGGGTTTACACTAACAATAATAAGGGGCTATACTAGTGATATAGGGACCTAACAGTACACAATGAATCATTTGAGCATGGCCCAGAAATACAAGTCTGAATCAATGTCCAAGTATCACATATAGAAAGTTGATCAAAGATGGTGCAACTGGATGTCTGATCAAATAAGTAACTGAATCTCCAAGTACCGGATCATAAGAGGTGGATCAAACGGTACAATCACGCAACTCGGGGACCAACATATAAGATGCTGCTGTGCTGAACTGCAACATATAAGGGTGGACAACATCACTGGCAGATACTGAAAGGACTGTCAAAAGTGAACCGAAACATGTTGATGCAACCCGAGGTCTTCACCGATCACTATGGCACAATTCTACACAATGGGAATAAATGAGCTGAAGTCGACCATGTGAGAAATCGTTGGATTACTGGGCAATGATGTTTCCCGTTAACCAACGCGAGACAACCCACCGATAATGATAATGAGTGTCAAGGTGCCCCAGTACAATCTGACAAGTGTGAATGAATGAGTTGAAGTCGAACACTTGAAAGAATCTACCAATCAGGAGGCAATGATGAATCCCCACTGCCGATAGCGAAGAGTCTGCCACTGATAACTGCAAACCCTAAGGTACTGACAAAAAGACTCTAGATCTTGTTCCTAGAGCAATGAGTCGAAGTTGATGGGAAAAGATCTGCTGGAAGGAAGGCATTAAGGCATCCCACATCAGTCCAGCGCGAGTGTAACCCGCAGGCCAAGATTTGGAAGGAATCGGACGAAGGAGAGTGATGGAACCAAAACCGAAGTACGCTTCCGACGTGCACAAGATGAAGCTAGCGCACGGAAGAAACCCTCTGAACCAACCAATAATGAAAGCTGACACAGAGGCGAGAAATCCACCGATAGGGTCAAATGGAAATCCAGGTACTGCACGAATCCCAAGTGTTATAATGTGTGCTGACGTCGAACACGGGGGAAACCACTCAGTCAAAGACCCATGATGATGATCAAATGCTGAGCACGAGGTCACCTATCAATGATGGAAATAGGCCCAAGGTGCGGCTCTAGGCTTGCTCTCAGAGCAATGTGTCGTAGTCGATAAGAGACAAACCCGCCGGCAAGAAGTCAATGGAGACCTTCTCAAACCAGCACGAGCAGAAGATCAAAACATCGGATGTGATAGAACATGATACTGACAAGACCGGGAAGGCCGACTGAATAATGAGTCAAGAGACACCGCAGAATGGCCGACTCAGGCTAGACTTCCCTTGAAAAAAAGCACGACTCGTGATGACCATGGCAGTAAAAAGTGACACTGTATAAGTCTGTCATGCAGGAGGAAAAACAAACTCTCCATATGATTGGAAGAGATAACCAACCGGGGGAGAACTGACAAGTGAAACATGGTAAAGGCTGAACCTAGGTCAAAACTAGAACCATCCCAAATGAAGGAAATATATATAGGTATATGTGCTTTGTTCAAGGGCGACAAACTGACTCTGTACTGCCATCAAAACAACGAAGATACATCCCGTTCCCGCTCTTTTTGTTATATTTAATTTTTTTGTCTTTTTCATATAATAAGCCTGAAAAAGAATAAAAGAATGCTATGGTACAATTGATAGAACGAGTATCAAGAAATCAGATGCACTAGTTCCTGGGATTGGAACAATCCTATGCTCAATGCAAGGTGGCGAAAACTGGTCAGTGATACTCAAAGGAACGTTCCATCCATGGGTACAAAGGTGTCAAGTCGTGATAGCTAAGTGCATGCAATGGTTAACTTGTACAGAAAGTCAAGGTCAAAAGTTGGCTTAAACATCGAGTCCAAATGAAGCCGGCTAAAGGCCAGGATAAACAAGTAGCCAATATGCAATGCAGTAATACAACTTAACGACACCGGGGAGCCTCTAGGGTAAAAGCCAGAAAAAATGATAAGTGATGAAGAAGAAGAATGAAGCTTCAACACATAAGACATGGCGGGACTAAAGAGGACTCCCGAGCCTACATAAAAAGCATCATGGGCAACAAGTGATAGCGAGGAACTAACTAGGAAGCCCATGTAAAGGAAGGCTCTACCATCAAGTCATGATTAAATAATCGGCGAGTGAAATGGGTGTAATACTCATGACATGATGGGATCGACCCTAAGGCAAGTGATCATTATGGAGGCTAGTATGCAAGATGCAACGGAAAGTGATTCCCTAACCTATATGCCAGTAAAGATCATATACCTGCCGTGACGAGTCGGAAATCATGGATCAAAAACCGGGAAAAATCACAAAATCGTCAAAATGTACCTGAAAACATACCAAACTGGGCACTTCCAAGCAATCGAGTTATACAGCATAAGATAGATCGAAAAAATAAGCATAAGGAAATTTTGCGAAAATTTTCAATTTTTTAGCCATAAATAGACAAACTACCTCTCATTTGGTTCATTATTACATAGCTGATTTGGAAAAAGTGCTCTGGAGCTAAAAAATTCTTTCGTCAAATCAGGAACAACCGACCGTCGGAATTCAGCGAAACTTCAGGTAGGCTCCTTAATCATTCTATTTATTCATTTTGTCCATTTGGAAATTAAAATTAAGTGATTTTTTTCTTTAAAACCCTTGCTAAAAATTGTGTATCTGCGCATACGCGGGTTTAATGAAGGCAAGTCGCGTATACACGCGACTGTGCATAGGACAAGTCCCGTATGCGTAGGTCCGATTGTAAAAAATCGCGGCTAATGCAAAATTTGATGAAATTTCTCAGGATGACCATCTCATGGAGGGAACGTGAGCATAGCGCAGTAGACCAAGAGGTCATGCAGGACCGCGCATCGCAAAACATCCTCCGAAATTGCGGATTGTTGAAATTCTTTAAAATGCCCAATATGAAAAGTAATGTGTGATTTCTAGAAATGCTCGTAAATTACTGGGAACCAGATCAGGATTGCTTCATAATTGATCAGATGCCACTACGCATTGAGGTGGAGGATATATATTTCATCATTGGACTTTCCAGGAGGG
>CM076573.1:55718393-55804134 GCA_034641835.2 Pinus albicaulis | reverse complement strand
TGCTCCATCAACTTTTTCAGTGAATTCTTCAAAAAAATCTTTTCTAAATGTCATGTGACATGTTGCTCCTGAATCTAGCAACCAATCATGTCTCCATGAAGTAAATGAAACATCAAATAGGTTTTCAGTTACCCCATTGTTACAATGTGCTAGAACATAGTGAGCGGATTCAGGTGCTTTACCTTTGTCTTTGTCATTAGTTTTACCTTTGTCTTGATTTCTTTGCTGCTCAATTTTGTCCCATGGTGTTCTGCATTTGGATTCATCATGTCCATCTCTATTGCACCGTGTGCAATGAAGATTGGATTTGTCAACTTGTCTGCCCCCCCTTTCTGTGAAGTTTCTTCTTCCTCTTCCTCTTCTGCCACCTCTTCCTCTGGATGAATCTGGAGCATGACTCTTTTCTCTATGTGCCAAGTATGCAGCCTCTTCGGAATATGAAGGGACTGTCATCTTCCCAAAAGCTTTCTCTCTTTCTGCAAACTTTTTCTCAAGTTTATCCAAGGTGATATGCTCAAAGTTTCCACTTGCTTGCAAAGACTCAAGATAATGTGAGTAAGTCAGATATAATGCCTTAACATATGCTATGAGAGGTATGTCCATTTTTACACCAGTGTTTTCAATGTCATGCATTATAGATCTTACTTCTGAAGCTAAAGCAAGGGGATCATCATTCTTCATTTCAAGACTGAACAGCTTAATCATCAATTGAACATTTTCTAATTCTGAATGTGAGTCATAGAGTTCTTTTAGCTTCTTCAAGGCTTCATAGGCATTTGAGAATGATGAAATATGGAGACTCACCTCTTCACTTACGGAGGCTGCAATCAAGGCATAAGATTTGCAGTTCTTATTTTCCCAAATGGCTAGCTCTTTGTCTGAAGTGGGCTTTTCTGGTGGGTTTTCTTCTTGTCCTTCACAGATTCCTTTCCACAGCTCATTAAAAATGAGTGTGTGTTTAATCTTTCGAGACCATTCAAGATAGTTCTCTTTGCCGGAGATAACCACCCCAACAATTGAGATGAGAGAATGCATTAGATTCCTGGAAAAAAAATCTTCTGAAGAGGAAAAATTTCTGCTATAAAAACTTACAACTCTTGAAATCTTTCAATTAAAGGGGAAAAAACTCTTGCTGGAAAAATAATCCGAGTTTAAAAAACTCTTTGCTGGAAATGTACTGAAAAAGGACAGAAACACTTTGCTACAAATATGAAGACTGAATTTAAAAAGACACAAGCGCTTTGCTAAAAAAACACTGAATTCTGCACAAAAAAAAATATATGTATATTTTTGTTTTGTTTTGTTTGGAGTAAATTTTTTTTATATGAATGGCGGAATGGTATTATAAAGGGCGGAATGGTATTGAAGGATGGGAGGGGGCGAAATTTAAAAGCTGGATTGGGCGTATTAAAAAATGGGTAATATTATAAAGGAGGGGCGGTATTAAGGATTAGAGGAGCGATGTTATGGATAGAGGAGGAGTGGTATTGCATATAACACAACGTATTATAATTTGAAACGTAATGATATTCCAGCGTAATGACAGAGCAGTATTGTGAAATGGTTATGGTATTACAAACGCGTGAGTTATATGAAGGGGCGTGGTATGACAGTGCTGGTGGAGAATAGTATTATAATACCACAGGCGACATTGAGATATATGGACAGCGACATATTCGAGCGGTATTGAAATTGGAAAGGGCGTAACTTATGCAGGACAGGCAGCGTTGTGACTGCTCATTAAAACGCTGGAGGGGAGGACCACGATGATAGTGAGCGGATAGGCAGCGTTGTGAATGCAGCGTTGAGCGGCGTAGGGAAGAGGTTTTATCACTGTGAATCGATTGCAGGTGAGAACTTGAATCGATTCAACAACGTGGGTAAGGCATGGGCCGAGGGGTCGGGTTTGGGGATAGGGGGTAGGAGAACATGTGTGTGCCGGCGTTGCTGTGAGGGAGATGAGCAGTCGTATGGAGGATGAGCAACCGTGAAGTGTGAGTTTCTATGCAGTGGACTATAGGAGTCGAGGGGCGTAGAACAGTGAGGGAGAGGGCGCAGAGTGGAGGGATGGGAGGTGAGTCGATGGAGAATTGAGGATGATGGAGAATGGAGAAGGGAGGAGGCCCAAAAGGCCGTTACAATTTTTTTTTGAAATGGAATCTTGCAGAATGACAGAGCCTGCAATTTGTAGAATGACAGAGGAGCCTGCAGTCTTCAGGAGCTGCAGGAGCTGGAGCTACAAATGTCAGGGCTATATAGAGAAAAAAAATGCAGAATAACAGTCTAGCAATTAAGAGCAGCAGAAAACTATTAATAAAAAATTGACTGAGCAAAGGAGAGGGAGTTACACCACAGGCAGAAATGCCAATAGTGGAGCTGGCTCTGATACCATGTCAAACCAGGAGGTAACTCCTCAAAATCAGAATGTGTATTAGCTGAAGGATGCACATGGATTTATACATGGAGGTGAGGCTACTGGGATTCATCTCCCAATGACTCTTGGCCTTCCTTATTTCCTAATATTAATTAATATACAATATTAAATATGCACACCCATCCATAGGATTAGGTGTCAACAAAAAAGAAAACCCTAAATTCACTGAAGTGAAAGCGACATTTCCTGATGAAGAAGACTCAGATTCTGAATCTGAGACTCCTCTTAAAGCGCTTGCAAATTCATTCCTTCATAGAATTGCAGCTCGAGAAAACATTTTCCCCTACTATGATGTAATTTAGTGGGTGATAGACAATGTCACCATAAAAAACAGGACATTTGTTTCAGCTGCTGGAACAATCTTTGGGTCTTTTAGAGCAGAGGACATAAAGGAAATGTACCATCTTCCAGACCCTCAGAAATTATACAACAAAGCCTTCATTAAGGATTTTTCTGCAAGCAATGAGACTCAGTCGGAACCAATCAGATAATGGAGAAGAGCTCCAGAGAAACATAAAACTGAATCATCAGGTATGTACTCCGTAGTGTCCCTTTCACCCCCATATTGTTATGCTATCGCAATGATGTGTAGACTTTTCGGAAACGATAATTCTGCGATATTTTCAATCCAAATGGCACCCTTAATCCATTCTGCTGTAAATTCTGAAATCATGGACTGGTCAGTTATCCTTTCAGATAAGATAACCAATAGAATCCTAGATTATAGAAAGGATAAAGACACAAGAAATACAACCCCATTTTACTTCTGTGCCTACATTTTAGATGCCCTATGTTTCAATTCTGAATTTCCCATTCTAGGCTGGAAATGGACCCCCCAAGATCCTGCTCCTATACATATTTATCATAAGCTCTTGTGGAAGGTTCATTTTAAAAACCATGTATATAAAATTTGTCATGGTTTTCTGATTCCTGTCTATCAAACCATTTTTAACCAATTTCTTCCCCGGCTTTCTGAAAAAGCTAAGACTGATATATCCTAGATTGGTGACTGGTTTGGAGAAGAGAAATTTACCAATGTCAGAGTTTTTGGGAGCATTGTGGAGCCCCATATTTTACCTCTGTATGTTCCTGACAAACTGTTAGCAGAAGAAATTTCTTATCAGTTAAAAATAGAAGGTATCTCAAGGTGTCTGAAGAATAATAAGAAATTGATGTGGCCCACTTTTCCCTTTCACTGTGGGAATTATACTCTTAATGACTTCAAACATGCTGAGAAGGAAGTCATTAAAATAAGAGATCTTAAGCTCGCAAAAGTCCCAGGCAGGCAGTATGACCCGAGAAAAGTAGCATTTGATTTCACAACTTTAGTTTCAATTGCTCGGTTTGAGCACGAACCCGATGAGTTTGATGATTTATTTGTTTCTGTTGATAAATTTTCCCAAGTCTATAACTTGGCTAAATCCAATTTTCAGACAGAAGATATGAATAAATTCATGCTGTTTCGGAGCCAGAGACTACTAAAAGCTCCTCTTGACCAATTAAGAATCACTTTGCAAGGAGCTGAAAGTATGGAAAAAGAACATAAGGAAAAAGAATATGCAGCTAAAAAAGCAGGAAAATAAGCATCTACCAGCAGAATGAATGTACAGATTGAGAAGGGAATCACAGGAACTAAGCTTGATAAACAAAGGGAAAACACTGGCAGCAAGACTGATGTAAATACTGAGAAAGGAGAGACAGCTAGCAAGGCTAATGCTCAAACAAAAAAAGAAGGCACATGCATTCAGAATAATGTACATACTGAGAAAGAAGACATAGGTAGCAAGGCTAATGTTCAGACAGAAAAATAAAATATTGGTAATAAGCCAGATAATCAACTTGAAAGAGAAAATACCACAGAGAAAGTGGTGGATTCTGCTGAAGTTATTGTTACTTCCCATTTGCTAATTCAATATGAAAAATTTTCTCAGCAAATAGGATCACAAAATAATCCTCAAGTTGACATTCTGAAAGATCAAGATATGGAAATTATTCCTGAGCATCCTACAGAAAAAATTGTGTTGAAAGTAGAAGAAATTCCTCCTTTATATATCTTTTATAGTCCTAAGCATAGGGCTATTGTCAGGAAGCAGAGGAAGAGAAGAAGAATAGATCAAGAGTCTATTTCAACATCACAAGTTGAACTTATGAACATTGTCTGGAAAAATACTGAGGCGAATCCTTCAGAGGATGTCACCAAATTGTCACAATATGCAGGCGCCTATAGTGCGGACACTATAGACAAAGCTTCTGAAGTCGCCCAAATGATGAAACAAAAGGACTTACAGATAGCTATGTCGGAGGAACAAGCATAAGAAAATCAACAAAATATTATGCAGTTGGAACAACAGTTGCAAGATGAAGAGCTCAGATCTAAAAAGTTGGAAGAGAAACTTGGCATTGAAAAGAAAAAGTTTGATCAACAAGATTTGAATAAGCAACAAAAATTAAATCAAGAGGTGGCAAAGTTACAAAGCCTACTGCAAAATGAGAAAAATGCTAAGTTTGAGCAAGAGAAAATATTCCAAGCAAGATTGGACAAATTTAGGGATTATCCTAAATTGGATCAATTTAAAACTGAAACTCTTGAAACGAACAAACTACTTTCTCAGCAGTTGAATGAACTAAGTCAAAATATGGCACAAGCCGAGCCCTTGTGTGAAATAACATCATATTTAATAGATGAAGGAGCCAACCTCAGACTCGAATTTCATGATGCAGATGAGAAAATTTCTAAATTTCTTTCATGGCAAGACTCAAAGCAAGGAAGGAATGCAAACCTTCCCAGGATTGAGGAAAGACACAAAGAAATTATGTTTGCTGAATGGGAAAAGCAGTTGATAAAAGGAGAAAGAGCCACATCAAGAGCCAAATCTATGATGAATAATATAACACAGTTGGTTAATGATAGCTTATATGCCACTAATTTAATTTTAGATTGTATCCCAGGTAAATTACCAAAGGTAAAAGAAACTAATTCTAAGTGGAAACAAGAATTAGTCAATAAGAATCAGCAAATCAACAAACTTCAAGGGATTTCATGGGATATCATGTGGACATATCTAATCAAGCCACACAGTCAACAAATGGCAATAAAGTTCCTTTCCAATTCCATTAATTGCATCATTCCAGAGTTTTCTGATGCCACGTATATTGGTCAGTTACATTCGAGGCTAAGTCATCCAACAGAGGTCAAATATATGCTCAAAATTTGCCACCTTGGCACATTGAATGTAGGAGAAAATCAATGAATCTGTTTCATTTTAATATCGCAAGTCTATTTCTAGATTTCCGATGATAGATTGTAGCCATAGTTTTAGTTATTTTGTTTTATTATTTTCCTATTTAAACCCCTTCCGTGCATTGGAGAAGGGGTCCGGAGTTTGTAATATTTTGGCTTGGATGTTACAAAGGATCACATCTTGTGGTTTATGGCAAATTATCTCTAAGAATTGCATTTATGTACCTTGGATTTTGTTTTACATTGAAGCACCAGATCAGGATATTGAATTGCATCAAGGAAAAGTATCAAGATGAATTTGGTATTTCTATCAATTTACTGTTATTTTTCTTATGTTATGAGATATTCTCTTTGAATTTGCTATCATTTATATATACTTTCTTTACAAATATTTCTTTATACATATCATTTTTGAGTGTATAGAAACATTCATCTCTCACAGTATGTGCAAATGATATATTAAATTATGAATGCAATGTGTTCTTATAACTCTGTTTAATTTCTTAAACAGAGTTATCATTATTTGATACTACATATTTCAATTAAATTATAATACATTTTTATGGTTATTGGTTTGATTGAAACAATCTTAAAAGTTGTATTCATATTTGACACCCGGGTTAGTTTTAAATTATTTATAAGTTATAGATATATTTTTTCAGTCATTTTAGTTCCATCATCCACTCATACAATCATTCCATCACCAACCTATTAGTTATTAGGAAACTGGTCCTATAAATCCAGTCGGAGCCACCACACCAAATGGAAAAGGAGCTGTCCTAAGGTCCCGACTGGGTGGTTTTCCCCCAATGTTTGAAGCATCGATTTTCAAGGCTTCAACACAGCCTTCTATCCTTACCCAACCATACTGTAACTTTCTTTGCAATTTCAAACCCTAAAAACCCTATGGCACTCGCATGTGTGTTCAATAAGTGACAGATTCTAGACCTTCGATTTATTCTAAAGATTATTCTTTCCTTCACTAGCCTTTTCCTTCTTTTCTATGATTTTTAGCATTTCTTCTTTATTGGATATCAAACCCAAATTTGATTATTGATATCTGTCCAAGGAGGTCAAATTTCCTCATTTATATAACTTTCCAAGTGGCTCTTAAATCCCACTCTAGGCCAACTTTACCTAGTTGGATGACTTGTTCTTGGGATCCCTCCAGATACTACCAAATACAAAATAAATTGTCTTTTTCAATTCCCACAAGGGGATTTTACAAAGTGACAATGACTCTTTACTCATGAAAACCTGAGGAGCATTCAATTAATTCTTGGCCTAATGATAAAATGACTTGAGCATGAAACCCATGCCCCACGAATACTTTTATTTTTAATTCTTTACACGATTTTATTTCTCCAAATAAGATTTACATCATTACATGAGTTAAATGACAATATGAAGACCGAAACTAGTTACATTCTTTAACACTCCCTCTTAACTAGGGAGGTATTCATAATTGTCCAGATGGTACAAGAAAAATAATCCCTTTGAAAATATATCATAAGAAGAGTCAGATTGATAAACCAATTATAAGCATCAACATTATTATCAACCAACAATACCTTTGAGGCCTAAATAGGAAAGCTCTACTTCATTCAAGACCATTATGCTGGGATGATTTACATATGATTCTGTACTACCTCTATAAGGCACATACCCCATCTGGATGTACACAAAGTATGTCCTTTTAGGACTATTATTATCTTGGATCCTTGGCCCTCAATCCTCAAATAATATAGGTCCTCTTCACCCACCCTTAACTTATATACCTATCATATCCTCAAAGAGTTTCAACCCCTTTCCTTTCTTGGATGTTCTATCCTTAAGGAAACCACATATGCTTATCTAATACTCTACCATTATATCGCAAAGGCCTTCACTTAAGACTTATAACTATTAGTCTTGGTCAAGTACTTGACATATGAAGCAAAGAATGCATATGTGATGTCCAACATCACTCCCTCTCAACCAAAGAGGATATCCCTATTTTAATTTTTAACTTGAGAATAATATTTCCTCCTTTTCGAGGAGACTCCTTTAATCTCCCTCAAATATAGAAGTGATTCTTGACTTACTTTCTAATTTGGAAGGCATTTCCATAATATTTCTAGTTTCTCTTCATAAGAGTATCAACTTCCAGTTCTTCATAGTTTCCTAGCTCCCTCTTTTCTTTGAATCTCATTGTATTGATCTTGCTTCCTTTTCATGGAGCCATCTTCTTCAATCTTATGATAGGTTCCAGGTCATTAATTTTGCAGGGAACCTTTAAATTTTAAATTTTAGTGAAGGCATTATATTGAGCCTTCCCAATTTTCCAGCCAATCATATATTTCTACAAAAAGTGATCTCATTTAACCTTCAAGTTATCTTCTCACACTACTAAATTTTAATCCCAAGATGAGCACATATTGAATTAACAATTTTCATGTAGCACATATTGAATTAACTTGTCTGAACTGTCATCTTACAACATTCTTCAAGGTAGCAAAACAACATGTTAACAAGATAACCAACAATAAATATTAATATCTGACTTACCACATTGTGACAACTTTCCCATCAATCAACATATTCAAGGTCCATCTCCAATATAGGATTCTTTCTTCATCCATTAGAGTGCCCAAGGATCAAACTTGATTACCAAGTTACCATTTTCTTCTGTATATTATACTAGATTTCGATCACTAATACACACACACACACACACACACACACACACACACATTTTCTAGCGATAAAGTCTTTAATATTCTTATCCATTCAGAGTAATTCAAATTCATCCTCTTAGACATCATATAACCAAATGAAATATTCACTATGCATAGCTTATGAATAAGTTTTCTTCGAAAACTATATGAATCCAGCCCAAAAGTTATTTCAAACATGCATTCTTAATATTTCACACAATCATCTAGTTAAATGTATTCAACAATGAGCTTTCAATTTTACCAACTGGATTCCTTCATCCTTTTTAGAGTATTGTTTTCATACAAAATGGAATACATACTTATCTTTTCATAATGCTTCTTCCCAGAGTCTTACAGCTTGATGATTCTTATAGGATCATGATGATCCATCTTATAAAAATGAATTCCTCTAACATAATGTTATAAAATTTATGGATGACAACTTATGGAGAATGATCCCCAAGCTTTTCATTATTAAAGGAATAAATGATTTAAAGAAATTCAAACAAGTAGAACCTTAAATATTCTACTATCACTTTCTTTTATCTATGATGCCATGCCAAAACCACATAATGATACATGCTTACTCTTTTAATGACCATTTTAGCACTAATTTCTTTAGGGTCCTTACAGTTCCCTCCCCCCATCATGCTCATCATTTCTAAGGAGTCATCATCAAGCATGATAGTTTCTTTGTTTCTTACCTCCTCCTCATATTTATTTCACCTACAATATTTAGTAGCAAGTACAACCAAGAAAAGTATACAGATATAAGAGCATGATGTCAATCTAGTCAATCTAGGGTTTCCATGGTTTTCCCAAAAGGTAGACTCCTAGGGTTCTTAAGTAAAAACCCTAAATACCTTGATCCTTTTATAAGAAAAATCAATCTTAGGGTTTTGATTGGAAACCCTATATTTCAACCAATTCCACCTTTAATATGTCCTAAATTATTTTAGAAAACCCTATATGTCGAATGCTAGGGTTTCTATGGGGGAAAAAAACAAATTAGGGTTTCTCACTAGGGTTTTTCCTATTTAAGTTCCATCTAGGGTTTTCAATCCCTAGATGCCAAATTTTTTGAATAGATCACATCTACAAACCCTAGGTTCAAAACATGCAACAAAAACCTTAAATCATTGCTTTATGCAGACCCTTTATAAAATAAATGTACATACCTCAAAGAACATATACCTTTGTCTTCCATGATCACTAGTTAGGGCACACTATTTGCCTAAACCAACCATTCATCTAAGGACAAACCTTCTTCCTTCTGTTGGCTTGATAGTGTTGGCATTGATTTCAACAAGCTCTTGGTGCTACTAGTCATATGCATGAGCGATGCATTTTGGTGATGGTTGAGGTTGATGGTCTTGTTAGTTGGAATTGATGTAAACATAGTGATGACTATAACTAGTGGAGATGATGTTATGATTATTGAATTGGAGATGGATTCCACATGTGTGATTGTGTTGGTTGGATATGCTACTACTACAAGAGGTTATAGAGTTTCTCATGGTGTTGCATATGTGTCTGTTGAGGAGGTAAATCCCCTCTGCGGACAAAGGCGATCCCTACTAGCCCAGCAGGGGTCTAGCAACAATCACGAAATGTTACAACGCAAGTTCCTAGTTACAAATGAAAATACCAAAGATGGAGGCCCACCTGGAATCCAATGCTACGATCTGAAGAAGAGAGCGTTCCCGTTCCTCAACCTCGACAGATCATGATCCTTCACGATCTCCGCGGATGGATACCTACACGTGCAAGAAACAAACAGATACAAGCATAAAATCCGGCATGTGCAACTAAATATCAGTCAGAAAGGATACTACTCATATTAACATAATCGAAAACAGAGTGGAACCATAATCATAATCATTCATTAAATAACAATCGAAAGAGATTACAACCAAAGTTCTGACGTTGTGGTCTCCTTCGGATGGGTCTCCAGTCGTTCACGTCTCGCAAAGCTCGCCAAGGAAAGGGAAAACCTCTCCAGAGTCTCTCGACGATGGTCTCCTTACTTGAGTTGGCCTTAAGGGAAAAAGAGGGCTCTTTACAGCACAAAGGCTCTTGGGAATATGGAGATTCAAAGCTTAGGCACTTCAAGACTAGCTTGCCATGGAATTGAGCAGGCTTTTATAGATGGGGAAGGAGGGAGTTGGGATCCCTATTATTATGGGATTGGCCCTATCAACAAGGAAGGTTCCATGAGAGGTGGCAAAACCACTTCCCTTCCATAGAACTCCCGCAGCCAAACCTCCCAACTCAAGATAGGCAATGGTTTCTGAGTTTGTTGAAACACAACTTCCGCCATCTTTATTTAAAAAACACTCCTTAAATTGGCTGGCGCGACTACTGCTCTGGGACAGAGCGCCAGTTGGCGCGGCCTCTTCATAGGATTTTCCTCATTGGCGCGAGTGGTGAACTATCTGCCCGCGCCAATGCAAAAGGAGATGTTTTCATGATTTTTTTCAAGGAGATGTCTTTAGGGCAATTGAAGCTCATGCTTAGAGGAATGCATTGATGATGTTTTCAAGGCATGACAACGTTCACAGGTCACAAAATGGGTCCTCCATTGTGCGGGACGGGGAATGGTAGGGACGGTGACAAATTACTGTATAACAGATGCCCCCTAAAGTAAGAGGCCCGAGAGAGAGAGGGGTGAAATGCTTTACGAGAACATATTCAACTGAAGGCCCGCCGTCGGAAAACCTGCACAGAAAAATACAACTGATATCTCAAGTACATGATGTATATGTGGTATGGGCGCAGCCATACGAAACAAAGTACACTATAATCCGGATCCAGGGTATGGGCACAGCCATCCAGCGAGGATCAAATAAATAGACTCAGATATGGTCGCAGCCATCCAATCAATGAGTCATATACATAATGATAATAATTCACAATCGTAGCCTGGATTACAATAGACACAATCCAGGGTCTTGCGCTCCATCTCGACCCAAACAAAGTACAATTTCGAGCATGCGAATATGTGAGCTGAAGTCGAACATGCAGGAACATCGTCTGATTACCAGCCAATGATGAAAGCTGTTAACAGACGCGAGAGGAACCACCAATAATGACAATGGCCCTCAAGGTACTGCAGGTACAATCTACGGCGTGTGAATCAATGAGTTGGCGTTGAACACCCGCATAATCACTCGATCGGAGGGCAATGATGAAAACCTCACGTCGAATGCGATGAACCTGCCATTGAGGCATGCAGGCTCCAAGGTACCATAAAGGAGTCTCTAGATCAACTTCCTGGATAATGAGCTGAAGTCGACAGGAAGCGACCTTGATCGAAGGTGGGCCATAATGTTTCCCACATCATCGACACGAGACAGAGGAACATGATGTTTTGTTGTGAATCAGGATCGTATGAGAATCAGAGGAAGGTTGATATTTGCAAAGGTCAACTTCTCTTGAACATATAAACGGCACGACAGTGGACTTGGCAGTATTCGACATCAACGGATCAGAGGTCATGGTGACAAGACAATGAGCAGAGGAGAGGTCAAAAGGGATTATCCAAACCCACGGAGGCAAAGTGAAGAAACGAGATGAGATGTCCCCAACCCGACACGAATGCAGACAAGTGCCATGTTCAAGAGCGACATACTGCCGATGACAACGACGATGGTTCCATTTTTCCCCCACCATTTCTGGCGAGTACCCCAATTATTTTTGATAACAAGCTTGAAGGGGATATCATATGCTTGTAATATAAGTCCGCCCTTCGGGCGAATCCATCCTAGTGCATTTAACGAGTCCTAGGAAGGAGGAACTCGAAGAACGTCATTTCGACTGGATCCGATGTCATCAGGGTTTAACGAGTCTGACAAAGGGAGAACTTGGCGTCTTTTCATGTTTAGAGAGTTTGAAAAGACAACAGAAAAGTAAACTCCACAGGTCCCTTTTCGTAAATAGTTCCTCAGATCCGAAAAGGTAGAAAACAATGTCCGAGAAAACCTCCTAGTCGTGATAGGCTAGGGTATTCCTTTTTCGTAATCAATCCATCCCAGCCCGAAAAAGGGGTAAACGTATACTGGGCAGATGTCGATTCGTGTCCAATTTAACGAGATCGAAACGACAAGGGCCTCGGCAATCTTTTCATGTTTAGAGAGTTAGAAAAGAGCTGAAAGATGACTCCAAAGTGACTTTTTGGTGTATTTACTGAGTCCGAAAAAGTATAAAATACAACTCGTTTCCATCGTTAAAGTCGCAAAAACCTGCTGCTGCACATACCAAGCAAGCGTAAAACCCATTTTCGACATAACATATAAAAATATTCGATAAAAATGACTTTTTACAACTCATTTTATGTCAAAAAGTTATAAATATGCCAAATTGGTAAAAATAAAATTACATTTACTATTTACCTTGGTAAGTTATAAATATGCCAAATTGGTAAAAATGAAATTACATTTACTATTTACCTTGGTAAAAAGCAACAGTGATCCATTTGGAGCAGAAACTTCTGACGGCGATTGCGACAGATCCAGTTGACCATTCAGTTTCTCGTCTGCTACAGGTAAGAGGCGCTTCCCTGCTCTACATTTTCATCCATTTTTTAATAGTTTCCCCTTGTAAATCAGTTCTATGTGGCCACTTTTGAAATTTTAGGGCCGCGCTCATTGGCGCGGGTATCGGGCACGGACCCGCGCCAATGGGCTCTTTTATACAAAGGGCTCACACCACGTGGCGCGACTGTTCACAAAACAGCCGCGCCAGCGGCCGAACCTAAAATTCCGCCTAAAAAATCGATATTTAAACCAAATTGCATGGAATTTGAGGCCTACCAGAGATCTAACTAAGGGTTTATGACCATATGAATGTAGGTAATCAAGAAAAATGGCGATTGAATGGAAAGAACGAGAGCATGGAGAAGAGGATGAACAGGCCATCCAAAGTGAGGCTTGCATGAATGCCCTCAGAAACTGTGGGTTGAAAAAGTTCTTCCTCACACCCTGTCTACGAGCTCAACCCGAGCTCCTCCAGTATTTGATTAGTATCTGGGATGAACATGAACAGGTGTTCAGGTTACGAGATCAGGTATTAGAGCTGGAGGTTTCTGATGTTTATTTTATCACCGGATTGTCCCTCAGAGGTCCAATCCCTGTCTTGACTGGAAGCAGACCATCAGGGGAGAAGATGGAAGAAGTAATGGCACGAGTGTGCTGAGGAGAAAAAATGGGATCAGGAAGCAAGAAGGTGGATATCCACACTATCCCTGATCTGGCATTAAGAGTTGCCATACATACCATCATGCGGGCTGCAGGGTTGCAGGAACCGTACAAGGCCACAAAGGCCCAACTCCTGCTGGCCTCAGAATGCATGAGTCCCTTACTGTTTGACTCGGCAACAGCAGTAACAATAAATATGAAAAGGCAGCTCACAAAATGCAAACAGGGTAAACTAAAAAAGTTTGGTTATGGTTCCATCCTCGTATCGTTCATTCTGGAATGCTTACCAATCCTCCAGGGCCAAGGGGCCGCAGTAGCAGATCTGATACCACGAGAGCCAAGAATGGCTCACTGGGCAGCATTAATTCCCAGAGGTGGAGGCGGCCAATAGATGTCCTGGAGGCCGGAGTTCTTTAGGTGGTTACGGTGCCAGCTGATCGTCGTGGAAGACTAGCCCTATGCAGGACCTGACTTCACTGGAGACCCAGATCTCCCACTGCCAGAAGGAGATGACTGGGACAAGGAGTTGGGTAAGACCTCATGTTTTTGATTTTATGTTTTATGTTTTTTTTTGTTAATACACATTCGTCCTAACACATTTTATATATGTATGCAGATGTGGGACCTGAGAGACTAGCTGGGATGTCTCCAATCTCACGGAGGACACAACTCGCCCCTGATCCTCAGGGAGAGGGTGTCGGAGGAGAGGAGTTGATCCAGAATCTCGAGGGCATTGCCTGAGGGATCCCAGATTATGCTCGGCTGGCAGACGTACCGATGGCATACCAGCGCCACACGGTGGGGGTTCCAAGTCGGATCCACCGAATCTTGAGACGCTTAGTGCGTGCAGTCACATGCTATCATGAGCACCATGTGGATTAGCTCTTAGGGTTTATGCCACACCTATTTTTTGAGAGACGTATCGTCTCCGGATGTACTTAAGACAATTATGTATATTTTGACTTTTATGTGACACACTCTATGTAAACATTTCGATATCTATATATATGTGCATATCTATTTCTGGATGGATATTTCTTTACATGTGATGATGATTTACAAATTGCGCAAATGTCTGTCTAATACCAAATTTGCTACTGCATCTGTTAATGTATTCAAATGCCTGGGTATATGATGATATGTAATGTAGTCAAAATTTCTTTCCAGTAATCGAATACGCAGATATAGACGTAAGATGGACGGGTTCCTTACCGAATAGTGTCTATTCAGTTGTAACACTACAAGTTGCGAATCTAGATACACGAGCAATTCACGGATACCAAGGTTTACTGCCTCGGTTAATAATTCTAACACATCACTATATTCCGCGATGTTGTTCATGGTACGTCCTAGACACACTCCTTACAGGTCAATCAACTCACCAGCAGGATCATAGAATACCCAGGCTGCTGAAGACAGATTCCTGGTACTGCGGGAGGCACCATCCGCGAAACCAACAAATGGATGAATATACATCTGCACAACCAGGAAGACCCGATCAGCAGAAAGATGTTTACAAAGCACACCACACTATACATGCACACAAATGAAAATCACACACCTATGTACACACACCACACCAAGAAATCACTTCAGGCATAGTACTTTTTAAGGTACAACCCATTTCTGGGCTGCGCCAGTGGAACTCCTTCATAATCTATAAGCTCGTAGGCCCCATTTTTCAAAACGCGCTTTACTATATAGGGCCCATGCCACATAGGCTGGAACTTACCGGCTCCAAGCTTGTCATGTGCTTGATCGTACAGGAGGACGAGGTCTCCTTCAATAAAGGAACGAAGAGAAACAAATTGATCAAAATGATTTTTGACCCTCTTCTTTTGTGCTTCGATAACCAAAGCAGCCAGACGACGGGTTTCATCTAACCATTCTAGATACAGGAGACGTCCTTCCTCAGCAGAAGTATTAGGTAGAAGCTCCACAGCTAATTTCAACGAAGGAATCTCGCATTCAACCGGAAGAGTTGCTTCCAAACCATACACCAATTGAAATGGTGTGAACCCAGTTGCACTCTTTGCAGATGTTCGGTATGCCCAGAGAGCTGAGAACAGTTGGAGATGCCAATTGGATTTGTGAATACCAACCATTCGCTGAAGCATAGTGACCAAAACCTTGTTCACTGCTTCAACCTGACCATTCGCTTGAGGGTAATATGGTGTCGAGCTGTCGTGACGCAAGCCCAACGTTGAAGTCAGCTCCGCCATCATATAATCTCGGAAGTGAGTACCGTGATCAGTGACGATGGCTTGAGGAACCCCGAATCGTGCAATAACGTGGTTGAATATAAATTGAGCAGCCGTTTTCCCGTCAGCAGCTAGTGTAGGCATTGCCTCGGCCCACTTGGTGAAGTAGTCGACGGCGACAATGATATACGCATGCCCCCCGGCCGAGTGAGGGTTACACGTCATAAAATCCACGCCCCATTTTGCAAAAGGGCCGACGGTAATAACGGGATGCAATGGTAAAGGCGGCGCGCGCATCTTGCGCTGAAATATCTGGCATGGATGACATTTACGGACTGCAGTGATACAGTCCTTGAATATGGAAGGCCAGAAATAACCTGCTCGCAGAATCTTTTGGGCAGTAGCATACCCGGACATATGTCCACCACAGGCGCCACTGTGGCAGTCATTTAGGACCTTCTCAGCCTCTTCCAAGGTTAGGCATCGCCGGAGCACCGAATCTACTCCAACGCGATATAAGGTATCTCCTACTATATGGTAGGGTTGGGACTGGTGCCAAATCCGACGGCGGGCAGCTTTATCCAACTCAGATCGAAATGTCGAGGTCTGAAAATACACTATTATGTCACCGTACCAAGGGTCACGAGTACTGATGAGGAAAAGTGTTTCGTCCAGTATATGGTCTTCAGAGTGTGAGGGAGCAGGGTCTGTAGGGAGAGAACATATCAAATCCGTGAAGACCAGTGATTTAGTTGACTTAGTTTTTGGGGAATATCACCCTAGAGGTTCATTGGGTTACAACCTCCACAGAGCAGGGGCATGCTACTTAACAGAGACTCACACAACCATGCACGTTCAGAAAAACTAAATAGAGTAGAATGAGAAAGTTACCCGTAGGTCCTACGGTTGAAGAAGATCCTGCAGGGTTCAAACCCCCAGCAACCATCCTTCCTTCTTAACCTGAAAGACAAGAAGAAACAAGCACAAAGGACTGGTTGTACAACATATATCTACTCTAAATGTTAGTGAGATTCATATAAAACAATAAATAAATCATAATGAATGCTTGTATAACAAATATTCTCATACATATAAGCATACACTAACACGTTTATTTCAGGAACAACATGATACTTCTGTATTATAAATAGCATGTAAAAAATTAACGAGTGGAGAGATCACCTGATCCTTCCACGGCCTTCGAGCAGACCATCGTCTGGATCCGTCCAGCCCTTGCCTCGCTAAGACTCCTTCCAAAATGGTGCATACGAGATGACATATAGGGAAATGAGCATCTCAAGGAAACAAGGGTTTCCTATAATGAACTGGGAAAGTGCAGGAGGCACGGGGAATCAGAATTGGATAGGGAATACCAACAGAGTATAATATCAATAAATTCTCTCTCTCCCTTAGGCCATACACATGAGGGGTTTTTATACTCCCTCCAAGTAGTTTCAACAGTTGGAAACAGTTGGCCACGTGTTGGGGTGGTTGAACTACCTGAGTAACCATCAACCCAGCGTGAAATTAGGGATTTTTTATATATATTTTAATCATTTTAATGGCATACGCGGAAAAGTGCAGGTAGACTCGCGTATACACGCGGAAAAGTACGGGCATAGTCGCGTATGGGGATTTTTACACTGTTTTTAAGTGAATTTGTCCAAGTCTGTAGGAATGGGTGCCCAAAACCATCTAAGCAATCATGAATCATATGAAGGTGAGAAATGATGCTATAACAGATGCCCCCTAATATATGAGGTCAGAAGGGGTACATGATGGCCGAAATGTATTATGCATATAGAAAGAACTTCGCAAGGACAAGAGAGGACTTCACCAGATTTCAGCCTGCCAAAAACCAATGAAAGAAAACAGAGAGTCAACTCATGCTGAGGCGGGCATACCCATGCTCAGTCAAAAATACATCATATAGAAAGTACTGAATAGATCCAACATGTATACAAGTATAACTGAACTGAAAGTACACAATGAATCATCTGAGCATGGCCCGGAAGTGTAAGTCTGAATCAATGTCCAAGTATCACATATAAAAAGCTGATCAAAGATGGTGCAACTGGATGTCTGATCATATAAGTAACTGAATCTCCAAGTACTAAATCATAAGAGGTGGAACAAACGGTACAATCACGCAACTCGGGAGCCAACATATAAGATGCTGTTGTACTGAACTACAACATATAAGGGTGGACGGCATCACTGGCAGAAAATGAATGAACTGTCAAAAGTGAACCGAAAAATGCTGATGCAACCCGAGGTCTTCACCGATCACTATGGCACAATTCTACACAATGGGAATAAATGAGTTGAAGTCGACCATGTGAGAAATCGTTGGATTACCGGTCAATGATGTATACCGTTAACCAATGCGAGACAACCCACCGAATATGAAAATGAGTGTCAAGGTGCCCGAGTACAATCTAACAAGTGCGAATGAATGAGTTGAAGTCGAACACTTGAAAGAATCTACCAATCAGGAGGCAATGATGAATCCCCACTGTCGATAGCGAAGAGTCTGCCACTGATGACTGCAAACCCTAAGGTACTGACAAAAATACTCTAGACCTTATTCCCGGAGCAATGAGTCGGAGTCGATGGGAAAAGATCTGCTGGAAGGAAGGCATTAAGGCATCCCACATCAGTCCAGCGCGAGTGTAACCCGCAGGCCAAGATTTGGAAGGAATCGGACGAAGGAGAGTGATGGAACCAAAACCGAAGTACGTTTCCGACGTGCACAAGATGAAGCTGGCGCACGGAAGAAACCCTCTGAACCAACCAATAATGAAAGCTGACACAGAGGCGAGAAATCCACCGATAGGGTCAAATGGAAATCAAGGTACTGCACGAATCCCAAGTGTGATAATGTGTGCTGACGTCGAACACAGGGGAAACCACTCAATCAAAGACCCATGATGATGATCAAATGCTGAGCACAAGGTCACCTATCAATGATGGAAATAGGCCCAGGGTGCGGCTCTAGGTTTGCTCTCAGAGCAATGTGTCATAGTCGATAAGAGACAAACCCGCCAGCAAGAAGTCAATGGGGACCTTCTCAAACCAGCACGAGCAGAAGACCAAAACATCTGATGTGATAGAACATGATACTGACAAGACCAGGAAGGCCGACTGAATAATGAGTCAAGAGACACCACAGAATGGCCGACTCAGGTTAGACTTCCCTTGAACAAAAGCACGACTCGTGATGACCATGGCAGTAAAAAGTGACACTGTATAAGTCTGTTATGCAGGAGGCAGAACAAACTCTTCATATGATTGGAAGAGATAAACTTCCAAGCAATCGAGTTATACAGCATAAGATAGATCGAAAAAATAGGCATAAGGAAATTTTGCGAAAATTTTCAATTTTTTAGCCATAAATAGACAAATAACCTCTCATTTGGTTCATTATTGCATAGCTGATTTGGAAAAAGTGCTCTGGAGCAAAAAACTTCTTTCGGCAAATCAGGAACAACCGACCGTCGGAACTCAGCGAAACTTCAGGTAGGCTCCTTAATCATCCTGTTTATTCATTTTGTCCGTTTGGAAATTAAAATTAAGTGATTTTTTGCTTTAAAACCCTTGCTAAAAATTGCGTATCTGCGCATACGCGGGTTCATTGAAGGAAACTCGCGTATACACGCGACTGTGCAAAGAGAAAACCGCGTATGCGCAGGTCCGAAACTTAAAAAGCGTTTCTAATGCATAATTTGATGAAATTTCTCAGGATGACCATTTCATGGAGGGAACGTGAGCATAGCGCAATAGACCAAGAGGTCATGCAGGATCGCGCAGCACAAAATATCCTCCGAAACTGCGGATTGTTCAAATTCTTTAAAATGCCAAATATGAAAAGCAATGTGCGATTGCTAGAAATGCTCGTAAATTACTGGGAACCAGATCAGGATTGCTTCATAATTGATCAGATGCCACTACGCATTGAAGTGGAGGATATATATTTCATCACTGGACTCTCCAGGAGGGGAGAACCAGTAGACCTGCACGGAAAACCCCTGGGAGGGTTAACCGTGGAAGATTATGTCCACATATATTGCGTACATAATTCCAAAAAGGTTGGAACACAGATTGCAATTAGAGATATCAGGGATTTGCACATGAAGATCCTCCTTTTCACCATCAGCAGAGTGGCAGGATCTGCCTCACTACATCAGGCGTCCAGGACGCAAATGAGTATAGCTGTAGAGTGTCTGAATCATGTGTATGATTGGTGCATAGCCCTGCTACTGAACATGAAACAACAACTGACCTCCATTTGCCAAGCAAAGACTAAACACTTTGGCTATGGGACCATTTTGACAACATTCTTCTTTGAGACGATTCCAGCTTTGAGACCCAAAGTCATCTCGACTATCAGCAGCCCGCGGGACCCAAGAATCGCCCGTTGGGCAGACATGATGAAGAGACTGGGGGGCAGCGAGGTACCCCGGACCACGTGGGATGATGAGTTCTTCCTGTGGTGGGGAGAACAGATCATCGCAGTGGACGACTATCCCTATGCTGGGATGGACTTCCGAGGAGATCCAGATCTAGTACTTCCACCCGGCGCAGCATGGGGAGCAGTCGGTAAGTTTTTTTTTTTTTTGGATTTTTTCAAATATGTATGAAAAAATGAAAAAAAAACATGTTTTTGATTGGATTCATAATGACTGACAATTAAAAATGATCATGTTTCAGATGTTGGACCAGTTCGTCCTGAGGGCCTACCGCGCCACAAGCGCCGCAGAGGTGAGGCGGAGACAGTGGATTCCGACAGAACACTCCAGGCCGTGCAGAGAAACTTGGAGGGATTGACCCGCCAAATCCCTATGGCTGTCGTGGAGGATTTGCCGGAAGCCGTCCAGAGACGGGTTGTAGGAGTACCCCGTGACTGGGTTAGATTATTCCGCCGTGTGGCCACTGCAGTTATGTTCTATAGGAACACGACTTCTGGGCAGGGTCCGCAGGAGTAGACAGATTTTATATGTTAGATGACTGTATATTTTTTGAGACTGAACATGATGGGGCATAAGCCCAAGTTTTGTACGAGATTATGGATCCAAAATTTTGTAAAGTTTTTGACATACCGATGATATATATACAGCGATATTTGATGTGATGTGATAAATGTATCAAATGTATGATGTTTTTGATGATTAAAATTTATTGTATTGAATGATTAATATGCCAATCTAAAGCTTGATTAGCCAATGAGTCAGCAAACCAATTGTCAACTCGAGGAATATGAATGAATGTTAAAAATTGAAATGACCTTTGTAACAAACGTACCCTCAAGAACAATCGTAATAAAAATGGATCTCGTACCCGATAAGTGTTGTTCAAATGCGACACCACCAGCTGGGAGTCCAAGAAAACTACCAACGAATCAACACCCAAAGATATTGCCTCCGAGAGTAGATGAATGACTGCAGTGTATTCTGCTACATTATTGGAAGCAGGACCAATGCAGACCCCTCTTGATACCAACAGCTGACTGGAAGGATAATGAAGCACCCAAGCTGCGGAAGCTAAGTTCCGGGTGTGTCTACTAGCACCATCGGCGAAACCAAAATGACTCATAACATCCAACACAACCTGCCAAAGCAGATCAAAAACATCACCATCTCATCAAAAATCGAAAATCAATCAGATATGTACAAAGCAAAAAACTATAAATATATACAAAAGCAAGATGCCAGGCCGAAGCCTAGGCATAATACTTCTTTAAATAGAGCCCGTTGCGGGGCTCCGGCAACTCGTTCCCTTCGAAGTCAACCAAGGTATAAGCTCCTTTCTTAAGGAATTTTTTAACGATATAGGGGCCATACCACATCGATTTAAACTTTCCTGCCCCCAAGGCATCTTTTTCTTGGGCATAGACCAAAACAAGGTCACCTTCCGAAAAGACCCTAGGCTTAACCGCCTTATCGTACTGAACCTTTACTCGGTTTTTATGTGCTTCATTCATCGTGGCGGCATCTCGACGCTGCTCATCGAGATGTTCCAGATGAAGAGGCCGTTCTGCTAGACTGGAAGTGTCAGGAAGAAGCTCAACAACTAATTTGAGAGAAGGAATCTCGCATTCAATGGGAAATACGGATTCCACCCCGTGGACTAACTGAAACGGAGTAAAGCCAGTTGCAGTTTTAACTGACGTCCTGTATGCCCAAAGTGCAGGATATAGCATAATATTCCAGTTGGATCTATGTTTATCAATTTTCCTTTGAAGAATTGTCTTCAAGGATTTATTCACGACTTCCACTTGCCCATTGGCCTGAGGATAATATGGAGATGAATGCTCCTGCCGGAAACCCAATTTGAGAGCCAACTCAGCCATCATACTATTCTGAAAATGACTGCCATGGTCAGTGACAATCTCTCTAGGTATACCGAAACGAGAAATAACTTGGTTGAAAAGGAAAAAAGCTGCAGTCTCACCATCGTTCCCAAAAGTAGGCATAGCTTCGACCCACTTCGTAAAGTAGTCTACTGCTACGATAATGTACTTGTGAACTTTTGCCGAAGGCGGGTTACAAGTAGTAAAATCCATACCCCACTTTGTAAAGGGTTCGACAGTAATGACTGGAAAAAGCGGAGCTGGATGAGCGCACATTTTTCGAGTATAAACCTGACAAGGATGACACTTTTTGACCGATTCGATACAATCTTTAAAAATCGAGGGCCAAAAGTATCCCGCACACAAAATATTTTGGGTTGTAGCAAGCCCAGATAAATGACCCCCACAAGCTCCACTGTGAGAATCATTGAGCACAGCCTCGGCTTCTTCGAAAGTTAAGCAGTGTCTTAGGATTGAATCAACCCCTCGACGGTACAAAGCATCACCAATAATCAGATAATTCTTGGCTAAGTGACGCAGCTTACGGCGCTCATCTTTCGAAAAAGAAGAGGGAAACTTCGCAGTCTGGAGATACACAATGATATCCCCATACCAAGGATCTTGTGGAGAGATAAGAAACAAGTGTTCGTCCGGAAATGACTCATCATAGATCATCTCCTCTCCACAAGGAAACTCGGAGATCAATTCCGCAAAAAATAATGAATTCTTGGATTTGGCAGACATGAACTCGAGATCAAATTCTTGTAATATCACAATCCATCTATTATATTTGCCCCCAATCACTCGCCTGCTGAGGACAAACTGAAATGGATTGGCAGCTGCCAAGACATAAGTTTTGCGAAGAATAATGTAATGTCGGAGTCGCTGCACAGCATGAACTGCTGCTAAGGCTAACTTTTTTATCGGGGTGTATCGCAGTTCAGGTCCTACCAATCCTCGACTAAGGTAGTAAATAACATGCTCTGCCAGAGCATCATCCTCCTGAACCACAACCATACCAATGGTAGATTCTGCTGTAGCCAGATACAAAATAAAATCTCTGCTATAATCGGGTGGACTCAGTAAAGGAGAAAAGGTCAATGCCTTTTTCAAAGCATCGAACGAGCGTTGAGCGTAGTCGTCCCAAAGAAAAGGAACTCCTTTCTTCAACAGTCTCATATATCCCTTTGTAATCTCAGCATAATTGACGATAAACCTCCAAAGAAAATTAGACTTTCCTTGGAGACTTTGAAGCTGACGGATGGAAGACGGGGGAGGCAACCGAAGTATTGCCTCAACCTTGAAGGGATCTACCCTTATCCCTTCCCTAGACACAATAAATCCCAACAGCCGACCGGATGTAACCGCGAAAACGCACTTGTTCGGATTCAATCGAATTTTAAAAAACGACATCTTTCAAATATTTGTCGGAGGTGACCTGGATGATCCATCCTCTTTCGAGAATGAGCAGCTAAATCATCTAAGTATGCCTTAATAATCTTCTTGATGTCGTGGAAGGCGTAAGACATGGCCCGCTGAAAGGTAGCCCCAGCGTTTTTAAGAACAAAAGGCATTTTCTTATACAAACGTACGAGGGGACAAATAAATGGGTCTTATGTTGATCTTCGGACGGACAATGGGTGATTATAACCGGAGAAGCAGTCCATGAAGGAGAAAATCTCGTTAAATTTACTAAATCGATAATCCACAGTGATGAAAGGTGTGGTCGTATCTTGAGACATGTATTAGGTCTACGCAGAAATCGATGCACCTCGAATCGTTCCTTGCTTTTTATCTACCGGAACGGGGTTTGAAACCCATTCAGTCAGAGGAACTGGGAAAATGAATCCCGCCTTAAGCAGCTTTTCAACTTCAGCTTTGATAGCTGCTGCCTTCCTAGGATTAACCGGACGAAGTTTTTGCCTGACCGGCTCAGCGTTTTCATACGTCTTGATCTCATGCTGGACGATAGATGGGTCTATGCCAGGCATTTCCTCATAAGACCAAGCAAAAACATCCCTATACTCTTTGAAGAGCTCGGTATAGATTTGAATCTCTTCACGGGAACATTCAGCTCCAATGAAGACATTCTCGATAATGTTGGGATCCTTGGAAATGTTCACCGGGATAGTAGGAGAGATCAGAGCCATGTTCCCTTCAACATAAACCTGTGTTGGTGCCAAAGGGTTCAAGACTGGGTGAGCAGGTCCAGGAGACTGAGGACTTGGAAAACTTGTTTCGACTTCGCTCAAGTCAGGTAGGAAGTAAGACCGATGATGCAAATCATCCCACGGTCTATCTATACCTGTCATTGCTTCCAGGATGGCCTCTTCAGATGGAAGAGTGGTATCTAGACAATCTTGGGCAGAAGAAGAAGTAAGCGTCCAAGCCGGAGCCACATCACCATCCAACTCTTCCGGTGAAAGAGGAGCTGGAACAGATTCTGCAGTGTCAACAATGGACTGATATGCAATCTCAGCTGCAGAAATCGGGAATGCCATTCCACCCACTTGAACTTCCTCTAATGTGGCAGTAGGAGAAGGTAAGGTCCAAGGGTCCGAAAAATAATGAGTTCGAAAGAACTCTCTTCGAAGGGGAGCCTTGGAGGATGAAATAGCATTAATATGAACCTTAGGAGGAGGAAGATCGAAAGTACCCATCAGGGAAGAATACATTCCAACTCCTAGATTCTCAACAGGCGCCTTAGTATTATCCAACTTAGGAACGGATGAGTCAGAAGGCGCATTCAGGTCTACCTGAGGACAGTCCAGTTGATCCACTGTGACAATCCTCCCTTCGTGGGGGAAACATACAATTCGAAATAATGAGGATGCAATGGCATCCATCTCATATATCCAGTTCCTCCCCAACAGAAGGTTGTAGTCCAAGGCTGCATCTACTACCTCAACCTCTATATTAACGGTTTTTCCCCCAACACAGATGGGCAAAGCCGGGACAATACCATGGGGTCTGTGAGAATGACCATCGAATGCAGTAAGAACAGTGCTAGATGGAACAGCTTTGGGAGATCCAAGTGTCTTCCAACATGCGAGAGACATCACGCATGTAGAAGCACCCTCATCGACCACTGTTCGAAAGATATTAGTCTTTCGATACGAAGATTTAATGTGAAAAGCCATGTGATGAGGAAGTCTCTTCTTAAAATTATTCATATCAAAAGTAATCAGAAGAGAATTTTTCGGATCAATAGCCCCAATGGCAGTGAGCAAAGCACTGCGCTGAGCCGGACAAGACTATAGTACCTCTAAAGCTGATAGCACAAGGACTCTGCGCCAGATCTTCTACAATCGAGTAGTTCTGGGCAGCCCTCGCATTCGGATTAATCGTTGACCGCTTAGAAGATGCTTTCGGCATCCGAGGCATAGACTCAACAGTTGGCTTCGTGATGTGAAGCGGCTCAGTAGCATCAGGAACTTCCTTAGCTTTCGAAGATTCCTCTCCGCCATAATCACGGGATCTCGTAGCGACATCCACGTGAGCACTCATCATAAAGATGTTCGATGGAATTTCCCCTTCCTGGGCACCTCCAGAGGAAGCCCCAGGATTTTGGTTTGCGCCAAAAACTAATTGCTACCCTTGGGGAAAAGGGTTTGTTAGCACAGCCTGGGAACTAGAAGAACCCTGCTGGGATAACAAGCGCTGAGCATCCTGAATTTTAGGGCAAAGGTGCGTGAGATGGTCTCCAGCACAAATCTTGCATGGAAACTTCACTTTCTTTTTCTCCTTTTGACCCTCACCAACACGCTCGTTGGTTTTATTTGCATTTCCCTTCCCGTTCTTGCCCTTCTTCTTGTTATTTTGTCCCTTCTTCTTCCCATCGGATTGTTAATTTCCTTTGGGATCTGAAGCTTGGACAGCATTTATGGACAAAGACTGGGAAGGTGATGAATCGACGAGCACGGCGACGAAGAACGGTGTAAAGACAATGCTTCTGCGATTGGTCTTGGTGGCTGCACTACTGCGCCGTCCCAAACAGATCGTCACCATGGACCGAGGTTTAGGTTTTGACAAATCAATTTGGAGGCGAGGAGCATTAGGGCGAATACTTATAAAGTACCCCAGACTGAGAATAGATCAGTTCTAGCTGCTGGGCCCTAAAAATGGCCTGCTCCTCAGAAAATACCCCAGATAGGGATACATCTTTTGAAATATCTGACTGCAGAAATTTCAAAAACCACTCGAGAAGGAATTCACCTGGAATATGAGCTTTGATAAGCCTCTTCCTTCTCCTCCATTCCTGAATGTGATCAGAAATGTGCGTTGCCTCATCCTGTTTAAAATTAGCCAGGAGTTCGGTCCCGGCCTCATATCGACGAGGAGCAGGCGAAAATGGTTTTTAGAAATGTGGCAGTAGTTCCCCAAATGTGTGGCCCCTTTGATGAGCTCGATATACCATTTGGCAGCATTTCCAGTTAAGGTGCGTTGAAATAATCTCAACCTAATCGAATCATCGATCAGGGAGTTCGAAGAACACCATAAGTGGAAAGTGGTGATGTAGTCTGCCGGATCCTCTCCATTCTTACCTTCAAACTTTGGAATGTCTGAAGGAAGTTTGGTCGGGACCGGAGGCCACCCCGGACTATAACGAATCGGGTCATTAGTCAACTTCGACAAATATGGCAAGTTTAACGTTGCCAGAAACGGTAAGCGAGGCGGAGCTGAGAATTCCATCCTTGAGGGGATGGATTCCCAACATTCTGAAAAGAATAGCCTGGATTTGATAAGGCACCAGGCTGCCAGAAAGGACTCGTAGAAAACGGAGAAGAACCTCCTCCCCACGCCGAGTTACCAAAGCCCAGACCAGTTCCCCCCGCTGAAGTATTGATTGAAGAGGAGAGCCCCTGATAGGGGTTCCAAGCATTAGACAGAGGAGAAAATGACTGATATGCACTCGACGAAGGGAAAGAAGCATTCCCTTGATGACCTGCGAAGAACTGGTTCCCTGCCCCAGCCGTAGTAAACACAGGATTCCATCCCGTAAAAGTAGTCGAACTTTGCCCCCCAGACCAAGGGTTGAAACTCTGGGTCTGGGACGTAAACGGAAACGACCCTAACGAAGGATTGGAACTAGGAATGTGCCCAGTTCAAAAGGGGAAACCCTGAAATGAAGCTGATCCACTAGCCATGTTAGACATGGGCGTAGATCCAGCTGAAGCAGCAGAAAAAGTAAAAGAGGGACTTCCACTAATGGACATCCCTGAACAAAAGTGACCAGAATGGGAAGCATGTGCTTGGGTGAACCCAGAGCCAAACACAGCAGCACTAGAAGCAATCGAAGATGAAGCAATAGTGCCCCCTGCTTCAACAGAAGCAGGAGTCTGAATGCCTGCAGCACTCACGGTAGAAGCCGCGTTCCCAATCGTGGCCATCGAAAGATAAGAATGATACGGAAGATCCGGCGGTCTCTCAGACTCCGGTCCGATGTACTGAAGAATAAACGGATGATCAGGAGGAAGAGGAGATGGACCTGTAGCAGGAGGCTCAGGTACGTCTTCAATTTGAAAATCTCCTTCCTGAGGAAACAAAACTCGCGAGGTGAGCGGAACGCTCCTCTCGGGACCGACACCAGAATCAGCTATGAAACCTTCAGATCTTGGTGGAGGATCTCTCTCCACAGCGTCAGACTCCACAGGGTGGTAACCACCTGCTAAATCACTCCTACGCCTTCTCGAAGAAGGCTCTGCACTCTCGGGAGATAACCCTCGGATTCTCCTCGAACGTCGAGGCGCTTGATCAACCACTTTTATAGATTTTATAAATTAGACTCAAAAAAGTGAAAAGCTAGGCAAGCTAGGAGCAAAGAGCACTCACTAAAAATAAAAATCCCTGAGATACAGTCAAGCAAACAGCCTCCAAGTATTTCTGCTCCGGGTGATGAGGACCGGACACCAAAATACAGGAAAGCGAAGTATAGGACCTCCCGAAAGCAGTCTAGGATGATTAGGGCCCAGAACAACTAGCGAAGGTATCAGAAACAGTTACGCCGACCTCCTAACGACAGCCTTTGCCGGCTCAAGCACCCAAGCTTCGCAAGGGCACCCCCCAGAAGTACTGCTGAAAGTGATGCGACATCTGCCTCAGGTACCACGGGTATTCCTCCCCGCAGTCACCTGTGTGGAACCTAGGAGTGGCAACTATGGACACCAATCCGTATCAGAAGCTGGGCGGAACGGTCTTGAGGTCAGATTCAGCCAATCGGAGAGGGGGTATCCCTCTTCTCAGCCTTAACTTCCCCTCGCGCTTGACTCTCGGATGAGAGCTTTCCCAGTCCACCTCACGGAGTTGGATTTCGCTCAATTAATCAACTTCTATGTTTGTTTGAGTGGCCTTGGAGAGTTAACTCTCCACTCACCTATTCCAAGGCCCTACAACCTAGCTAGTTGGTGATTGATACTTAGAAAAACTTGCTAGTTGATTTTAGATTAAATCGCTTATTTTAAGGGCTGTTATATTAAGTCACAAGGATATGGAGATGAAATGTATGGTGTTTTTGACGCAAAAGAAATTAATAAAAACTTAACTACATGCAAATGCAGTTCTTTGTATTTCGATGAAGAGCAATCTCTATACAGGTTCTACGAGACTAACAATTGTATTTTTTCTTTTCAAAAAGCAAACTCACACTCACAAAAACTAAGAAATTGACTAAATGATTATATGCACCTAATGCAAATCACTACAAGCATGTAAATCCTAAGATGCAAATTTCTCTTAAAACAGAGTGAAATTTCCCAAAAAGCTCCTTCAGTTTTAACTCTTCTTTTGTTGTCCAATAAGCTAATTCTTGAAATCAAGAACTCTTAAAATAAGGACACCAAAACACTTAACAATAAGAAGAAGAAATCAAATGACAACTCCTCCTCAAAATCAAGCCTAAAACTAAAGCAAGAAACTTCACAAAAGCTCCAAAAGATATGGCCAAACGAAAATGAAAATGCAACAACAAAAACAAAAACAAGAGACAATGTTTTTTGAGTTTTTGAAATGCAAAAACAAAAATCAAAACAAATGTTTTTTGGGCTTTTTAGTTTTATAAAGCAAGAGCTCGAAAAGACCAAGCACAACTATCGAAATCCAAAGCAAATAAGACCGAATTCCAAGCACAAACTTCAACCATGCTCCCAAACCTTATAAATCTAACTCGTAGCAAGATCAATAAGAGAAAGAGAAGACCAAAACTCAGCCAATCAGCCTAGACAAATAGTGCAAACTTGTTGCAAGAAAAAACTCCAAAGAAGCAAGAAAAGTTCTTCGAAAATTGCAACAAAACCCTATCCTATGGAACTCAAGAAAACCAATCAAAAACGAAGCAAAAATCGCAATGTGAAGCACAACACAAAGATACGAGTGAGTCAGTGAGCAGAAGCTCTCTATTCTGATAAATCAGAACAGCCAAGAATGCTCAGAAAGCGATCTTGGAACTCAATCCAGAAGTGCCAGCACCAAAAACAAAACTTTTGCCAAAAGACTAGTTTCCACTCAAATGAAAGAGAGAAAAGACATGAAACCACTTCCTTCACACTCCAGTAAGTACAGAGACTCTGTAGACACAGGCCTCCACAGCCAGAAAGGACCAAAAATTCAAGAATCCCAAAAATTCGAAATCTGCCTAGGTATACGCTACTTCACAGCTATGCAACCAGCGTGCATACGCGTCTGTTCTAAGGGAAACTCACGTATACACGGTTTCCTTCAGACAAACTAGCGTGTATACATGACTGTGTGCAAAATAAGGCACGTATGCAAAGGTAAATAATGAAAAAAACAAAAAGAACAAGCCTGGAAAAGACACCAAGACTTCAGACTGACTGCAAGAAAATAAACTGGACTGCAAATGAAAGATAAAAATGTTGGCAACCTACCAAACAGCTGAAACAACCCAACAGGAGAATCACAAGAATGTGATCCCCAGCGGAGTCGCCAGTTCTGTTTCGGGGAATTAACACCCTAGAGGTTGGTTGGGATACAACCTCCACAGAGCAGGGGCGTACTACTTAACAGAGACTCACACAACCATGCACATTCAGAAAAACCAAATAGAGCAGAATGAGAGATTTACCCGTTGGTCCTACGTTTGAAGTGGATCCACGTGGAGTCCAAACTCCCTGCAACCGTCCTTCCTCCTTAACCTGAAATACAAGAAGAAACCAGCACAAAGGACAAGTTGTACAGCATATATCTACTCTATATGTTAGTGAGATTCATATAAAAAATTAAATAAATCATAATGAATGCTTGTATAACAAATATTCTCATACATAAAAGCATACACTAACACGTTTATTTCGGGAACAGCATGATACTTCTGTATTATAAATAGTACGTACAAAAGTAATCAAGAGGAGAGATCACCTGATCCTTCCAAGGCCTTCGCAGACCGTCGTTCGGATCCGTCCAGCCCTTGCCTCGCTAAGACTAAACTGCTGGGATCCTACCAAACAGCTGAAACAACCCAACAGGAGAATCACAAGAATGTGTTCCCCAGTGGAGTCGCCAGTTCTGTTTCGGGGAAATCTCACCCTAGAGGTTGGTTGGGTTACAACCTCCACAGAGCAGGGGCATGCTACTTAACAGAGACTCACACAATCATGCACGTTCAGAAAAACTAAATAGAGTAGAATGAGAAGGTTACCCGTAGGTCCTACGGTTGAAGTAGATCCACGTGGGGTCCAAACCCCCAGCAACCGTCCTTCCTTCTTAACCTGAAAACAAGAAGAAACCAGCACAAAGGACATGTTGTACAACATATATCTACTCTAAATGTTAGTGAGATTCATATAAAACATTAAATAAATCATAATGAATGCTTGTATAACAAATATTCTCATACATTAAAAGCATACACTAACACGTTTATTTCGGGAACAGCATGATACTTCTGTATTATAAATAGCATGTACAAAAGTAATCAAGTGGAGAGATCACCTGATCCTTCCAAGGCCTTCGCAGACCGTCGTCCGGATCCGTCCAGCCCTTGCCTCGCTAAGACTCCTTCCAAACTGGTGCATACGAGATAACATATAAAGGGATGTGTATCTCAAGGAAACAAGGGTTTCCTACAATGAACTGGGAAAGTGCAGGAGGCACGGGGAATCAGACTTGGATAGGGAATACCAACAGAGTATAATATCAATAATTCTCTCTCTCCCTTAGGCCATGCACATGAGGGCTTTTTATAGTCCCTCCAAGTAGTTTCAGCAGTTGGAAACAGTTGGCCATGGGCTGGGGTGGTTGAACTACCTGAGTAACCATCGACCCAGCGCAAAATTAGGGATTTTTTTATATATTTTTTAATCATTTTAATGGCATACGCGGAAAAGTCTAGCTAGACTCGCGTATACACGCAGAAAAACACGGGCATAGTCGCGTATGGGGGATTTTACATTGTTTTTAAGTGAATTTGTCCAAGTCTGTAGGAATGGGTGCCCAAAAGCCATGAAGCAATCATGAATCATGTCAAGGTGAGAAATGATGCTATAACAGTACCATTGGTTTTATTCATCTTCTGCAAATAATCCTATGCCACAATTTTCAACCTTTAATTCCTTCTTTTTCCATACTTTGGAGCTTGAAGGAACATGTTCTTTTGGCTGAACTTTGCTCCTGCATTCAGATTCTTCATGGCCAAAGTTATTGCAATAAGCACATTCAACTTCATTTTGAAGAGGAGAAAAGTTGTTATAGGTATTCTTCTTTGTTTCAATATCAATCGTTTTCTTTCTTGCTTCTCTTGTCATGATGGTTTTATATGCTACACATTGAACAACTTTATGACCAAAATTGTGACATGAGAAACATTGTCCATTGAAGAAGAAATTTCTACGATCATAAAATCTCCTTCTTCAATTTACCTGTTGATTTGTGTTTCTTTGACAGATATTCGTGTTAGTGTTCTTTGAATTGAGATGATCATGATTTACCTGCAAAGATTCTTTATTCCCTTGCTGAGTGGCAGTATGTTGTATACTAGCAGTAGCTGCTTTTAGATAATTTGGTGTTGAAGCCTGAGAAGATTCTCTGATATATCCAAGACCTGTCTTTATAAGGGGAGAACATTGTACCTTGGTAATCTCATCTAAGGTTTCAGATCCTTTAGAAAATCTAAGATTCAGAGTCTTTACTTTCTCAAGTTATTTTCGTAGACTTACTACTTCACACTCTAATTTCTCATTGTGTTTCTCTTTTTCTTCAAGCTGATTTTTTAGAGTTTCTATTATTATTTTACTCTCTTCTAAGAAAATTTTGAGTTGATTGTTTTCATCAAGAAAATAATTGTCTTCTAGAGCATCCAAAAAAGTATCCTTTTCTTCTCTAGATTCTTTTTCAAATGCCATGAGAAGTCTAAGATCTTGTTCACATTCTTCCTCACTATCAGATAACCCATCACTGTCTTCATGAGTATAGTAACTTTTCTAGTGCTATAATGATTCTTATTCCTTCTTACTACTTCCTTCCCCTTTTTATGTGTTTCTTTATGAGGACACTTAGCAGCATAATGACCAACTCTTCCACAATCAAAACATTTGAAAGGAAGCTTACCTCTGAACCGTCCTGTGCCAAGTTGAAGTTTCTTTACAAATTTTATCTCATCTTCTTCTGAGATATATCCTGATCCTTCTGTTTTTTGTACTTCCTTCCCTTTTTTAGAAGTTCTAAAGACTGCTTCTTTGACTTCAGATGGTCCTCCTCTTCTCATTTCATATGCAGTTAGTATGCCATGAAGTTGCACCACAGTAAGATTTTGAAGATCCTGCTTTTCTTCAAGAGCAGAAACTTTTGACTCAAATTTTTCCGTTAGTGATCTTAAAATTTTCTCAACCAGAGTAGATTTGGTTATTGTTTCTCCCAGATTTCTCATACGATTTACAATATCATCAAGATGTAAAAAGAATTTTGCAATTCTTTCCTCATTATCCATTTTTAGATTCTCATATTGAATTCTGAGAGTTTGGAGTTTAGCACTTTTTACCTTTGCATCACCTTCATAACTTAGAATGATTTTGTCCCATATTGCCTTTGTTGTATTTAGCTGCATGACTTTGACAAATTCTGATTCAGTCAGACTTCCCAATAGAGCATTGACTACCTTTGCATTGGTTTCATAATTATTTCTTTCCATCGAATCTGTTGGTACTGTAGCTGGATATTGATATCCTCCTTCAACAATTGCCCATACATCTGCTCCTAGAGACTAAAGATAGGATCTCATCCTTGTTTTACAGAAGATTAAATTGTTTCCGTTAAAGAGCGGAGGCCTGATAGATGTTGTTCCATCTTGATTAATCATCATGCTTGATCTTCCTTCTAGCAGCTAAGCTTTTTCAGAAGGACCTCCACTAATAACAATTGTTGGGAAAAATAATGAGAAGGGGGGGTGAATCAGTATTTAGTGCTGACTTAAAACTTTTTAGTTTTCCTTTCTCTTAAAAACATATGCTACATTACTGAATCCAACTTGTATGTCCAGTGATCTTATTATTTCTTTACTTAGATCATTGCATCATTCATTCATCAGATGTTCAGTAAGCATGAAAATAAATAACAGAACAAACCATCAAACATAAGCAACACATATGAACACCAATGTTTAAGGTGGAAACCCAATTCGGGAGAAAACCACCGCTGATGTTATCTCAGTCTTCAATATTTATTATAAAGTAAACTTCTTACAACCATGTACTGGCGCAGACTCATACCAGCATGCAGGCACCCACCTGCAGAAGGCTACAACCTTCTCTCATTTACCAGCCTCTCCTGGAAGGGAGCTACAACCACCTGCTCTCGTTTACCAGCCTCTCCTGGAAGGGAGCTACTACCCCCTACTCTCATTTACTAGCTACCATGAGAGGAGCCAAGCCCCTCCATGAGAGCTTTGTTCACTTTCATCATGAACCACCTTCCGTCAATTTTCTCTGAATCTAACATTTCCATACCAAAACACCTTATAGTACTTTGTGGATGCTGTACTAAGTCTTATCTGCACTTTCGTTCATCATAGAGATTCATCATTTCTAGATCATATCCATTGGTGCATCATGTATGGATAACTCTGAAATCTTATCAGACAACCCACTCCCCATGCACTCGAACCATAGTAATACAACATATTTTTTTTCCTTTATCAATACCATGAGTAGAAAACCTGTAGCTATTAGTGTTCTCATCAAAAATTAGAGACAATCAGAATTTAAGTCCCCAATAAATTAATTCTTCTCAATACAGAAACATCCCAAAGGGGTAATCTTTGTCTCCTTAAATAATATATAACCAGGGATTAATAAACATTAATAATTATTCTTGGCTACAGTAGGTAATATATATATCCCATATTCCCTTTGAGACATACAATAATATTTAATCTTAGGCATAGAGGTTAGATCTGCTTTGTATAATTTGTATAATAATACGGGGAAGGAGGACCGAAGACCCTTAAAAACAGGCATAAATGCTTTTTTTTGAATAACGCCGAGCTAAAACAAGTGCTTCCAATTTAGCGATTAACGGTCATTTCCAATCGACGGTTGTAATCGTGTCGCACCGCCTCACTTGATCGGACGGATATCCCTCGGCGAAGATGCGCGAACAATAACGTGCGATGGCTCATCGTAATTTGGTTAACCTTCACGCATCTTTATCAAAAAACCACTGTTCGATGGCTCCTTCCCAGATCAACGGCTTGTATTGATGTCGCTGGGCATTCTGGATCGAACAATAACGCGCGATGGCACGCAGTGACAAGAAATTTTGTGGAGTCGTATAGGGACGTGTGTCGAGCACTCTATGGAATCGCTCCCCAACCTGGAAATACCGCTTGCCCGTCGAAAGCGGTGCGATGAAAACCATAATCTGCGTTCACTGTTTATTCCCCACGTGATTCCTCTCCTTCGCTTAAGGTTCCGTCCATCTTTCGGAGTTTACATTAAAGGCTGTGTGGTTAACTAGGATCAATGGTACTACCGAGGGCACAAACAGTCTGATGATTAACCCGTACTAAGGAGTGCCTCCGCATCGCATATTCATTACTCTGCCTCTCTGTTTCTTTCACCGATTGCGATATGTGATCATATGTATCACATATTCGTTGCCTCTGCTTCATATTCTACCTTGTTGCCTTTTCCGATTGCGATTTGCGATTATATCGCAAATGCAAACATCGCATCGCAGACTAATCGCATTACATCTTCATTACATTTCCTTTGCTTCTATTCACTATCTCTGCGTTGTCTGTTGCCTCAGTTCCTTATCTGCCTTGCTTCCTCTCTACTTCTTTTCTCTTTCTGCTAATCTCTTTGCTGCTTCTGCTATCTCTCTGTTGCTATCTATTTCTGCTGGTCTCTTTGCTGCTTCTGCTATCCCTTCTTCTTGTCTAATGCTGCTCCTTGCTTCTCTCTTTGCCTTGTTGCTGTTCAAATGCTCCTTCTTTGCCACTTCCTTTGCCATCAATGACAATATTTCCAACAATCTCCCCCTTTGGCATTGATGGCAATGTTTCTTTTCCTCCCCCTTTGACATCAATGGAAAAGAGTTGATCCTTTGAACCGACAATACCATGCTCCCCCTGAGATCATGTTGCATCTTCAAACATAATATAAAAAAATTACTTATAAATGCCAACAATGCATCCTTTTCATATGAACAATTCTCCCCCTTAGCCTGTGCATGCAGAGATGCCCAACAGTACCTCACAATCAATTTAATATTATGTATTTAAGTGGATCTGATCCTCTGCATGGCAGAGACTACTCCCAGTTTCTGTCTGAGATATTCGAATGCTTTAGACCATATACTTTAGTATCCTCTCGACAACTAAAAGGGATCTGGAGGGAACATACTCCAACTTCACCTTTTGTTCAAGCACTTGTTCACGTAAGAAGTGATACTTGATGGGAATGTGTTTGGTCTTGGAATGCATAACAGGATTCTTTGAGATACTGATGGCACTTGTATTATCACACATAATGGAGATAGGAGGTGAACATTTGATTTGAAAGTCTTGTAGAGTTTGCATCATCCAGAGAAGTTGAGTGCAACATGATGCTGCAGCCACATATTCTGCTTCTGCTGTAGATAAGGCAATGGAGCTTTGCTTCTTGCTAAACCAAGATACTAACGGGGCCCCATACAGAATGCACCACCACTAGTGCTTTTCCGATCATCAACACTTCCAGCCCAATCTGCATCAGTGTAAGCATGAAGAGTGAGATCAACATTCTTTGGATACCATAGTCCAAAGTCTTGAGTTCCTTGTAGATATTTGAATATTCTTTTGACAGCCTGAAGGTGAGACTCTTTTGGATTAGCTTGGAATCGTCCAACAATTCCAACTGCATGCATAATGTCTGGTCTAGTCCCAGTGAGATAAAGTAGACTTCCTATCATAGATATGTATTCTGGTTGATTCACTGTGGGAGAATCATCATGAGAACTGAGATTACATCCGGTTATCATTGGTGTACTTACAGGTTTGCACTCTTCCATGCCATACTTCTTCAGAATTTGCTTAAGGTATTTTTCTTGTGATAAGAATATACCATTTGTAGTTTGATGCACTTGCAAGCCAAGAAAGAATGTTAGTTCCCCAAGTAAAGACATTTCAAATTCTTGCTGCATGACAGAAGCAAATTTCTGACTCATAGATTCTTCATTACTTCCAAAAATGATATCATCAACATATACAACCACAATCAATAGTTTATCATTTTCAGTTTTTGTGTATAAGTTGCTATCAACAGACCCTTTTGAAAATCCTTGTTGATGAAGATATTTGTCAAGACGATAATACCATGCCCTTGGAGCTTGTTTGAGACCATATAGAGCCTTTTAAGTCTACAAACAAGTTTTTCATCATTTCCCAAAATGAATCCTTCTGGTTGTTCTATATAAACTTCTTCTTCTAGATCACCATTGAGAAAAGCAGATTTAACATCCATTTGATAAACTTTGATTTGTTGGAAGCTTGAAAAGGCAAGAAACATTCCTATGGCTTCAAGTCTGGCTAAAGGAGCAAAAGTTTCTTCAAATTCTATACCTTCTTGTTGGGCATACTCCTTGCAAACAAGTCAAGCTTTATTTCTTATAACATCCCCACTCTCATTTAACTTGTTTTTGAATATCCATTTAGTTCCAATGAAATTTTTGTCATGAGGTCTTGGTACTAATTCCCAAGTGTGATTCTTTTCAATTTGATCAAGCTCTTCATTCATGGCTTGAATCCAACATTCATCTTTGCTAGCTTGATTGACATTGTGAGGTTCAATAGTGGACAGAAATGCCAGATTGCTAGAAGATCCCACAAGAATCCTTCTTGTTTGTACACCTGATCCCTTTTCTCCCAAAATTTGAGATTCTGGATGATTCTTTTGAACATATCTGGACGAAGCCTTTTCAGACAAATCACCTTCGGGTTCTTCATTGGTTTCACTGTTTGTATCATTACTATTTGATGTAGAAGGATATATTTCATCATCATCGTCTTCATTTGTTGTTTGTTTTTCTTCATGCAAGGGCTGAACTCATCAATAACAACATATATACATTCAAAAATATTCTGAAGTCTTTTATTGTAACATTTATATGCCCTACTCCTAGAGGAGTAACCAAGAAATATTCCTTCATCTGCTCTGGGTTCAAACTTGCCAAGTTTTTCATCATTATTTTTGATAAAACATTTTCTTCCAAAAATTCTAAAATGCTTTACAGTGGGAGAATTACCATACTAGAGTTCATATGGAGTTTTATCACTATTTACACGAACATGTGCCTTGTTAAGAATATTTATGTTGGATTCCTTTATACTAGAAATGTATTAAGTGTTAGGAATCATCCAAGCATAAAATACAATAGTTTGTTGGTACATTATAGTTTTTATTCTTTACACTATAGCTTCATTGTTGATGCTGACTATGACTGTCTTTTATTGTGTTGTTCACAAAATTCAGAATTCATTGGATACATTCTATCTCAATTAGGTCTAGAACCTTGATTTTGAGTCATTTAATTTCAACAGTGTGAGAGATACAGAGAATTTCTTAATCATTATCTTTAAACATTTAATCAACCAATCCAACACATTCTAGAGAAATCATCAATAAATAAGATATAGTGTTCTTCACCACGTGGTGAATTTTTCTTCATAGGTCCACATATGTCAGTATGAATGAGTTCAAGAGGCTTACTTGATGATCCTTCCTTGGCATTAAATTGTACTCTGGTTTGCTTACCGAATTGGCAAGATTTACATATGATATTTTCAGGTAGAAATTAACGATTAGGAAGATGTAGATATGTTTCGTCTGTGATTGTTGGGTTGAGAAGCTGGAATGCCCAAACACTTCTAACCCTTGCAACCATTTTTGAAGGTTATTTACGAAAGTAACATTGTTCTTCCTTGAATTCATTTAATACATACAGTTGCTTGGGGTTATTTTCCTTTTAAATTTTTTACTTATGTCAAGTCTTTGCTTTACATTCTTTGAACTAAAAGATAACCAGTTCTTAATCTTCACATTTGACCACATAACAAGTTATATTTTAATCTATCCATAAAGCTTATTAGCTTTCACCTTTTATTTCAGAAAAACAGACCCTTTTCCCTTAATGACCGCAGGAGTATCATTTCCAAATGTAACATTTTTTTCTTTTTCTAGAGCACTATATGCAAGAAGTTTGTCTTTATCACCTGTCATGTGTCTTGAGCATCCACTATCAATGTACCATTGGTTTTCTTCATTTTCTGCAAATAACGCTATGCCACAATTTTCAACTTGTAATTCCTTCTTTTTCCATACTTTGGAGCTTGAAGGAACATGTTCTTTTGGCTGAACTTTGCTCCTGCATTCAGATTCTTCATGGCCAAAGTTATTGCAATAAGCACATTCAACTTCATTTTGAAGAGGAGAAAAGTTGTTATAGGTATTCTTCTTTGTTTCAATATCAATATTTTTCTTTCTTGCTTCTCTTGTCATGATGGTTTTATATGCTACACATTGAACAACTTTATGACCAAAATTGTGACATGAGAAACATTGTCCATTGAAGAAGAAATGTCTATGATCATAAAATATCCTTCTTGAATTTACCTGTTGATTGGTGTTTCTTTGAAAGATATTCCTGTTAGTGTTCTTTGAATTGAGATGATCATGCTTTACCTGCAAAGATTATTTATTCCCTTGCTGAGTGGCAGCATGTTGTATACCAGCAGTAGCTGCTTTTAGATAATTTGGTGCTGAAGCCTGAGAAGATTCTCCGATATATCCAAGACCTTTCTTTATAAGGGGAGAACGTTGTACCTTGATAATCTCATCTAAGGTTTCAGATCCTTTAGCAAATCTAAGATTCAGAGTCTTTACTTTCTCAAGTTCTTTTCTTAGACTTACTACTTCACACTCTAATTTCTCATTGTGTTTCTCTTTTTCTTCAAGCTGATTTTTCAGAGTTTCTATGGTTATTTTACTCTCTTCGAAGCAAATTTTGAGTTTCTTATTTTCATCAAGAAAATAACTGTCTTCTAGAGCATCCAAAAAAGTATCCTTTTCTTCTCTAGATTCTTTTTCAAATGCCATGAGAAGTCTAAGATCTTGTTCACATTCTTCCTCACTATCAGATAACCCATCACTGTCTTCATGAGTATAGTAACTTTTTCTAGTGCTATAATGATTCTTATTCCTTCTTACTAATTCCTTCCCCTTTTTATGTGTTTCTTTATGAGGACACTTAGCAGCATAATGACCAACTCTTACACAATCAAAACATTTGAAAGGAAGCTTACCTCTGAACCGTCCTGTGCCAAGTTGAAGTTTCTTTACAAAGTTTATCTCATCTTCTTCTGAGATATATCCTGATCCTTCTATTTTTTGTACTTCCTTCCCTTTCGTAGAAGTTCTAAAGACTGCTTCTTTGACTTCAAATGGTCCTCCTCTTCTCATTTCATATGTAGTTAGTATGCCACGAAGTTGCACCACAGTAAGATTTTGAAGATCCTTCTTTTCTTCAAGAGCAGAAACTTTTGACTCAAATTTTGCCATTAGTGATCTTAAAATTTTCTCAACCAGAGTAGATTCGGTTATTGTTTCTCTCAGATTTCTCATACGATTTACAATATCATCAAGATGTAAAAATAATTTTGCAATGCTTTCCTCATTATCCATTTTTAGATTCTCATATTGAATTCTGAGAGTTTGGAGTTTAGCATTTTTTACCTTTGCATCACCTTCATAGCTTAGAATGATTTTGTCCCATATTGCCTTTGTTGTATTCAGCTGCATGACTTTGACAAATTCTGATTCAGTCAGACTTTCCAATAGAGCATTGACCGCCTTTGCATTGGTTTCATAATTCTTTCTTACTGTCGAATCTGTTGGTACTACAGCTGGATATTGATATCCTCCTTCAAAAATTTCCCATACATCTGCTCCTAGAGACTGAAGATAGGATCTAATCCTTGTTTTCCAGAAGATTAAATTGTTTCTGTTAAAGAGCGAAGGCCTGATAGATGTTGTTCCATCTTGATTACTCATCTTGCTGGATCTTCCTTCTAGTGGCTAAGATTTTTCAGAAGGACCTCCTCTAATACCAATTGTTGGGAAAAATACTGAGAAGGGGGGGTGAATCAGTATTTAGTGCTAACTTAAAACTTTTTAGTTTTCCTTTCTCTTAAAACCATATGCTACATTACTGAATCCAACTTGTATGTCCAGTGATCTTATTATTTCTTTACTTAGATCATTGCATCATTCATTCATCAGATGTTCAGTAAGCATGAACATAAATAATAGAACAAACCATCAAACATAAGAAACACATATGAACACCAGTGTTTAAGGTGGAAACCCAATTCGGGAGAAAATCACTGCTGTTGTTATATCAGTCTTCAATATTTATTATAAAGTAAACTTCTTACAACCATGTACTAGCACAGACTCATACCAGCACGCAGGCACCCACTTGCAGAAGGCTACAACCTTCTCCCATTTACCAGCCTCTCCTAGATGGGAGCTACAACCCCCTGCTCTCGTTTAGCAGCCTCTCCTAGAAGGGAGCTACTACCCCGTGATCTCGTTTACCAGCTACCACTGGAAGGGAGATAAAACCCCCTCACTGAATTCTTTGACCCTCAGCACCATCATAGACCACGTTTCATCAATTTTCATACTGGATCCAACTGCTTCCATACAACACACCTTGTAGGCCACTTTTCATCAGATTTTCAGACTAGTCTTCATCATTTATTTTTTCTGATCATCGTAGAGATTCATCATTTCTAGATCATATCCATTGGTGAATCTTGTATGCAGATATCTCTTAAAGAGATTTATTTGAAAACCCATCCACATGCACACCTCGAACCATAATGCGCTTCTCCTTATATAGTTTTTCCTTTATCAATACCATGAGTAGAAAACCACTCAACCGCTAATGGTATTCATATCAAAAGTCGAACCAATCCAAATTGAAATCCCAATCTTCGTTATTCTATGCATGAAACGTCCCAAAGGTAATCTTTATCTCTGCCAAATAATACTATAAACAAGTTTAATAAACATTATCGTGCCGCTGACTCAGTAGTAATATATATATCCATATAGCCTTTTGGGCCCTTCAATAATATTTAATCTTCGACATGGGCGTTAAGATCTTGGCATAACGTATATTGTACCAATAATGCGAAGGGAAATCAGGTCCCACACACTTAAAACATGACATAATAATTTGGGTAAAAACCCGCAAACCTCAACATATGCGTATGGGCCCCAACGTTAACGGTCATTTCCAATCGATGGTTGTAATCGTGTCGCGCCACCTCACTTGATCGGACGGATATCGCTCGGCAAAGATGCGCGGACAATAACGCGCGATGGCTTACCATACTTTGGTTAACCTTCGCGCATCTTTATCAAACAACCACCGTTCGATGGCCTCTTCGCAGATCAACTGCTTGTATCGATATCGCTGGGCATCCTGGGTCGAACAATAACGCGCGATGGCCCACAAATGCGGACAAGCGGTTTTGTGGAGTCGTACAGGGACACGTGTCGAGCCCTCTATGGAATCGCTCCCCAACCAGGAAATACCGCTTTCCTGTCGAAAGCGGTGCGATGAAAACCGGAATCCGCTTTCACTATTTATTCCGCACGTGATTCCTCTCCTTTGCTTAAGGTTCCGTCCATCTTTCGGAGTTTACGTTAAATGCTGTGTGGTTAACTGGGATCAATGGTACTGCGGGGGGCACAAACAGTCCGATGATTAACCCGTACTGAGGAGTGCCTCCGCATCGCATATTCATTACTCTGCCTCTCTGTTTCTTTCTCCGATTGTGATATGTGATCATATGTATCACATCTTCGTTGCCTCTGCTTCATAGTCTACCTTGCTGCCTTTTCCGATTGCAATTTGCAATTATATCGAAAATGCAAACATCGCATCGCAGACCAACCGCATTGCATCTTAATTACATTACCTCTGCTTCTATTCACTATCTCTGCGTTATCTTGTGCCTCAGTTCCTTATCTGCCTTGCTTCCTCTCTGCTTCTTTGCTCTTTCTGCTGATCTCTTTGCTGCTTCTACTATCTCTCTATTGCTATCTCTTTCCGCTGGTCTCTTTGCTACTTCTGCTATCTCTCTGTTGCTATCTCTGCTTCTTGTCTAATGCTGCTCCTTGCTTCTTTCTTTGCCTTGTTGCTGTTCAGATGCTCCTTCTTTGTCACTTCCTTTGCCATCAATGGCAATATTTCCAACAAAAATGGATCGAGCATGATTTATTCAATGGTATTAGCACCTGATGGCAGGCCCACGGGTTATATGAAACGATAATGTGATCGGGGTTTATAAACCCGAGGCTTAATCGCATCGGAGTTTTTGTAATGGCAACAGACTTGTGCACTTTGAAATTTTGTGATTAAGTGCCTTGTGGGCCTAGCACCTGGTTTCAGGGTGTGGGCATGTGGGGGAAGTGTTTTAAAGACTTATTCAAAGGGGGCTTAAGTCCTTAATGATAAAAAATTGTTTTTTATGAATTTTTTCATGGTTTCAAAGGAAACGGGGGTTTCAGAATAGTTTAAAAATGAGTCTTAAACTATGGAAAAATGTTTTTCATGAATGGAAAAAGGAGAAATCATGAAAAATAGAGGAATTATATGGAGAAAAAGGGGAGAAAATGAAGGTTAGTTTTAAGTGGGGGAAGGGGAAAAAATGATGGTTTTGCAGCAGTCTTTCTCTTGGAATTTTAGCAGAATTTCTGAGTATTGAAATGGGGACAGTAGTGAAGATTTGGATAGAGGCATGAAGCCTTCAAGAGTCTTCAAGAGCCAACACTTTTTGCGATAAAATATGTTCCTTGAAGGCTCCAAAAATGATTTAGCCACCTTTTGGTATAACAAATTTATAGGTGGCTAACAAGAATGACCCCTAAATGAAAAATATGAATCATTTATCATGGAATGGACCTTGAAGGACTTTATTTGACCTTAAATGATGACCTTTAAACTTATTAAAACTATGACCTACCCTTAACCAAACTAAAAATGACTTTTAGACCTATTTAAAACCATGATAAAAAACAATGTTTTGAAAATTTTTTGGGTGATAACACAGCCTAACCATGATTGAACATGTTTTAAATTTTTGCTGATAAGTTAGAAAATGAAGATTTTCCAAAATATTTAAACTTGGCTTATCAGTACACTAGGTCAGGAAAAGATATTGGTTCCCAAAGCCCAAATATAAACCAAAGAGAAAAGAGAGGGATGAATGAAAAATTTTAAATTATAGCCCTCAAGTTTCTAGTTTTACTTGTGAAAAAATAAAATCTTTGTCCAGCTTGTCCAAAATGCCACAACTCATGACAAACCAAATTGCTTAACCCTGATTTGGTCATGTTTTAAATTTTATGTTGATAGATTAGAGAATGAAAATTTTTCAAAATGTTTAATCTTGACGGATAAGTAGACTTGGTAGATAATAAAAGAGCTCATCAGCCTAATATGAGCCTTTGGATGATATAAGGGTAGAAGTAGATAGTTTTTGCTTTCAACAGAAAAAATGATGTTCATGGTTTGCCAATCCAAATGCACCCAAATGAAGAAAAAATGCTAGGAAAAGTTTGATGGGTAAGTAGAGTTGATGTTGAAGCAATCATGTTTTTTCAGATTTTAAGATCACAACTTCAAGGAATAGTAGCAAGATCAACATTGAAAAATGAAGGAAATCAACAAGCATGTGAGGCATTTCATCTGCAAAATCAGAGATCTGAGGTTCTTGACACCTCCTGAAGGAGATGCCCTCCCCAAGTGGAGCCACTATTAGTCATAATTATTTTTCACTATCTTTGGATGACTATAGAATGGTTATAGTTTTTTGAAAAAAATATTCCTTGAATATCTTGAGTTTCAGAAATCTCACTGCCTTCATTATCTTCATAAAACCTTTTTCCCTATCTATCATTTTTCCATCTCAAATTCACCTTGTTGCTCTTAAAAGACTCCTTATGGGCTTATACCTCTCATTTTCATCCTTCTTTCCTACCTAAAACCTCATTTCACCATGTTCCCTTGTCAATAAACTCCATCCTTCCTCTAATATTTCTTGTTTCTAACTAATTCCCATGTCCCCTTGAGCATAACAACACTTTTGGAAATTCTCTTTTCACTTGAATGTTTTAAATTAAAATTTCAATCAAAATCAGGTCAAAGGGCACCCACATTAGGTCATTAGGGTTTTGAATTTCTTCAAGGTCATAATTTCATTCTGATGAGGCTAGCTCACATATGAGAAAGATTGATTGTGACAATCATTCTTTCGGCTCCCCAAAATCGTTGGATGTTTCAGGCACTTTTCCTTTGCTAGAATCTAGCTTAGATATAATAGAATGTTAAGAAATGGTTCTTCAAGAAGGACCTAAAATTTCCAAAGAGAATTATATTCTTAGTTCAAAACCTGCAAATGAGAAGAATAGACAAAGTTTGGCACTTTTGTAGAGGTGTTGGAATATTTATCAGTAGAAAGTACTAATGATGTAGACTCTCTACTCCTGAATGAAAACAAATTACAACAAGGGAACGGGAAAAAACATGATCTTGTATATGACAAGAGCTATAAACTTGATAGTCCATTTGAGTGCCAAAGTAGTGATTACTTTCAAGAAAATGACATGGAGAAAGCACACAAGGCCAAGCATGAAGAAAGTCTATCTGAAAATATTGATGGAATATGGAAAAAAGGTAAGGTGAATCGGACAGAAATGAATGAACTTTAAAGGGCCATAAAGATCTTAGAAGACAACACTGATAATTGCTGAAAAGAACTACAGGCCACTCAGAGATTTGAAAAAGGTGGCCCGAGAAGGTGGACAAGTTGAGTTGAATTTCATGGTGAAAACTACATAAGATTTTGAAGATGCTACTATGTGTAATCATCCCAAAGTTGTCAAAGTGAACATGTTAAACCCTAATGAGCAAAAGAAAAGCCAAATTGATGACTTCAGCAACCTGAAAAAGAAAAAATTGTCAAAGAGTATCAGTGAGAGAAGGAAAGGGATTTTAAACATTAGAAAGTGGGGTTTTCAAAGTTTAATTAAATTTCACTTCACTATAAAGGTCATTTAACACTTCAAAAGAATCATTTTTGCCTTTCAAAGGATCAAGAGAATACAACAAGGAAGATTTTGAGAGTTTTAAAGCAAAATTCTACTAAAGTTCCTTGGCGCTGCGCGTTTGCCTTGGCATTGCACGCCTGGGAGTTGGCGTTTTCCTCAACACTAAAGGCGTTGCATGCCTGTAGACTGGCATTGCACCCTTGTGAGAGGGACCCTATGCTAAATTTCCTTGGCACTGCGTGCTCAGAGACTGGCGCTACGCGGTTGGGTTGGCACTACGCCCTTAGCTATTAGCACTGCGCGCCTAGAGAGAGGATTTTTCCAAGGGTTGGGACCATCCAAATCACTTCAAATTGCTTTCAAGTCTTTTCCAAAGTCCTCCGAGCACTCTTGAGGGTGAAGTACATGACATGAAAATTTCTTTGAAGCTATTTTATCACTTTTAATTGAATGGAAATGAAACCCTAAAGGAAACCCTAAGAAAACCCTAATTTTAATATTGTAATCACTGTTTTACCCTTTATTCATCCTCCTATAAAGAAAAGCAGTCATAAACAAGGGTAATTAAATTGATTGAGGGTTTTTACTTTCATTTATTTTTCCCCTTCATTCACTCCCTTCATTTCTTCAAAGTGCCATTTCCTTCCCTTCCCCTCATCTCATTTCACTTGTGCCCTAGGGTTTCATAAAACAGAGTTTAAATGTCTGAGGGAGAAGATAGTGGTGTTGAGGCACAAATTCCAATGAGAAATGATCGTAAGGGAGGGAAGATAAACATGTTTGAACCCATCAATACAAGGGAAATCATGGCCTCTCCCCTCACTGTTTCTTGCTTTAAGCATGTGGGTTGTTTTGACTTTTGTGAGAGAGTGTAGCAAGTCCAAATTCACCTGGAGTTAACAAGACTATTCATCATCAATCTACATGAAAAGTAGGTCAATATTGTCAAGGTTACATTTTAAATGTCCATCAATGCCATTGGAGTTGCTACAGGGATACCTAGTGTGGTAGAGAAGTGGTTCAAACAAGAAAACCTAGACATGGGTTATTTTGAACCATACCTCAAACCTAGGTATAAAGATCATCACAAGTCTATCTTCCCTTTTTCTCATATTATTTATAGATATGCACCTATGATGAGGATAATAATGAAGTATTTCACTTGTGAGGGAAGGCTTTCTTGCCTCTACTCTTACCATATCTGTCTTCTTATGAATTTCACTAGAGTTAGGATGCTGCATATACCATATTATCTTTTCCGTAGCATTGAAAAAATGGCCTACATTGTGAAAAAGAGATATTATAATCAGAAAATGCAAAGCCTATTTCATCATTCACTCATCAAGATGGTGGTCATGCATCAACTTCAGTAGAAAACCATTTCATTTGATGCATTCATTGCCAATGATGTTTTCATTACTCCACCTAGCCATCATCAGTAGGATATTCCTTCATCTTCTCATCCTCCCATATCCACTTCTCCATCACATCCGATTGTTCATACATCACCATCCACTCACATTCATTCACCTCATGATGATCTTTCCTCATCACCTTCCCACCACCCTTCACCATCACATCACGATACCATAGCCCCAAGCAGGGAAAAATACATTGAAACAACTGGCACTAAAATGATTGATATTGAGCCATTTCCTTTGACCTATCAGAGAGGAAACATGCATGTGTTTTCTTCACTTATTGTGAAAGGGGCTATGCCTTCTTCATCAACAAAACAGGTTGATAAAGGCAAGGAAAAGGTTACAGAGCATATCATTGTTGAGGAGGAGGACAAAAATGAAACTGAGCAAGAGTTTCATTTTATTTACCTTGAAGATGAGGATGAGGAGAGAATTACCAATATGTTGATCAAAAGCAAGGATTCCAAGATTACTTAGCTTCAAGCTAATCTTGGTAGAGCGAAGAATGCGATTAACTTCCTTAAGTTAGAGAATTAGCAGTTGAAGACAAAGCAATCATAGCTCCTTTAGAGGCCAGAAAGGGTAAGGCTTTGCTAGATGAGACCTTGGGAAGTTTTGATGGAAGTGATGATGAGGAAGATAAGCTTCCTAGACAAAGGCCAAAGACCATTGAGTTGAAGAGGGCTTTAGCTCAGGAAAGGAAAAAGGAGGCAGAATTGGTAGAGCAGCTCACTCCCACTGAGCTACTTGCCATAGAGATTATCAAGGATAGAGAGTCTTGGCTAGAGAGAGCCAATTTACACCTAGAGGGTCAACTAGAGAAGGCCAAGAGAGACAATGACATTCAGATGAAGATGGCAATACATTATGCCATGAGAAACAAGATTGCAAGGGCTAAGATCGAACATGCCCATGCAAAGATTCAGGATTTTATCGAGGAAAAGGAGAAATAGAAGCTCAATATCCTTTTTGATGTGTTTTTCCAAGCATCTAAATCTTAATCAGCAAGCCAAATTCCAATTTTGGCACTTTTTTTCACATTGTGAATTTTTGAGAGTTTGACTTGCAGAAAATTGGCAAAATGCGTAGCTCCACTGCCGCTGCGCTCTTTTTTGGGCCATACAAATGGTAAAATGTCAGCATATTCATGTTCCTAATGACAAGTAAATCAACCTTAGAAACTTTTAGAAGATGTGGAGCAAAACGGGTCCCTGCAAAAGGCCAAAACTACCAAAAAATCACCTTTCTGCCCTCTTTTTGGCACTGGCGCTGTGCATTTAACAGTCTTGGGAGAAGTTATTTTTGACAATGTAGATGGGCACCATTTTGGAAAGTGAAAGAAGATTTGGAAACTAGACTCAGAGACCTTTCCAGTGAGCCATCTTGGAACTCATTTGGGCACCGGGAAGGCCTCCAAATGTTAGCTGCAAAACAAACAATTTTTTATGCCTTGACGTTGCGCATTTGCACTAGCACTGCGCCCCTATCCCTTGGAGTTGTGCCCTTACCATGAGTTATTGCAAAATATATTTTGAAGCCTTAAAGTCAAAGATATTCCAAAATTAGCTCAGAGGTTGAATTAGGAGTTATTATTTCAATGAATGAGTCTTAGATATTTTTCTTTGGGCCTTGCATGGTTTCAAAGGTCAAAATGCATTAAATATGTAATAAATGACATCTAAAACCCTATCTAGGGTTTTACCTCCTCATTTTTCAGATAAATACTGCATGTATGCTTCATAATTTTTGTTGGTTGGTTGAGTAGTGGTTGGATTGATTAGTTGTTGATCTAATTGATGGATTGCTAGGTTGGATTTGAGAAAGCTCTAGGTTCCAAAGATCTCTTGTATATGGAGTAATGTAACTGTTTTGATCATTTGTAATACAAGAATGTTCACAGGATTCTTGAGCTATGTTAATGGTGAATTTTTCCTTCTTTGTCAATGTTTCCTTGTGTTTTCCATTATGTCCATTATTTCTCTGATAAAAGAACATAAATTTTAGAGTATGATATGATTTCTTGGCACCCTATTTCTGTCCGCATTCTTTATCTTAATGTTTTCCTTTGAAAGGTCTGATTAGATAATTCTTAATTTCTCTTTGGTTCCACTTATATTTTTTTCTTGAAAATGATTTAATGGAGTCAAGCCAAATAATTCTATGGTATGCCCTGTCCTTTGGTGTAGCTTGAAACATTGTTTTTAAGGCCCTTCTTTGAATTTTACTTAGTAGGGTTTAGGCTAAAGAAGTTTATGGTTTGCACTGTCCTTTGGTCCATATTGAATAATTCACTTTGAAGTTCTTTGAAGTCTGATTGAAGAATTTAGGAGTTCCTTGCTCTTTAATCATTACTAAAATGTTATCTTAAATGTTTTCTTTGTCTGAAAGTGAATAGCTAGAGAATTTAGGAGTTCCCTGCTCTCTAGGGTTTGCTGGATTGTTGTCTTAAAGTTCACTTGATAAAGCCAGGCCAAAGAAGTTTATGGTGTGCCCTTTCCTTTGGTTCTTTTTTAAGTATAGTGATTTTAAAGACTCTTTTTGTTCTAGCACATGTTAAAGAATTCTTAATTTCGCTTTAGTTTTACTATTTTCCCAACTTATTGTCATTTCATATGCCATCTAATCTAAGAAATCCACTTGATATAGTTAACTTTCCCTATGAAAACCCTTGTTGAGTTGATGAAAGATTAAATCCTTTTATGAATCCATAGCCCAATGGATTGATTTTTCTCATGGTCTATCTATTCAGCTAAAACACTCCCTCAAATAACCACACCACTGATCTATCAACCTATCAATAAAATCAATCAAAACAAAAAAATCCTTAGAACTTCATAACTAGCCTAAGATCATAAAACAAAAGCATACATACATATCATTCACAAACACAAATATAGAGAGAGCCCTCTCTTAGTCCAGGAATTCTAGGTCCTAGGACTCCAAAGTTGGTTTGATGTTACCGTTTCTTATTTGGTCTTACCAATCTGAAAAATTACAGAGACCTAACAAAATTATCAACTTCTCTTTAATCATTACTTAATACCGCTATTTTCTCCATATCATAACTCATACTGCCTTAAATATTCAATTAGTATAGTTAGCTTGCCCTGTGATGCACTTGGAAAATTGATGCCACAAACCATCCCTTTTGTGACTCCATAGCCTAATGGATTAGACCCTGCAGATCTACTCATCCAACCAACAAAATCAATCAAAACAACCAATTCTCACCACCATTGTAACTAGCCTAACATCAACATTCATAATATTAAGGAAAATTTAAATCATAAATAGAGAGAGCCCTCTCTGAATCTAGGAAGGCTAGGTCATGGATTCCAAAGAGGTTTGATGTTTTTCTCTATCGTTTATTTTTTCCAATCTTATAAATTATAGGGCCTACAACATAATGGCCACCATACTAGGTAACTATTGAAAATATTGATATTTCATTAGAATTCAGAAACCCCAGTTAAAAAAAAAAAAAACATTGTATGCTAAAAGTATTTTCCAAGATTGGTATTTGGTTGTTGATGGTGGACAAACAGTCAAACACACGAAGGTTGAAATCATCCACCTGGAAACTCCACAAAGTTCAGTTGATCTAAAGACTCCACTAGTAAAATAATCCATAATTGTAGAGAACCTATAGTGACTCCATTCTATTGTTGATTATTTTCAAAATGAATTCAAGAATACAACGCAGGTATGCCCCTATGGACAGATCAAAGATTCCAGGTTTTCCAAATCCCATGCCCAACATCGATTGGTTAAAATATCTTCCAGTGTTTAAAGATGAAAAAGGATATGATGTTGTTATACATTTGTTAAGATTTCATATGCGCGTCCGTAGGTTCAAAATCCAAATTTCAGAAGATTGTCTTATGAAAATGTTTGTGGCAAGTTTAGAAGAGAAAGCTAGGTCTTGGTATGATGATCTACCAGTTGCAAGTATAAGTTCTTTGAAATTTTTTCATGTTTTGTTTTGTGACAAGTATAAAGAATACTATTCGTCCTTGTCACTAGTTCAAGACTGTTGTGATAATTTTCAAATTTTTATTGAATATCTGGAGGATTACTATGATGATGATCAGTTTATGAATGAGGAAATATTAGAGGACTTAGAAGAAAGAAATTTTCAGAAGATAGAAGTCTTGCTTGAAATTTATTCTCATAATAAAAAAGGGAACAATATATGTTGTCTAGAAGTTCATGAAGGTTCACCACAGGAGATATTCCTAGCACCATATGGACAAATTGATCAGTAGATGGTTAAGGAAGTAACTTAGTTTCTTGAACTTGTTCAAGCAGAGGACAACAACGAAAACCTACAACAATCTAGTGATAAAGGAGAAAAAGTAGCATAGCTTGATGGCGTATATTCACAAGAGCACCTCCAACCAGTAGTGTTTTATTCAGAGATTGAATACCAATCAAGTTTTCCTAATGAAAGCCAAGGAAGTTTTCCAAAAGAAAATCAACCAGGTTTGCTGATTGAAGATCACTTAAATTCTCTTTCTGAGTTTGTTGAACTTGAAGAAAATCATAAAAGTTCTCCATCTTTATTTTCTTCTTGGGATGTTGACAAAGTTGCATAGCATATTATTATATCTAATGATACTTTGTTTGAGATGATCAAGAATTTGCAACTTCCCTGCAAGTTTTTGAATGATAAAGGGAATGATGAAGAGAAAACAGAACAGTTGATTATCATGGATAGAGAAGAAAAACAACTTTCTTCCTTATTATTGATGACGCTTAGTTTCAACACATAAGAAAAGCAACAGTCATTAGGGGAATTTTTCAATCTAAAATGGGCTTCCTAAGGAAAATGTACAATCAAAATTCACTTTATGGGAACCAATCACATTTTAGGGGATGACACCATCCCTAATGGTTGAGGTGGAAATGCTTGAGTTAAAGGTACTTAGTTGTCACATTCTCAATGGTGGATAAAAACTCATGGTTAACCATGATAGTGCTCTAAGTACTTTTAAAGTCAAAGTAAAGTACTCATAATAAATGTCATTTCACATTTTTTGAATAAAAATATATTATTGTTATTTCATATTTCTTGAAAGAAACAATGCATATCCCTATACATTTATTATATTATATTATATTATATTGTTTTTATATAGTATATTAATTACATGTTATTATACAATTTAAATAATATAAATTTTAATTAATATCATATAATATAATTAAGAATTTATAAATTTATATTTATATTTTATTTTAAGTTATTTAAGTAAAAAAGACAAATGCATTAGTTGTTCAATAATAATGACTTTTTCTTGAAAAGATCATTCTTATTTATAGTCACATCAATATAAATTTTTATTAATTTTAATTTGGTACAACTTTTGAATTGAATTTAACTATGGTTACATGGATTGTGGTGCAAAAAGTGAATTGCAAATTCATAAATATTATTTTATTGTTTTAGCTATTATTTTATTATTTCCTTAGGAGGCCCATTTTAGACCTCAAAATTCCCCTAATGTTGGAATGAGGTTTGTTTTCCTGTTACAAATCATCCAAAAGAACTTATGTTGAATTTTTACCATGATCCTTTGAGCAATTTATTACAGTCATCAGTGAAGGAAGAATCTACCAGGTTGATTAACAGAGCTATTGAATTCAGTGAAAGATTCAATTCGCCATGCTTTGAATCCTTTTCTCTACTCACAGAAATGGAAGGCCAGTTTCAGTTAAGCACTCATTTTCTTGACTGGTTACATCGGACATCTGATTATTATTTGATGGGATAATTTTTTATCAGACTAGTGTAGGTAGGTGTGCAAATAAGCTCAGTACTCTGAGCATCTTTCCAGTTTTAGTTTAAAATCACTTTTTAGTTGTCAGTTCAAGTGTGTTCCAGAATTTAGTTTCAACATAGTTCAGGTTTCAACATTCAGATTTTCAGGGCGCAACAATGATCTCCGTTTGACATTTTGCAGTGCATAGTTCAGCTAGAATTCAACTTAGATTGTAGTATATTGATCAGAAGTTCAGAACAAATGAATAAAGTTTCCAGTTGCAAACGTTTTGTGGTAGATCAGGTTGCTAGCTTAAATCATCCCAACGACCAAGGCGCTGGTCACCAAATTCAGAGATCTGCAGTTCTTTGTTCTCTTGTTGGGAGGACAACATCCCCATCTGGAGCTACTGTTAGACTCCTGTAATTCACAGTATCACAAGGTGACTAATTATCTCTTTTTAGATAATTTATATTGAAAATAATATTCCATGACTGTCATTTATTTCCAAAAAGGTACTTCTGGCACAAAATATGGCAAAGGATGATTGTATTCACCTCATTTCCAATATAGTCCAAACTAAGCCTAAATGCATTAGTTAGCACTATCCACCTCACCAAACCCCCAAAATGCACATATATAAAGTTTTTGGACTTTATATTAAGTCCCGACACCTCCATTTCAGCTTTGCCCACCCACTAACAACCATATCATATTTCCCTTTAAACTTACCATATTTTTTTTTATCATAGCTCTACCCACACCACAACAAACCCTATATATATATCATATATTACATATGTGATATATTATTTATCATTTTCCTCAATTAACCGTATTAAAACATTTACATTTCATCACAATTTTCTTATCGCAGTTTTAAACTACATTCATAACACAATTGTCAAATCCTATAAAACCCTTGAAATGCGATTTGCAATATTGGTTGGGACCCATCACCTTTTCGCATCACAAGTTATAAAATATTACTTACCACTTTCACTTACTTCCACCTCATTCCCCTATATGTGATTTTTGATATTGGCTGGGACCCATCACCTTTTCGCATCGCAAGTTCGCAAATATTACTTACCACTTGCACTCACTTCCACCTCATACCTTGATATGCGATTTGTAGTATTGGTTGGGACCCATCAGCTTTTCACATTGCAAGTTCGCAAATATTACTTGCCACTTGCACTTACTTCCACCTCATTCCCTTATATGTGATTTTCGATATTAGTGGGACCCAATCGCAAGCTCAAGAGGATAAGCGCTCAAGAATCATGTTGAAACACTGAAGTGCAAAGTGCAATAATGAAGCAGACACAATATAATTCAAAGCTAAAATCTAAAATAATTGAAGTCCATCGCATATCAAAAATTGCAAGCTCAGGAGGATATGCACTCAAGAATCATGTTGAAACGCTGAAGTGCGAAGTGAGATAATGAAGCAGATGTGATGCAGGTAAATGTTGAAGCCTAAAGGATTTCAAGTCTGGGTGTATGTGGTTTCCCCATTGTTAAATCACATCAGAGAACATAGGAGGCTTATAACGTAGAACAATTGGATCGCAAAAATTCTATTAAGGGACAGGAAGTGAGGCTATTCAAAGGTTAATTGGAATTTATTTAAGGTCGAAGGTTCTTTGTAGTAACAATTTTTTATGAAGGAAAGTGATCGCGAGTAGAAAGGATCGGCTAAGGGACCCAACACAGAGCAAAGGGTAGAGTAAGCTAAACGCCGCGGTGATAAGGAGATATGGTCGCACTGTTGGAAAAGTGCCATCTGGGTCAAGTCAGGAAAAGGGAATTTGTAAAGAACTATTATAATATAACAACAGAAACATAAAAGGTAGTGAACACATTAGCACATCCACTGATCGACGAAAAGTTCCAGCACCACATCATATTTAATGATCCAGCAAAGGCGACCCAAAATTAGAGCCATATGTCAAATCCACCTGTTGTTCAAATCTTCGTGACCACCTTAGCCACTTTCAGCTACATTTGGATTCAAGAAGAGCTGCCAAAGTTTATGGATTCATGAAGAGTTGTTGAAGTTAATTCCACATGCGGCATTTTGTGAGAGAAATTTTGTTCGGCCCTTGCATGGCCACACCTATCTAGTTTTTCTTAATTGTAATTAATGAAAATTTGTTGAATTAGACAGGGCAACCAATGTAGTTTTTAGTTAAATACTACATGCATTGGCAGTATCAGGGGTTGGATCCTGTTGGACCTTTTTGGACCCTGCACTGTAAGAACATTTTGTATTAGAGCATTGTAATTTTTGGAGCTAGGCATCAACAATAAGAGATCGTTTACATGATACTTGAGATGTGTTAAATGGTGATGTGTTTTCTATTTGTGTTAAATGTTTCCATTGTTTCCCTTACGATGCATCCATTTATCTAATTGTAAAATATAAATTTTAGATTAAGATTTTCTTTTGGAGCACCTTAATTCTATCTGTATTTACCATCTGAATGTTTTCTTCTGAAGTCTGGTTAAATAATTCTTAAATTCTCTTTATTCATTTCCAAATATCGCTATTTTCTCTGTATACTAACTCATTTTGCCTTAAATATCCAATTAGTATAGTTAGCTTGCCCTATGATGCTCCTGGAAAATTGATGCCACAAACCAGCCCTTTTGTGAATACATAGCCCAATGGATTAGACCCTGTAGATCTTCTCATCCAACCAACAAAATTAATCAAAACAACCAATTTTCACCATCATCGTAACTATCCTAACATCAGCATTCATAATATCAAGTCAAAGTTAAATCATAAGTAGAGAGAGCCCTCTCTGAATCTATGAAGGCTAGGCCCTGGATTCCAAAGAGGTTTGATGTTGTCCTCTATCATTTATCCTTGCCAATATTATAAATTATAGGGCCTACAATAGTCTTCAAAAACCTTACCTTGAAATAGAAACAAAGATAAAGAACAATCTTAAAAAACAAGTGAATGACTATCTTCATACCTCTCATCCAAAATACAGGGTTTTGGATGCTCATGAAAAACTTTAAATGTAGCAACCACTTCAAGTGTATTTGATTCCTCATGTGCTTCAATGGGAAGAAGATCAATTTTACTGCCACAAGAGTCAAGGAAAACAACTTCTTGTTCATTTTTTCCTTGTAAAAGTAGATGATCATTGCTATAAGTTGATTCACTGCTTAAGTTTTATGTACACACAATTTCATAATTTTGACTTGGACCAATTTATTCTTGACTGTTAGGATGAATATCTCTTTCATATTCAAGAAAAGAAGGAGTTGATGTGTTCTATGAATGATCCTTTGTATCAATGCAGCTAATTTTTGCTAATTTTTTTGGGAAGAAAATTCATAAATGGATTCTATGATCTCATCATCTAGACACTCTTCATCACCAAAATCCTCTTCAAGGTATTGAATGAAATATTCATAGGATTGACAACAATCTTAGAACAACAAAAATGAATGATGATATTTTCCATAAAACTCGAAGAATGTTGTGTGGAAATCTTTAAGAGATAATAATTTATCTGGCTTCAACCCTTCATAACATGATCTTTCTTTCCCTTCCAGGGTAGCCATAAACATTTTCATCAAACTAACCTCATGAAACCTAATCCCAAGCTTATGTATATGCCAATGAAATTTTATCAAATGCATAATAGCCTCATCCTTCTTGCCATCAATGAATTGGGTAAGATAAGTTTACCAATCTATGCAAGGTATTCGATTTGGAAATCCAGGAATGTGAGCATGGTTTATAGGAGCATACCCTATAGCATTGAATCCAACTTGAGAATGATATATGAACTAAGGAATCCTTTAGGCTACTGATTCTTCTACCAGTGGAATCATTATTAAAACCATGATTTCTGGATTTTTGTGCTACACGTGGTATGGTTGTAAATCTTATGATGTCTAATACCCAATAGATAAATCAAGCACTGAAAACACCTCCTCCAAACCCGTGAACAATGGACTCGAAGTCAATTTGTCCAAAAGTGCAGCAACTCTCCTGTAGCAACTGTATTTTGGGGATTTCTCTCAAATCATAACACCTATGAATAAACTGAAGGAGGGTTTTGTTCTTTGGTCTATTATTTACAAAAAATTCTTTCACATTTGTAAAATTCATCTTCATTACTTTAGAAATTTATTTTGAAGTATGACTATCCCTGTGTGAAACAAATGACCTCCAACCCTAAAAATCATGTCAATCACCTATGCTGATAGAAATAATTCCACCCCTACTATGGTGGTCTTGTTCCTCCTGAAATGGGTGGAAAATAGACTAGTCAACTTAGCATGGCAGCCTACCTCTTGTATTTTGTCACAAAACCCTAGGAACCCTACTTGTTCAAATGCCCTCTTGATGAATGGTAAAGCATTGATATCCTTCAAACGGTGGGCTAATATTTTCTCATGAGTCTCTAAAACCTGTGGAGTGAAGAATGAACCTATTTTTTCTTTTTTTGACCTCCAAAACCCAAAAACACAACGTGTTCTCTAGAAGCGCAACGTGCTTAATGGCAAGGGTTTATTGATAAACAATTCATGGTTCTCATGGTTGAGATAAAGAAAAATGGTGGAGAAGTGTTCTTGGAGGATGGAATGAACCTTTTGAATGCTTTGATGTTCCTTTTATTTCTTGAAAGTCAATTTTTTTCTTTGGTGATAGTGGTACATCACATGTCCTTTTGAGAATGACATGATGAGGTAGTGTACTAAATATTTTATTGCTATTTTTAGAAATTTTACATCTCCATGTGGGGTAAATGTACCTTTGAAATATTTTTTGAAAACTTTTCCCTAATTACCAACCCCCATGATAATGGCTATGGTGATGACATGAGCTAATGATGACACCAAATGCATATCTTAAAACATGATTTGAAACTTTGAACCCTTAACATATCCATGTTATGATTTGATGACCAAGACACTCATTTGATGACCTCTCACAAGCAATGATGAAATGACCATGATGACATTTTATGACCTTTAAAATGGAGGGAGTAGTAATAATACCTAGGACATGACTCAAGACTCATTTGACTATAAAAAGACATGTCAAATTTTATTTGAAAATATAACAATTTGACCTCAGACACTATCAATCATATGGAAAGAGTACATTTGATCATTGGTGAATCATAGAGACTAACATTGGCTCCAACTAGGGATGGAAACTTCTTTATGAGGTGTAAAGAACACCATAGACTAGGTAGCCTCATACATTGGGTGATGGAGTTAAAAAAAAAAAAAAAAAAAACTTGGCACTGCGATGACTGACTAACTAAAATTAAGAGAGACTAAAACTGACTTGACTTGACTCAAAAAATTGACTACTGACTAAACTTACTTATGGCAGCAGATCATCGTATTCTTAGGGACTTCACTTCGGGCTTCAAATCATGATGATAACCACCCACCTGCTGAAGATATATATACAATCATGTGAAATTCTCCCTCCAGTGTAACCAATCCAGCAAATGGATACTTACTTGAATCATTCTCACACTTTCCTTGAGCAGGCATAAAAACAAAATATAGGCAACTCCAAGTGTCCACAAAATATGTGCTCATGATCCATAAATACAAGAAAATACATCTTCCCTATTGACTGTAGAAAATTAGTAAAAGAATCCCCAATAATCTGAAATGTTACCCTATCTTGAAACTCAGTAGAAATACAAGTACACCCTTCATTTTCTAATGAATTTTTTTTTTTAGGATGAAAAATGAAAATATGTTTATCAAGTTTGTCATTTTCATCGAAATAAAGGGAAGTTTGTTCTTGAAAATCTGAGGGAACCATATTATCAATAGTAAAAAATATGCACATTCATAGGATCTTGGACAAATTTCTCTTCCTCAACGGACTCTTCATTTTCTGATCCTGGAGAAGGATCATCATGTGTAAGAGGCTATAAAACAACCTATTCTTTATCGTCGCTCTCATCTTCATAATATTCTTGCATTTTTTTATGATTATTCTTTGCCATAATTATGTTGTCTAAAACTCCCATACATGCCAATTCAAAACTATGATTTGCACGAATCTACCCTTGAAATAGTGGGCTGGAGAGACATAGGAGTGATGAATATCTAGAGATACTAGTTCATAGATTTCATCACTAATCTCATCTTCATCTTCACAAACCTGATCTTGAAATAAAAACCCAGAGAAAGAACAATATGAAAAAATAAGTGAATGACTATCTTCATAACTATCATCCAAAAGACAAGGTTTTGGATGTTGATGGGAAACTTTAAATTCAGCAACCACTTCAAGTGTATTTTATTCCTCATGTGATTCAACATGAAAAATATCAATTTTAATGTCACAAGAATAAAGGAAAACAAATTCTTGTTCATTATTTCCTTGTAACGGTAGATGATCGTCGCCATAAGATGATTCACTGCTTAAGTTTTTTGCACATGCAATTTCAGAATTCTAACTTGGACCAATTTCTTCCTAACTATTGGGATGTAAATCTGTTTCATCTTCAATCAAAGGAGTTGATGTGTGTTGTGAATGATCCTTTTTATCAAGGCAACTAATATTTTCTATTTTCTGTTGGGAATAAAATTCATAAAGGGCTTATATGATCTCATCATTTAGACACTCTTCATCACAAAAAGCCTCTTCAAGGTATTGAATGAAATATTAACAAGATTCACAACAATATTCAAACAACAAAAATGAATGATGAGATTTTCCATAAAACTCACAAAATGTTGTGTGGAAATCTTTAAGAGAGAATAACCTACCTGACTTCAACCCTTCATACTATGATCTTTCTTTTCCTTCCAGGGTAGCCATAAAAATTTTCATCAAACAGTCCTTATGAAACCTAATCACAAGCTTATGTATATGCCAATGAAATTTTATTAAATGCATAATAGCCTAATCCTTGTTCTCATTTATGAATTTGGGAAGGTAAGTTTGCCAATATATGCAAGGTATTCAATTTGGAAAACCAGGAATGTGAGAACGATTCATAGGACCATACCTTATAGCAATTGAATCAATCTTGAGAATAATAAATGAACAAAGGCATCCTTTAGGCTAATGATTCTTATTCCAGTGGAATAACTAAGAAAGCCCTGATTTCTAGATCCTGCTTCAAGTGGAGTATTGGATGAAGTTGGAGTCATCAGGCGAATGATTTCAACCTTCCTGTGTGTCTCACAATTGTCGACCATCAAAAAATCAGATATAATGTTTAATTATATTACTCGAGGAATATGAAACTATTTTCTCCCCGGAAAACGATGCCAAATTGTTATCGCTCAGTTTCCCAAGACTGAGAAAGGAGACTGAAGGAGGTAACCTCATATCAATTTTGGATTTGATAGCTAGCCCTACCAAATCGTAGAGGGCTACCTCTACAATATCACAACCAATGAATTGACTGGAGAGAAAAATAGATCTTAGTCTAGATATTCATTTCACTAGGGTTTGATTTTAGGGTTTTGTTGGATCAAGATCGTAGGTCCAGGAACAAGGTCGAGATTTAAAATGATCAATTGTAGGGACAAGATGGGGAAAGGTAGGTATGATTAGTGACAAAAATAGGTTTTCATTGTGGTATAGGGTTGAGTAAGAAAGATCAAAATTAGCATTAGACTTTGAATTCATTTATCAGAAGATATGGAACACAAACATGAAAATCTCATTTAAACAGAGCATAAAAATATGAATTATGCTTAAAAAATAAAGAGATGATCATATTAAAGCATACTAATGGTAGTAAGAATAATTAAATATTAAATTTGATGATAAAACAGAGGAAAATCATTGTCAATAAACACACCACAGTAATCCCAAGATAACAATTACAACTGCCTGTTATATTACTGCAAAAAATGGTGTACATTAGCTCCAAACCTCTGACTCTCAAATATCCAACCTTTGATTTTACTTAGACCAGGCTACATATATATGAAAAACTACATTCCCACTCCCAAGTATCAAATCCATCATCATATGAATTGTTTACAAAAAAATCTCTAACCATATCTAAAACTAGGGAGGTTAGAAACAAACTCCCTTTTTACACTAACTGATTGAGTTTGACTTTGAAAGAATTAAATTGCAAGGAAATTGACTCTAACCATAACTAGGACACTTATTTACATCATGTGACATCATTAGAAGATTAATTACATCAAGAAAAGTTGAATTTGACCATGAAAACTTGAAAACAAGTTTTTCTCCACAGAAGCGGAGCGAAACCCACATAAGCGTAGCACGCTCTCAGAAGAAGCGTAACAAACTTTGAGGGAGTGTTTGGATGAATTTGGTTGATATATGAGCTTATATGAAGGTAGATATAAATAACTTAGGATGTATACTAGTCCTCTGAAGCATAAAATCAGAAAAAACTCACCTCCAAGGCTCCTCAAAACCCATTCTCCCCAAATTACTCCAGAAGCGCAACGTGTGGTCCAAAAACAATGGCAAAAGTGTGAAAAACTAGTGGTTTTTTACATTTTCTTTCAAATTGGTGAGCTAACATGAGATATAAAGTGGTTTTATGTAATATAATAATCATATGACACCTTTACATACTTTTCATTTGTCATTTGGATGTTCTGAGAAGTGCAATGTGGCCATGCTGTGTTTCTGGAGGGTCACATTTTTGGCTTTTCTGCAACAATAGTGCTCAAAGGAAAAGAAATATCTCTCTAACCATAATTTTTTTTATAAAACGTAGAGAGGTTTTTTTTGTAGGTATGATGTGAACAAACACCTCCTCCGGTTTGAAAAACGATGTTCCCATTTTTTCAGAATCCAAGTTTGAATTTGGTCACTAAAAATGCAGTGAAAAATTACCGAATTGTAGCAGAAGCGTAGAGAAAGTTTGGAGAGTGATTTAGAGGCCTTCCTAGAGAATTTTTTTGGCTGAAATTGGTATTTTTGTAAATATTATGAGGTCTACTACACAATAGAATCATGAAGCACTTCAAACACCTGCTCCAAACCCCTGAAAAACGGACTTGAAGTCAAGTTGTCCAAAAGTGCAACAACTCTCCTGTAGCAATTGTATTTTGGGAGTTTATCTCAAATCATAACACATGCGCATAAAATGAAGGTTTTTTTTGTTCTTTGGTCTATGATTTACAAAAAAATCTTTCATGTTTGTATAATTCATCTTCATTACTTCAACAACTCATTTTGAAGTAATACTATCCCTGTGTGCAGCAAATGACCTCCAACCCTAAAAATCATGCCAATCACATTTGTTGATACCAATAATTCCATCCATGCTATGGTTTTCTTATTCCTCTTGAAATATGTGGCAAATTGACTAGTCAACTTAGCATCGCAGCCCACCTCTTGTATTTCCTCACAAAACCCTAGGCAACCTACTTGCTCAAATGCCCTCTTGATGAATAGTGAAGGATTGATTTCCTTCATACGAGTTGGATCATATTTTCTCATGAGTCTATAAAACCTGTGGAGTGAAGAATGAACCTGTTATTCCTTTGTTTGACCTCGAAAACCTAAAAACGCAACGTGTTCTCCAGAAGCACAACATGCTAGTGTAGAAGCGCAACGTACTTGATGGCAAGGGTTTTTTGATGAAAAATTCAAGGTTTAGATGGCTGAGATGAAGCACAGTGGTGGAGAAATGTTATTGGAGGATGGAATGAAGCTTTTGAATGCTTCTATGGTCCTTTTATTTCTTGAAATTCGATTTTTTTGCTTTGGTGATAGTATTACATCACATGTCCCTTTGGGAAATGACATGATGAGGTAGTGTACTGCAGCTTTTATTGCTCTTTTTGGAATGGTCACATCTCGATGTGGGGTAAATGTAACTTTGAAATATTTTTTCAAAACTTTTCCCTAATTACTAACTCCCATGATGGTGACTATGGTGATGACATGAGCTAATTATGACACCAAATGCATATCTTAAAACATGATTTGGAACTTTAAACCCTTAATGTATGCATGTTATGATTTTATGACCAAAATGATGACCAAGACACTCATTTTATGACCTCTCACAAGGAATGGTGACATGACCAAGATGAAATTTTATGACCTTGAAAATGGAGGGAGTAGTAATAATACCTAGGAAATGACTCAAGACACTAACATGACCATGGAAAAAAACAAGAGGAAACAATATCAGAAGAAGAAGGGTTAAACAAATCAAGAATGATGAAAAATATGAAGAACCTCTCCTGCTGGCAAAAGGCATGGAAAAAAATATTTTTAGTCATTTACATTCCCCTTGCCAATCCAGTGATCACGATTTTGGGCTTATTGAAGATGTTGATGATCAGTGTTTTGAAGTTGATACTTCTATATGTGAGGAAGTTGTGCTTCCAATGCAGGAATTTGAGAATGATGATTTTAAATATTAGTAACCCTTGAGCCTGAAAAAAAAGCTCAAGAAAGGCTAATTGAGAAACTCACTTTAGAGAATAGATATATGAATAAATTACTATGGATTATTGAGGACAAAGAATATTCTTTCAAGGAATAAAGTTCGGATCTAAAAAATCAATTAGAGAAGTTAAGGTTAAAATAGTAAAGTCCAAACAATAGAAATAAAGGAAACCAACATCAAAATCAAGATCCAAAGAATGTGCCAAATAAAAACATGAGAAATGTAAGGTTTTTTTGTTGTCAGAAGTTTGGACACATTGCTACAAATTGTAGAATAAAAAATGACAAACCTCTCCTAGAAAAATAGGTAGTCGAATGTGGATAACTCTCGAGCAGTTACTCAAGGCAATGCAGCCCCATTGTTCCCTGGGTATAAAAATGTTTTTTATGTGTAATACTATTTTTGTAATGAATTTTGGCATAAAGGTGTTCATTGTAAAAAACTGTTATTTTTTCCATTTCTTAGACACATTACATGTTTTATCTGCAGTAATATTGTCCATAGAGCCAAATATTGCTTTCTTATTGTAGCCCTTAAGGGATCTAATCTAAAAATGAGGAATTGGAGGAGGAAAAATGAGCCAAAAGAATTTTTGAGCAGGAAACAGTACATCAAGTTTTGGAGGAAGAAAAAGAAAGAAAAAAAAGCTTGGAGAAAGAAAGAGAAAGAAGAAAACTAAGGCCATCCCTGTCTCATGGCAAGCATGAAAGCTCCTAAAAGGAATTTTTTTCAAAAGGCCTCATCAAATTTGACATTGCTTTTGGCGTAAAAGTTCTTGTTGATTATTGTTTTTAAATAAATATGCATTATCTATTCAAACGTTTGGTACGTGGAGTTCCCTGCATGAAGTAAGAAATAAATGTTTGGATTTTGATAAATAAATAAATAAAAAATTGCACGTTTTATTTAATATTTTTACGTGATAAATTATTTTTACATGATAAATTTAAATAAATTTCGATTAGAGAAGAGAGTGTTGATATGTCATTTGGAGGAAGTTCAACTCCTAGTGGTGGGTAAAACATCGCTTTGCAAGAACCGATGATGGCGATTTAGTTTGATTCCATCATAAAGGTAAGGACACAATGTGTTAATCATCGAAGTCATTCTTTTGGTATGAAAAGGCTAAAATTATAAATAAATTTAGTTTTCAAGCAGGTATTGTGATCACATTAATTAATGAGGTAGTGGTATAGTGGGACTCGGTTGGTTCAAGAAGACTTGTCGTGTAAACGCATTAAATCATTTATTCTGGGCCTACATTTTGGTGTGAATCGATCCAGTTGTAAGTAATGGCATGTTGAACTGATCATGTAATCAATTTTTTTTTATTGAGTTGACTGTAGCTGCATGGACCATGGTGTGAATGGTTAAATTACGATGGAGAAATAAATCAGCGCATGTAAATGAGATTAATTGTTGGCCTATTTTCATTTTTATATGTTGGAAATTACTCCCCACTACAAACCTGAAATAGCAAGGAAAAAACATCAATTTTTGATGTGAAGATAAAGGATGCAACAACAATTTTTTGTTTTTTTTTGCACTCAACCTATGCATTCAATTTCATGTTTAACACCTTCTGCAAATAGTTGAATTTATACACATGGTCGTAGCCCTCTCCTGATTTATTGAATCGTGGTCTGCACCACGAAACCTCCTGCCATTAAACTCTGCACCCACCAAAACCCTCACGCCATTCATTTTTAATTCAAAACCTCCACGTCACACCACTGCGACCAATCAAATCTTATCGCACCATTCTGCGTTTGCGTCACCCTTTTTTTTGTGGACCCCGCCAGTCCACCTCACCATCTCCCGTCGCCCAATCAAACGTGTATTGCACGCCCTCCTGCTTACGTCACCACTCCTACACGATCGTGCAGTAACCATGACCCCACCACTGCCAACTCACCAACCCTCGACCAATAGCGCTTCATTGTGACGTTTAACTGCACAGTCAGTGGGCACGACTTTTGATGTGATATCCCTTTGTATTTCTTCTCTCATTCATTTATCACACAAGTTTGTGTTGACGTCATCCGGTGTGCTTTCCAATGCAAAAACCCATCGCATTTTTTTGTAATGTTTTGCATTATGGTTTGTAAACCTGTTGTGAAATAATTTCTCTTATATAAGCCTTTTAGACTTAGGTTATAGCTTTTATGTTATTTTGTTAAAAGCCGTAGCAATATATTTTCTTTTTATTTTATAAAGTTCTTAACTTAGGTTAATTTTTAAAATATGTATTGTAAACATATATACATATATGTTTACAATACATAAGTGATATAGTGTAGTGTGTAGACTGTGTGAAAGCTCAAGTGAGACAAAGCGCAATATTGCAGAGGAACATGCTCATTTGAAAAATCCAGAACAACAGTTTTGAAGACAGTGAAGAATTTTGTAAAATATTAAAAGTCATTGAATGGAAAGACTGTGTTTTTGTTTCCCACTGAGTGTATTATTTTCTTTTATGCTCCATCTGCAAGTTCTATTTTATGAAATATTTTTGTTGACAGAGGAAATTTTATTCCTCACTGTGTGTTAGGATTTATCAGAAAATCTAACATGGTATCGGAGCTAGTCCAGGCTCTCAACAGTTGCTAAAGAAGTTGAAGGAAAAAGAAGAAGAAAATTGTTGAAGCATTTCTCCAGCAAAGTGAAAGGATTCAGCAATTCAGTGAGAAAGTTTTATTTAAGTTACATAGTAAATTTTTGTATAGTTCTGCACAGTAAAGAATGGAAAGAACTAGCACAAGCACGAGTATGGGAAATACTCAACTCCCACAGTTCAACGGGAAGAACTATGATTATTGGGAAATGACAATGAGAGCCATGTTTGCATCTCAAGACTTATGGGAACTGGGTGAATATGGATTTGAAGAACCAACTTATGCAAATGAGTTTAATTCCTTAACATAGGCATAAAACGATTTTTTGAAGAGTAATAAGAAGAAGGACTCAAAATCCCTCTTCTATCTCTATTAAAAAGTGCATGAAATCATATTTCCAAGAATTACAACAGCAAAGAAGTTTAAGGAGGCATGGGATACCCTCCAGACAGCCTATCAAGGTATGAAGAAAGTAAAAACATCAAAGCTTCAAGTAATGAGAAGAGAGCTTGAAGTTATTTGCATGAAAGATTTTGATAGCTTAGACTTATTCTTCACATAGTTGATTGGGTTGGTTACCCAAATGAGATCTCAAGGAGAGATAGTAGAAGAGAGAAAAATAGTGAAAAAAATATTGAGAAGTTTTCCCTTAAAATTCAATGTGATAGTCACTACCATTGAAGAGACAAAGGATCTCTCAAGCTTTACAGTTGATGAGATTCATGCATCTTTAATGACACATGAAGAAAGGCTGAATAGAACAACAAACTCATCTTTAGAGCATGCCTTCAAGACCCAAATTTCCTTTGGAAGAGGAAGAGGTCAAGGCAGATCAAAATACAGAGGAAAAGGTAGAGGAAAAATACAGAATAGAGGAGGAAGAAGCAACCCTGCAAGTACAAGTGGAAGGGGCAACAACCAAAGTCTAAATCAAGGCCAAGGCAGCAGCCAACAAGGTAGAAAAAATCAAGCACATGGACAAAGGTATGATAAATCCAAATTCCAATGTCATTATTGTAAGAATTATGGGCACTATTCCAATGAATGTAGGAAGAAACAGAGTGACATGGGTAATAGACCCAATGCTAACTTTACTAAGGAAACTAAAAGCCAAGAAAATTTATTTTTCTCATGTAATATGGCTGAAGAGAAGAATGACGATATATGGTTTCTAGATTCAGGATGTAGCAACCATATATCTGGAAACATCTCTATGTTTTCCATGTTGGATGAAAATTTGAAGTCTCAAGTAGCATTGGGAATAGACAGCAAAGTCTTTGTCATGGGGAAAGGCGGAGTAAGTATTTTAACAAGGAAAGAAGAAAGGAAATCCATAGCAGATGTATACTATGTACCTGGTATGAAGTGTAACATTTTGAGCATTTGACAGCTCATTCAGAAAGGCTACAATGTATTCTCTTAAGATGATGTATGTACCATCATGGACATACCACCAATAAATAAAAGTATTGCATAAGTGAATATGACAAGAAATATAATGTTTCCTCTCAAGAAGAGAGAAGATTTGAAGAAAGGAGTTGCAATGGTAGCTGTAACACAAGAGACATTCCAAAATGAAGCAAAGGATGAGAATTGGTTATGGCATTTGATATTTGGACATCTCAATTTTGGAGGCATAAATTTATTACACAAAAAGGGAATGGTAAAGGGATTACCATTGATTGAGAAACCAGACAGTCTATGTGAAGGCTGCATCTTTGGCAAAAAACACAAAGAAAGATTTCCATCAGGAAAGAGCATAAGGGAAAAATCACCCTTAGAAATAGTCCATTATGATTTGTGTGGACAAATGCAAACACCATCATTAGCAAGAAACCACTATATGCAGACCTTTATTGATGGTTACACAAGAAAAACATGGGTATATTTCCTAAAGTTGAAGAGTGAAGTATTTGAGAAGTTCTGCTTCTTTAAAGCTCTTGTTCAGAACCAAAGTGGGCAGCACATAAAATTTTTTAGAACTAATGGAGGAGGAGAATATATCTCCAAATATTTTTTGCATTTTTGCAGAGAAAATAGGATTCATAAGAAATTTACAGCAAGGTATACACCACAGCAAAATACAGTTGTTGAAAGGAAAAATAGAACCATCATGGATATGGTAAGAAGCATGTTGAAGACAAAACATTTTCCAAATGAATATTGGGCTAAAGTTGTACATTGTGAAGCATATGTTTTGAATATATGCCCAAAAAAAAGTGTTATTAACAAAGTTCTAGAAGAAGCATGGAGTGGCATAAAACAATTTGTCACCCACATGAGAGTATTTGGATGTGTGGCTTATGCACATATTCCAGATCAGATAAGGAAGAAGTTGGAAAGTAAGGGGGAGAAGTGCATATTTTTTGGATATAGTGATGAATAAAAGGCATACAGATTGTATAACCCATCCACCAAGAAATTTATTGTAAGCAGAGATGTGCAGTTCATTGAGGAAGAAGCTTGGGATGGAAGCATTGAGAAAACAGTGAATGTAAAAAATTGTTTATCTCAAGAAGATGGTGAGGAAGAAATGGAATGAAGAAATCCCTCATTAGCAGCACCACCTCCACCAACACAAAGAAAACAAGGGACACAAAAATCTGGCATGAGAACACCCTTGAGAAGTTATGGGAGTACTTCTCCAAGCACATCACAAGGAGCAGATTTGAGTGCTTCTACAAGCACAAGTTCAGGAAGTGAAAGAAGAACCAAATTAAAAATTTTGAATGAAAGCTATGAGCAAGAGGCAACCAATGAAGTTATGAAATCTTAATTTACTTTATATTGTCATATAGATGATCCTATTCATTTTGAAGAAGCAGTGAAAGATAAGAAATTGATAAATGCTATGGATAAAGAAATAAATTCAATAGAGAAAAACAATACATGGGAATTAGTTGATCCCCCAAAAGGTAAGGAAGTGATTGGAGTAAAATGGGTTTATAAAAAGAAGAGAAATGTTGAAGGTAAGATTGAAAGGCACAAGGCCAAACTTGTTGTCAAAGGCTATCAGCAACAACAAGGAAGAGATTATGTAGAAACTTTTTCACCAGTTGCACGAATGGAAATAGTAAGAGCAGTGTTGTTTATTGCAGCACAAGACAAATGGAAAGTTTACCAAATGGATGTGAAATCAACATTCCTAAATGGGGTATTGATGGAAGAAGTTTATGTTGAACAACCTCTGGGCTATGAGAAAGAAGGGCAAGAGCACAAGGTATGAAAATTGAAGAAAGCTCTATATGGGCTGAAAAAAAACACCAAGAGCATGGTACAGTAGAATAGATTCCTATCTACTGGAAAATGGGTTTGAGAATTTTGAAGGAGAACCCACACTATAAATCAAATAAAATGATGGTAAGATGCTCATTGTTGTTTTATATGTTGATGATGTGATATTCATAGGTAACGATGCTTACCTCATTGGAAATTTTAAGATAGCCATGAAAGAGGAATTTGAGATGACTGATATGGGATTGTTGGGATACTTCTTAGGAAAAGAAGTAGAGAAAAAGGAAAAACAAAAATTTATTTCTCAAGAAAAATATGTGAAATAAGTTTTGGAAATATTTAATATGCAGGATTGCAAGGCAAAAATAACTCCTACAGTGATGGGATTGAAATTGAGCAAAGAAGACAACAACAAGGATGTAGATCCAAGTTTGTATAAGAGCGTAGTTGGCAGCCTTATGTATTTGACTGCAATTAGGCCAAATATTATGCATGCTGTGAGTTTAATTTCTAGATTTATAGAAAGGCCAAAGGAGGTACATTGGCAAGCAACAAAGAGAATTCTAAGGTATGTGAAAAGAACAAAGAGGTATGGTATTTTATACACCTTTTCTGAAATTTTTTGAATTAATTGGATATACTGACAGTGATTGGGCTAGAAGTATAGATGACAGAAAGAGTACCTCTGGATATGTTTTTCATTTGGGATCAGGATCCATTTCATGGGCTTCTAAGAAACAACCAATTGTGGATTTATCAACAGAAGAGGCAGAGTATGTGGCAGCTACAACAACAACATGTCAAGCAGTATGGATGAAAACAATGTTGAGAGATTTGTGCCATAAATAGGTAAAATGGACAACAGTTTATTGTGATAATAGATCAACAATAGCTTTATCCAAAAATTCAGTGTTTCATAAAAGAACAAAACACATTGATGCAAAGTATCACTACATCAGAGAATTGGTGAATAATGGAGAAGTTTTTCTGAAGCATTGCAGAATAGAAGAACAGTTTGCAGATATTTTGACAAAACAATTGGGGCAGAAAAGTTTTAATTATCTCATAAAATGTTTGGGAATGTAAGATAGTAGCAGTTGTTATTAAGGGGGAGTGTTGGAAATTACTCCCAACTGCATAGCAAGGACAAAACATCAATTTTTGATGTGAAGATAAAGGACATAGCAAAAGTTTTTTGTTTTTTTTTGCACTCAACCTGTGGATTCAATTTCATGCTTAATACCTCCTGCAAAACAACCAAATTTATATACATGGTCATAGCCCTCTCCCGATTTACTAAATCGTGGTCTGCACCACGAAACCTCCTGCCATTAAAATATTCACCTACCACAACCCTCGCACCATTCATTTTGAATTAAAACCCTCCACGTCACGCCACCACGACCAATCAAATCTTATCACACCATTCAGCGTTTGCATCATCCTTTTTTTTGTGGACCCCGCTAGTCCACCTCATGATCTCCTATCGCCCAATCAAACACATATCGCACACCCTCCTGCTTACATCACCACTCCTTCGCGATTGTCGAATAAGTGTGACCCCACCATTACCAACTCACCAGCCCTCGACCAATAGCGCTTCATCACAAGGCCTAACTGCACAGTTAGTGAGTGCACCGTTTGATGTGATAGACCTTCACATTTCTTCTCCCACTCATTTATCGCACAAGTTTGTGATGATGTCATCTGGTGCGCTTTCCCATGTGAAAACCCATCTCATTTTTTTGTAATGTCTTGCATTATGGTTTTTAAACCCGCCACGAAATAATTTTTTTTATATAAGTATTTTAGACTTAGGTTATGGCTTTTATGTTATATTGTTAAAATCCGTGGCAACATATTTTTATTTTATTTTATAAAGTTTGTAACTTAGGTTGATTTTTAAAATATGTATTGTAAACATATATACATATATGTTTACAATACATAAACGATATAGTGTAGTGTGTAGGCTGTGTGAGAGCTCAAGTGAGACAGAGCGCAATATTGCAAAGGAGTGGGCTCATTTGAAAAATCCAGAACAGCAGTTCTGAAGATAGTGAAGAAATTTGTAAAAGATTGAAATTCATTGAATGGAAAGATAGTGTTTTTGTTTCCCATTGTGTATGATTTTTTTTATGCTCCATCTACAAGTTCTATTTTATGAAATCTTTGTTTTGATAGAGGAAATTTTATTCCTCACTGTGTGTTAGGATTTATCAGAAAATCCAACATTATAGTGTGAAACTCTCTATGACTAGCTACTTGATATTTGAAATGATCTAGGTTTTTATTTGGACATGAAATATCCATATACTATTATTTCTTTCACCATGTTATAATTTGTCTATACCGTGTTGATGATCCTCATAATTTTGACATAAATTAAGTCTTGGTTCAGATAATGACCAGTTGATTATTCTGAAGTGTAATTAAATACCAATCAAGATGCATGGACAATGTTTACTTTAGTTGACAATAAGCAGGTTATCGTCTTCTCTAGTGAAAAAAATCACTATAGGGAATATCCACTGTTGGCTGGCTTGGGCCTCGTACAATTATGGAAAGAAATCTAGTTGAGCTTTTTGATAATTCGACCTTGTTTGGAAGTCTCAACTCCAGGCGAATTTTGTTAAGTCAATAGTTGTATCTCTAACAACGATTCATTTTCATGTTACAAATAGAAATCCACCTTTAATTATTCATTGGGGTGTTGTTAATTATGGAAAAAATAATTGGATTCTTCCATCACATAGTCCCAATGGATTGAACACTTTTTTATATGAACACTAAGTACAAGGTGTTTTTTGTGTTAAAATTGGAACTGCGCTCATGTTCAAAAATTATTAAGCACATTCAATATTGAAGAAGGAAATATGATGATGATTGGTGCTTGATTATGTGCAACTGAGATCGAATCAGAGGTTAATTATACTAGGATGAGTCATTAATAAATGGATCACCATGTTGATGATTTATTTATTATCATTCAAGTGTCGAATCACGATCCAAGAGGGCAACGTTATTATCTGAAAAAAGATCCAATAATTATTTTATCGTTGTATTTATTGCTTTGTGGACCGAAGTACTGAATGGACTATTTTTTCTGCAAATTCTTTTGTTGAGGGGAATGATACTAGGTTGTCCAGTTTCTACTTCGTCACAATTGGAATTTGGATGAATAGAATTAAGTGACTCCAAAATAATTATATGACATTTTGATCAATTTGACCATTTCCTTTCCCTTTTCTCAGTAATTGCGTCTTGATCGGGCATCTTTAAGGTTTGATTCATTTTGATTCAAGGGCTATCACTGATGTGAGGGTCACCAGAGAATAACGCCAAATTTCCAAGAGAAAACAACCTTATTTTATTGTAACGTAGCGCCAAGATATGACAATATCAAAAGGAACTAAAAAATTTCACTACTACAGTTGGCGAGCAGTGTGTGAAGAATAGTGCTATGGGATAAAATAAGGTTATGCACCTCCAAATGTGGGTTTTCCAAGGTCATAAATACTGACAAAAAATGTATTCTATTAGGGACACAACAAGCACTTAATTCTCATGTACAATGATGCATCTGTCTAGTGTGTTTGATCTAGCAAGTCATGTTAGCTAGCCATTTGCATTAGTGTGAGTTAGTGTATAGTCTGAGTGGTAGGTGATCTGAGTAATGGTAACAATTTCCCACTTGGTCATGTGTATGAAAATGTATGATGTGTAAATAAAAGTAGCCCATAGATCCAAGTGTGTGCTCCCCTGTAATCCCCGTGTAGCATTCAACTACATAGGAAGTGAGATATGGTTGCTTGACAATGGATGAATACATTCATTGGTAATCCCTACATGATTGCATTCATGTAGTGAATTTTGGGTTGATAATGAATACATCAATTCATTGGCAATCCCTATGCATTGTAATTAATTTGTTCATGATTTACATGGGCATCGACATAAACTAAATTTAATACATCTGAAAGTTGGGTCAAATTTATGTGCATGTGTGATGTGATTAAGTGAGGCTAATACGATGGTCCTCTTAATACCTAAGTATACCGATGTGTTTGGTCTAAGCTTTGAAATGAATCCATGAAGAGTTGCGGATGATATTGGTAGCATGTGTTAGCTCCCTGTAATTTCAGTAGATTGGCAAGACTAAAGCTGCAGAGACAACATTATGAACCACTTTGGGATTCTAGGATCTAGCCCTCCTTAATCCAGAGAGGGATCTTTCTATAAGTGCAAAGATTGATTTATCTTTAAGGCTTTTGAAATGTGATATTAGGCTAGTTATGAAGAAAAAGATTTTTGTTTGTTTTGGTTGGGCAAAGATATGTGAAGGTGAAGGAATTCTAAATTAAGGGTGAAGGTATATGCAAGTGAAGGAATGATTCAGCTAACAAGGTAGGCAAGGAGCAACTTCAGTCCATTGGGCTATGGAGTCATAAGAGGATTTAATTGAAACATAAAGGTTCAAGAATGGTCCATGGGGCAAGTCATCTATGTCAAAGGATCTCTTTAAGTTGATTTTATGGAATGAAAACAATAAGAGATGGAGAACAAACAAATGAAGAACAAAGAGCAGCCTAAGATCAAGTAAGTACTTTAAAACTATCCTGATTTTGGCATGCACTTAAGAAGAAACATAAAAGTAATCTAAGATTAGGTAAGTACTTTGAAACTAGCCTGCTTTTGATGCACTTTCAATAGAAAACATTTAAAACACAAGAAAGAATAGCTTATGATCAAGTAAGGAATTTGAACCTATCCTGCTTTTAGCATATTCAAAGGGAAAATTTTCAAAGAAAACGTTGGAGAAGAAACTAGAGGACAGGGCTAACCATAGACTTCCCTAGTTCATTCTTTAATTAGCAAACTTTTCAAGACAACACTTAAGATAAAAAATAATAGTCTAAGATCAAGTAAGGACTTTGAACCTAGCCTGCTTTCAACATACTCTTAGGGAAACTTTCAGACAACCTTTGGAGATAAAACTAGAGGATAGGGCTAACCATAGACTTCCCTAGTTCAACTCTACTTAGCTAGTAATGAAAATAACATTCAAAAACAATGTTTAAAGTTTAGACAGTAAGACGTGGGAAATCCTAGCTCTATATTTGTTGTTCTTTATTAGAGAAAATGGACAAAATGGAAACAAAAAGAAAATAACAATTTACAATAATAAAAACATCACCATTGACATAGACCAAGATCCCATAAATCAGCTTGTATGTGATGCTCAAACTAGTTACAATCATCAAGTCCAGTGAGTCTCTACAGCTTCAAACTTCTCATCTCAACTTAAGTATCTTCAATTACAAACAGAGCTTACAGCAGCTTCAGAAAACTATTTACATGCATCAGATATTCAGAGACCAACCTTTTTCTCATATTCTACAGAAGTAGTTATAAAAGAAATGAGGAGGTGGGATGGTGAAAAAGATCTCTAGGCTCAATTAATACAGTTTAATGCTTCTCAGCCTTTGAGGGGCTCAATGGAGGAGCTTTCTAATATTTCCTCTGTACTAATTGATTTTTATTAAGTATTTGGCTATTTTATCAAAGTTTGTTGACTTTGAAACTCTTCAAGAAGGTCTGCAATAACTCTGTTTCTGCTTTTTAAGGCTTAGTGGATCAAATTTTTTGACTTCAAGGCTCTTTCTTATCCTTGTAGTAACTCTGTTGACAATTGTAATAAGTTTCTTTGATTTGAAATAACTATTCAGTTGTCTTTATGCTAATATCTTTTGTTCTGGCAATAACTAGGCCTTCTTTGATTTCTTTAAGGCTACAGGTGTCTTTCTCGCAGCTGTAGAGGATTCAATTAGCCTCTGATGTGTCAGTGGAGGCTTCTCAGACTGATAGATCCGATTGTTATTCCTTAAAACACTGTTAATTTTCTTTAATCTGTGTTTTAGGCTTAATTAGGCCTAATTTCTGTCTTCTGGTCTTCATACTGTCTTCAATTTGAGTGTCTTAGGCTTTAGATAGTCGATTTTAGGTCTTGATCCCTCAAAAATGAGTTAACGATCTTTGATTCTTTATCTCTGCTATGACTAAATCCTTAAACACTGATACTCTTTGTTTGATTAATGTTTGTTGTGTTTTGTTTCTGCGCAGGAATACAGAGGGTTTTATAGTGTTATCAGTTCTCATGGGGCACAAATAAATCATGATGTGAAACCCTATAGAATGATCCCCTTTATGAATAGTGGCCTGGGGGATTGTCATCCCTGGCCATTGAATTTCCTTTAAAACAATAGAGAAGCCTTTAAAACCTGCAAAAACACAGAAAAGTTAAGAAAATCCTATGGGGATAGGTTTAAACTTCTTTGGAGGTCAGGTCAGATCGTGATTGTTGGATGAAATCCACCAACGGCGAGGATTGCTCGTTGGGGTCATATGGGGAAGCGGCTAGATAAATGGTGGTGGAGATTAAGTCCGGGCTGTTAGATCAAATTGATCAACAGCCGAGATCAATCATAGAGTTTATAAAGCGGAGGGGTAATATTATAATGGAATGGAAGAAAAATGCAAAAGAAATGGAAGAAAAACCTTTGGCGGAAATGACAATGGGCTTAATGAAATTTGGGTTTGCGGAACGATTCTAGGCCATTGGATTAGACCAATGAACTGAGATCGATGACGGAGATTCTTTGATGAAGGCTTTCGAAGGATGGGTGAAAGGTAAATGAATGGGGGGCAAGGTTTTACGTGGGCCGTTCAATTAGAATAATCGACAGCGGAGACCTTTCGATGAGATTGCTTGGAAGGAGGATGGAGGGTGATGAATTGGGGAAAAGATTTAATATGAGTCGTTAGATCCTGATGATCAATGGCCAGTATTAAAAACTGAAAGGCCAATGCTGCGGGGGAAGGGTGGTTTCGGGTGGAAAAACCACCGGTGTCACGCGGCTTTGGAGCGGTTTGAAAAATTCCCCAAAAAAATGCAATATACCTCACTCCATGACATGTGTCCTCCCAAAACTGCTTTTATCGCGTGATTTCAAAACGTTAAAGCCCGAACAAAATTTTTACGTGATATGCATCTTGGCCATTGGATGTGGAGCGAAGAGATCTGACAGTGCAGGCGGCAGCGCGATATGGAAAGAAGCACTGGCGATTAGGTGGGATGAGGGAAAAGACGGGTTAGATCCCATCCGTCGGATCTATAGAATGGATGGTCAGGATGAAAAGAGGGAGCCGGAAGGCAAAGGGGCGAGTGAACGATCGGGAGGAACAAGAGCCGTTGGATCAAAAGGAATGAATGGCAGGGATTAAATCGCAATCGGAGAAGGCAGGGGACCAAAAACTCCGAATTTGGATGTTGCAATTACGCGTGTACTATCGGATCAAAGGTGAGATCGACGGTCGGGATTGGATCGGGGATCACCAATTAGAGGGAACACGGTGGCACTTAAAACTTCTTGCGATTGGTGGGGATGCAATTCAGCGCAGGCCGTCAGATCTGTATGGACGATCGAAGATGGAGATTTGATCAGAGGGGGAGAGACGGAGGGCACAAGAGGCAGAGCGTGATCGAACGTGGGCTGTTGGATCGGGGACATGATCAACAGTCCATATACAATCAACGGGGGAAAACGAAGAGAGGCAATGGGCGCAGTGATATTTTAGCGCTGACCGTCGGATCATTGGAGAGATCGATGGTCCAGATCGAGTCGGCACTCGGTTGAACAAACCCATCGCAATTGGGAATTTTTGGACTAACAAAGAAAAAAGGGCCACATGAAAGCTCCGATGTGATAAGTGCCTGGGGTCTTAGCGCTTGGTTCTGGCGTCGGGTGGCATGAAGGGGGCTAGAGCATATGAGCCCTCAAGGGCTAGACTCTATCATAGTGTAAAATAGAGGGTTTTTTAAGCCAAAAATAATGCTTTTTAATGTCGAATGAGGGGTTCCGATAGAGGAAAGAGGGGGTTTTTAAACCAGATAAAGGGAGCTATAAGGTTTAAAGAGGGTTTTAGGACAAGATGGGGGGTTAAGGATGGGATTTTGAGAGGAAATTTGAGAAGGGAAAATGGATGAAAAAATGGGGTTTTGAGGGAATAAAAGGGGAAATGGAGGCCTTCTTGAGCACAATTCTTTCACAGACAGTGAGGATTTTCAATGGAAACAATAGTGAAGATCTCTTCAAAGGAAAAAGACACAAAGAGGCTTCAAGAATGATAGGTTTACAAAGGAAATGTATCTCTTGAAGACTCGAAAAAAATTTTAGCCACCTGTTTGCTATGTCAAAAATTTATAGGTGGCTAACAGTGGCTCCACATGGGGATGGCATCTTCTTGAAGGTGTCAAGAACTTCAGAATTTTCTTCTCTGGAAGCTGATCAATGCCTCATCCATTGGGCTCCAATTCCTTTACTTTGCTGATCTTCTTTTGCTCTGACAATGTTAGCAGCCATAAAAAACAATGGTACTCTATCAAAACAATATTTCTACCTACCCAAAAACTAGTATATTTATACCCTTATTTCTCCATGAACTCAGATTAAGCAGTCGAGTTCATAAGCTTCTCTACCTAACTACTGTCTGTCAGGATTAGACTATTTGATATATTTTTATTCTCTAATTTCTAAAATTTAAAAAGCAAACAAGCCAGGATTGAACAGTGTAAATTGTTGCTGATCTATGGCATAAAAACAAGCTGCACATAGATTCTTATTTGCATAAAATTAAAGAAAAATGGTGAAGGCTTAAGATATGAAAATTTAAGATAATCCTTCTCTTTTCTTCAACTCTGTTTTTTGAATTTTTTTGAGCTGTTCTCTCTTTGTTCTCTGGTTGAATTTTTGGGCATATTAGAACCATTTTGCTTCTATCCTTGGCTCAGGATTTGATCTAATTTGAGCCATTCATCTTTTGAAGTTCATAGGTTTAAATTTTGAGTTTGTTTGAACCTTCATTTTTTTGTTCTAATTTACCTAACTGATAAGCCAATATTATTCTGTTTGGCCGATCTATTTCACTAACCTATCAGCAGTAAATTGAAAACTAATTAGTCATGATTAGGTTGTATGACTAACTAGGAGTGTGTTTCTTAGGAGTGGCATTTGAGCTTGCACACTTTCATATTTTGTTTCTCTTTTTGGTATGGGGCTATACCTTTCTTGTTTTTACAATCTGCCCTCTTTTCTTTTCTGTTGTTTTTGTATTTTTTATCTTTCTTCTTCAAAGCAAAAAATAAAAGACTAACTAAATGCTCAAGGCTAAGCTTTATTGACATTCCTATCTATCCTACTCTCACTCTTGAGATGTTTACATGCTTCATATGATAGAATAATGTCAATGTAGCCATTTGAGTAGTGAAAAAAAGGGATAGAGACACTGGCTACTAGTTAGAGGTAACCACAATACATATTGAATATTAATATTTAGAATCAAGGCTATCACAGAAGGTGACAGCGTTTTATGTCTTTGACTCTTGCAAAGGATCCATTCTTGAAAATTTGAGCCAATTGGGACCTCCACACATTCTTTCATAAGATCAATAAAGAAAATATGATAATTCTCTTCTTTTTGGCCTTTCATGATTAGTATATTTTCTGCCTCTAAGACATCAACTTTGAGGACTGCACCTTTAGTATGTTCCTTGGAATCATCATCATCTTTTACCTGAAAAACAACAAGCAGTGAAATTTCCTTTTCCTCTAAATCTATGCTTGTTTCTGATTTGAATTCAGGTTCTTTGGATGATAGGTTGATATCAGCAATGGGAGAGGGTTTCTTTTCAAAAGATGGTATATCCTCATCAGGATATTCTTCTATTCGTTTTTCTTCCCCAAAGACTTTCCAGTACTTTTTATGGTTTGGGACAGCTGGTCTAAATTTTTATTGAATTGAATATTGTTTGCTTTCCCAAGGTCTCTGACATGTATTAGCAACATGGGCTAATCCACTAGAAAAACTATTTTGGTCTTTAGGAACAAGGATAAGTTGGAATTCTTTAAAATATTTCAGCAAATCCATGGCATCCTCCTTATAGACTTTGAGTCTGGGATTTTTAACCATGCATTCTTCATTCACTTGCCTAATTACCAATTCTGCATTTCCATGAACTGTTATCTTCTGGGCTCCTAATTTCTTGAATAAGTGCAGCCCTAAAAATAGTGCTTCATACTCTACACTGTCAGTTGTGCATTGAAAATTCAGTTTATATGAATGGTTTTCCGAATAATTGTTTTCTGTATTGCAAAGCCATATTCCTGCACCTGCACTGGTTTTACTACGTGACCCATCAAATTTCATACTCCAAAGAGGACTTATTTCATATTTATCCTTAATTTCCCTATTATCCTCTCTGTCTTGAGTGCCATTTGTTTGTTCTGTGGAGTAGGCACTATGTTGATGATTGTCTTGTTCTAATGAAGAGTTGGAGGTAAGCTTCTTGTTTAGTATTTGATCAATTTCTTCTTCTGTTAAAGGAGAGATCTCTCTTTTAGCATAAACAGAAGTAAAAAAAACTTCCTTTTCTTGTGTTAACTGATTTTGAGACTGATGATCTTCTTGAGCCTCTTCTAGTGAAACAAGATTTGTGCTTGAAGGGAAATTTTGAGGACCCTCTACTCTTTCCTAATATACTTCTGTTTTAAACAATTTCTCATGATTTCCATGATGATCAATTTGAATACAAGGTTCATGAGTTGTTTCTTATACATTATCAGGATGCCACTCTTTTCTTAAAATATGAAATGAGTTATAGCATAGAGGGAGAGTCTCCATATGTATTAGTTTTTTCTCTATTTCGGATTCTTTGTTTTGTAGAAAATTGAATAATTTGTTGAATTATTCACCGAGATTATCCTGGTTATACACTATTTAAGCTTTATGCATAACACATAACCTCTTCTACAATTGATCATCAATATGCGGAAATAGAAAGCAGTCGCATGCGCTCATAAAACAATAATCAAGCACACATATCAACACAGTATGTAATGGGGAAAGCAATAGCTGAAAACCCCCAACTATCTGTATATTATAATGATGGAGAACATGTAACAATACATAGCACAATACTCCTCACAAGTACTCAGTACTATCTCAAGAAGTTATACACAAACTATATGAGATTTGAACAAGTCAGGGGTTCAAATCTCCTCCACAAGTCTGCCTGCCTCTACTGCGCAATCCAAGTGAGTAATGAGTGAGATCCAAGTTAGAATCCCATTAGCTCCAAATGTGCAATCCTCATTGGCAATATCCATCAATTGGTGTGCAAATCTCATGCACAATCATGGTCACAATTGATAGTCACACACACCCTTTCACCCACCTCTAACACTGGTCTCCACTGAACTGCCCATGCATTGCAGTTAACTGATGTGTTCATTAGTTGAATTATGAGTTAATAATTAGTGAATTAATTATTAATTAATTCACACCACTCATCACTAGTGTATTTTTCAGTTAGACTAAATACAACTAGTTCAACTAGTTTAAACAGAACACAACTCCACCAATTGTCTCATCAACTCCACCAAACTCTGCCACTGGAGTTATAACTGAAGTCAACCATGCATTAGCTCAACTAACCCTTAGGAAAAGCATATTTCCTTCTATAATCTGCATGTGCCACATCCAAGCATCAAACTGAAGTGATCCAAGAGGATAAGATAATGTTTATAGTCTAAATATTATTAAGGGTTAATAATATTTGACTGTTCTATTTTTAGCTCGACAATCTAAAAATAGAAACCGCCCAATGTCTAAAAATAGAGGTCCATATATTTTTACCGACTCGACCAATCATCCATAAATAGCATCCTGCAACTCATAGACCATGATCCCTATGTCTAAAAATAGACATAGTCTAAAAATAGACTTTGCGCCAAAAATAGCCTGCGAGCCCACTTAGTGAAGGTGACTTCATTTCACTAAGATCCATCATCTTGTTGCATTTTCAACACTCCCTCTCAACAAGATATGGATTATCTGCAACCCCTATCCTGCCTCTGTGATATTCAAATTTTCTCCTGGTGAGCGCCTTCGTCAAGATGTCAGCATCTTGATCCTCCGTGGGAATATATGAAAGTAACATGATTCTCCACTGTACACAATCTCTGATATGATGGTACCTGATGTCAATGTGTTTGGATCTATCATGAAATACTGGATTAGCCGAGAGTTTAATGCAACTCTGGTTATCACAATAAATCACAGTAGGCTCCAAGTGTGACCTGAACAATCCAACCAAAATCTTCCTTATCCATATAGCCTCGCATGCAGCCAAGCTTGCTGCCATATACTCAACCTCTGCTGAAATGAATGCCACGGATCTCTACTTCCTGCTGTACCAAGAAACTATTGTCGACCCGATACTGAAGATCCCTCCAGATGTTCTCTTTCTGTCCGTTGGGCTCCCTGCCCAATCTGCATCCATGAAGCCACAAAGCTTCACCTCATCCTCCTGTCTGTACCACAAACCATATCCCGATGTGCCTCTAAGATAACGCAATACATGCTTTCCTGCCTTCTAGAAGAGCTTGGTAGGCTTAACCATAGCTTGCGAAAGCTGGTTAACAGCATAGCATATATTGGGTCGTGTATTGACCAGATACATAAGCGACCCCACCAACTGTCGATAAACAGTGGCATCCACTACCTCTGCTGAAGTAGCATCCTCCTTCCTCCAACCTCCGGGAAGAGGAGTATCAACAGGCTTGCAGCCATGCATGTTGAACTTATCCAGTATTTCCCGGGCATACTTACCCTGAGAAACAAATAGTCCATCACTGCGCTGCCAAATTTCCAATCCCAGGAAATAATGAAGGAGGCCCAAGTCCTTCATCTCAAACTCTCTAGCAAGATCCTCCTTGCATGAAAGTATCAACAGCTCATCACCCGTCAAAATAAGATCATCTACATACAGTAAAATGATCAGCAACTTCCCCTCCACCACAATCTGGTACAGGTTAGGATCCGCCTCACTCTTGGAGAATCCAAGTCCGGTGAAATAACTGTCTATCCGTGTGTACCAAGCACGAGGTGCTTGCTTCAACCCGTACAGTGCTCTCTTGAGTCTGCACACATGCGACTCACTGCTGAAGATCTCGAAACCTTCGGGCTACTCTATGTACACCTCCTCCTCAATGACTCCGTTGAGGAACGCAGTCTTCACATCCATCTGATGGATGTGCCACCCCATCTGCGCTGAGAGAGCCAAGATCGTCCGTATGGAAGAGTACCTTGCGACAGGTGCAAAGGTCTCCTCATAATCGATCCCCTCGATCTGAGAGAAGCCTCGGGCAACAAATCTTGCCTTGTACTTCTCCACACTCCCGTCAGCCGCCTGCTTCACTTTGTAGATCCATCACGAACCCACCACTGATTTCCCCACCGGTCTTGGGACAATCTCCCATGCACTGTTCCTGACGATCGAATCATATTCTTCGATCATGGCATCAACCCATGCGGGTTCCTCCACAGCTTCCTCAAAAGAGGATGACTCCGTCACAACACATTGACTCACAAGAGCCATGTATCCAGTGTACCAATCCGGTGACTGCCTCTGTCTGCGCTGTGCTATAGGTGGTCCTACAACCTTCTCTACATCTCGAGCCAGTCGCTCAGCTTCTGTAGTGCGCATGCGCCCTCTGATGGTTGGCGCTACATGGGTGGTTTCTTCCACCTCCTGAACTTCCTCTTGTGGCTGATCCACATCCGGAAGCTCCTCCTTAGGAACTAACAGCTCCTCATATGCATGCAAGTGTAGCTCCCTCTCAAGCGAACACTGCATGGCTTTCTCCTCCTAAAATTTTATATCCCGTCGCACAACAGTCTTGCGACTGTCTGGCACATACACCCGATAGTTGTGAGGTGTATCATTGTACCCCACAAATATTCCAACTTCAGCAGTTGGATCCAGCTTCCTTCTTGCATCCTTCGTCACATGCATGTAGACAGGAGATCCGAAAATCCGCAAATGGGAAATATCAGGCCTCTTGCCAGAATAAGCCTCCTCTGGTGTACTCATGCCAAGAACCTTGTGAGGACAACGGTTCCGCACATACACTGCTGTATTGCATGCCTCAGCCCACAAGTGAAGGGGTAGGCCCTGATCATGCAACATCGCCCGTGCAGCACCCACGATCGTTCTGTTCTTCCGCTCAGCCACCCCGTTCTGCTGTGGGTTATGGGGTGTGATGAGCTCTCTCCGAATCCCTTCTGCGCTGCAAAAGTCCTTGAATTCAGTAGAGATGAATTCACCACCATTGTCGCTCCTAAGAGCCTTCACATGCTTCCCCAATTCCTTCTCAACCAGCGCCTTGAACTCACATAACTTTGAGTATGTCTCGCTCTTCTTCTGCATGAAGAAGATCCAGCACTTCCGAGAGAAATCATCAACAAAGATCACATAGTACTTGTGCTTTGTTGTCGAAGCTACTGAGAAAGGTCCACACACGTCTGTGTGGATTCTCTCAAGGATCTTCATGGCGCGACTATCCTTCTCGTGAAAGGTGGCTTTCACAAATTTTCCCAAGGTACACCCCTTGCACTGATCTGACTGCGCAAGAGTGCCCTTAGGAAGCCCAGTAGAAATCTGCTGCAGTATCTTCAAAGCGCCATGGTGAAGGTGGCCCAATCTCCTGTGCCACAGCTCGCCATCATCATCCCGGCTCCCCACTGCTTCCGCCTTGCATGCCATTGCTGTGTAGCCATCTACTTGCAACTGATAAAGGTTCTTGACTCGAACCCCTATCTTCCGGGTCTCTCCAGTTGTCTTACTGCGCAGGAAAGATTTTCCTTCGCTGAAGACCACATCATACCCCTTGTCTTCCAACATCGCCACAGAGATCAGATTCTTCATCAATCCTGGAACATGCAAAACTTCCTTCAATACGAAGGGTTTACCAGAATCCCTCTCAAAGGAAATGGTACCGATACCGGTCGCACTGTATCTACCATCATCGCCCATCTCGATGTGCACTCCAAGATCTTTCTCATCCAGATCTGAAAAAATATCTCGATCTCCAGTCATGTGAAAAGACGCACCACTGTCCAAGAACCATACTTATCCCATCACACTTGAAACCAAGCATGCGATCAGCGAAAAATCCAGCTCGAACTGGGAGGCCAATGCCTCTCCCGCTGCAGATCCAGCAACATGCTTATTTTTCTTCTTCTGCGGACAATTTGTGGCATAATGTCCGTGCTGGTGACAGTGAAAGCACTTCACCTTGGACATGTCCTGCTTCTTGCCTTTCGCACCGGAATGAGAAGCTTTCTTGCTCTTCCCCTTCTTTGCTTTGGCAGCCAAAGCGCAATTTTCTTCATCAGATGCCTTTGATGAAGATCTGTCTCTGGTATTCCGCCTTATCTCCTCTTGCACAAGATCCGACCAAAGTCGCTCCCATCCTGGCAATTTCTCCCGACCATTGACAGAATCCTGATAGGCATGCCAACTCTTCAGAAGACCAAGGAGAGCCAAGCTCACCAATTCCTCATCGTCGACAGTCACCCCCACACTTCCCAGCTCATCCCTGCATTGGATGAACTTCGTGAGATACTTCGGCATACTATCGCCTTTCTCCATCTTAATATGTTTGAGTTTATCCTTGAGCGCCAACTTCCTCTGGTCGCTCTTGCTCTGGAATAAATCTGTCAACACTTTCCACATAAAGTATGGAGAAGCTTTTCCATGCATGCTGGATACAATGTGATCCTTCACGCCCTCCAACAGAATTCTTCGACATTTCGCCATCTTCTTTTGCCAAGCCTCAACTTGAGTAGCATCAGTAGGCTTTGGGATCTCAGCTTCTATGAACTCCTTCAGCTCATTATCATCTAATACCGCCTCCATCCGGTCCTTCCATGCAACATAATTCGAACTGCCCTCAAGGGCATATTCTAGTCGCAATCCGTTGAAAGACATTTCAACTTTGGCACCAAGAAAACTACTGCAAATTCGAATTCCAAATTCTGCTGCAAATTCGAATTCCAAGCTCAAAACTGAGCTACTTCTGGATCTGTGAGAACAAATTATTTCTAGCACAGAGATCGACTGTAAGGGAATTTACTGGATATATCACCTTTCAAAGAAAGGATGGATCCAGAGGCTACCTGGCCCATTACAGACTCTGTCTACCGAAATAATTGTTATCACTGCAATAGATCCGATGATCAATTCTCAAGCTCCGATACCATGTATAAATTTGAATAATTTGCTGAATTATTCACCGAGATTATCCTGGTTATACACTATTTAAGCTTCATGCATAACACATAACCTCTTCTACAATTGATCATCAATATGCGGAAATAGAAAGCAGTCGCATGCGCTCATAAAACAATAATCAAGCACACATATCAACACAGTATGTAATGGGGAAAGCAATAGCTGAAAACCCCCAACTATCTGTATATTATAATGATGGAGAACATGTAACAATACATAGCACAATACTCCTCACAAGTACTCAGTACTATCTCCAAAAGTTACACACAAACTAACTGAGATTTGAACAAGTCATGGGTTCAAATCTTCTCCACAAGTCTGCCTGCCTCTACTGCGCAATCCAAGATGAGTAATGAGTGAGATCCAAGTTC